>JARFJB010001540.1:252500-467500 GCA_036346205.1 Vesta saturnalis
ACCAGACGCTGGAAAAATACAAGGGGGTGTTCTCCGATTACCAGAGAACTAGACTTACCCCACACTACAGCAAACCTCCGCATCTGTACGGTCTACCACAGATCCATAAGAAACGGATTCCTCTGATACCAAATGTGAGCTAGAAGAATTCGCCTTGTCGCCTATTAGCACACTATCTGCGAAGAATTATTACACCCTGATCGGGGAGTCTATGGTCAAGAGTACGCAGCACTTCGTGGAAATCATAAGAGACTTCCAACTAAACCACGAAGGGATACTGGTAGGCATCGACATCGTGAGCTTATTCACATATGTGCCCACAGACAAGGCACTAACTGTCATAAGGGACAGGTTAAAAAAGTATAAAACGTTAGAAGCAGGCACGCAGCTCTCGGTAAACACAATAATGGTACTTCTGACAATATGCATGAGAACTACAGATTTCCAAGTAGAATATAAGTTCTACCAACAAGGGTTTGGGATGGCGACGGATTCCTACTATCTCCCAGTGAGCTATATATATATATATATATATATATATATATATATATATATATATATATATATATATATATATATATATATATATATATATATATATATATATATCTAACCGCTCATGCCCTGAAAATGATCTATTATTCATATATGCATTCGCATATTAGTTACCGTGTTTCTTGTTGGGGAGCTGCAGCATATACTAGATTACAATCAATTGCTAAGTTACAAAAATGGCAGTCCGTTCAATATGCAACAAACCAAGAATGACTCCATCTCTTCCATTATTCATCCAACTGAACATCTTACCACTAAAATATTTATTTCTTTTAAGGTCCTTCGACAGTTTTTTAATATAAGTGACGCTCACAGTTCCCAAAGGCGGAATTCTAACGTAATTGGTACCCGAAGTACAATCAAAGAGAAAAAAAGATTACCAAAAGTAAATAAAACGATATTCCAAAAAGCGCAATATATCTAGGACCAAAACTGTATAATGCTCTACCTAGTTCTTTCAAAAAGGTAAAACTAACAAAAAACCGTTGGAAAATCTTGAAAAAATGGATATTACATAACATACCTCTCTTAAACAAAATATTGCTAATTACAAAATAAATATATCTGAAACATATCTAGTTATTTATTTTTTATTTTTTTTTTTTTTTCGCTTACTACTACATTGCACCAAGTTCCAATTATAGGACAATAAATAATATAAACAGTGATTTAAATAGATTGGATAACTATACTGTAACTCTGGGCTGTATGCGTAGTGCATGCAGAACCATTTCCCATATAAGCCTACAATATTATTTTAAGCTATTATTACTTTAAGGTATTAATTAGGGTGATAATACATATGTATATTATTATGGGAATAAAAACGTATTATTATTATTATTATTATTATATATATATATATATATATATATATATATATATATATATATATATATATATACAATGTATCCGAGATTTAGCATGCATGTATTGTTATAATCGTTAATATTGAAGATAGAATGTCGGTTAAATGGGGAAAGTTTTAGAGAATGTTATAGCTATCATCATGGTAAAGTCAGATTTGAAGTAACTTTTTTGTTTTTGAAATAATTGAAGAAAACAAAAATTGTGCATTTTCTACTACCCCCTGTAGCTCTTTTATTTGAAGTCTGACAACATTTTGATTTGTACATTATTATGACACTTTTAAAAGACAATTTTAAAAAAAGTACCAAAATTTATTTTTGTTTTTGAAATACATACACTAACTATTGTTTTTCATATGGACGCCATCTTAGATTTTTACGTTATCGAATAGTATTTTTTATCACCTTTTCAGCGATGTATCACATGATACGAGAATTTACTTCCAACTATCAAAAATTTAAACCCTTGCTAATGTATCTGTTTTTACTTACAAAATTTAATACATTTCTAACTTTTGTTTTTGGACGCTATTTGGATTTTTACATTATCGAATAGTGGATTTTAATACCTCTTCAACAATGTATTACATGATATGAAAATTTACTTTCAGCAACCAAACATTTAAACAAAATAATAATGCTGTTCTAAATTTTGTTGGTGAAAACGAAGCATCTTTGGTTAGAAGAATGGTCGATGTATTACACATTCCGGAATCCTCCGTCCATGACATTTAAAAAAATAAATAAATTTCATCCATTCAAACCAATTATTACACAAGCGTTACGAGAAGGTGATTTTGAGAGACGAATGACATTTTCACGGTGGTACCTTCAAAAATCTGGGGAAGATCCTCAATTCTTGTCCAACGTCTTATGGACGGATGAAACCAGATTTACAAATTGCGGAATTTTTAATAGGCACAATACGCACTTCTGGAATGTGGAAAATCCCCATAAAGTTTGCGAAAGGAGATTTCAAACCAGATTTGGTTTCAATGTATGGTGCGGAATTATGGGTATAAATAAAATTTTCTTAAAAAGTTTATTTTAAATGTAACATTTTAGGAAATAACTTGATTGGATGTTGCAAGAACAAATCATACCCGCTCTGAGAAACATCAATCCAAATTTAGAAAATACTTGGTTTATGCAAGACGGCTGTCCAGCACACAATTCAGCAGACGTTAAACAATATTTGCAAAGAGTATTTAATAATAAATTAATTTCCAATAATGGGGACATTTTATGGCCTGCCAGGTCCCCTGACTTGAACCCACTAGATTTTTATTTATGGGGTCATACAAAAAACGAGGTGTACTATTTCGACAGTCCAGAAAATCTTGACATTTTAGAAAATAGAGTAAGACATGTACTAAATTCTGTAAATACAAATGCGTTAGTTAGGGTTACACATTCAGTGTTAAATCGTTGTAGAAAATGTGTGGAGTGTAGAGGGGGACATATCGAGCATGTTTTATGATAGTTACTATTATCGGTTTTGTTTTATTTTAGTTATTAGAAATTACAATAATTAGGAATCTAATTGTATAAATTTTTCATTTATTAATCCATGCCTTCTCAAGGCCTACCATTTCAATTTTATATTTTTTAAATTTTTGATAGTTGGAAGTAAATTCTCGTATCATGTGATACATCACTGAAAAGGTGATAAAAAATACTATTCGATAATGTAAAAATCCAAGATGGCGTCCATATGAAAAACAAGAGTTAGTGTATGTATTTCAAAAACAAATGACTGTAGATAAATTTTAGTACTTTTTTTAAAATTGTCTTTTAAAAGTGTCATAATAATGTACAAATCAAAATGTTGTCAGACTTCAAATAAAAGAGTTACAGGGGGTAGTAGAAAATGCGCAATTTTTGTTTTCTTCAATTATTTCAAAAACAAAAAAAGTTACTTCAAATCTGACTTTCCCATTATGATAGCCATAAAATTCTCTAATACCTTCTCCATTTAACCGACATTCTATCTTCAATATTAACGAATATAGCAATACATGCATGCTGAATCTCGGACACACTGTATATGGAAGACTTTGAAAACCAAGCGATAAGCGATATTTGCTTTCACATGGACGATACCTTCGTAGTTTGGCAACACGACAAAAAACATAAGCTAGATGTATTACTAGATCATCTAAATAGCCGCGCACCCTCCATAAAATTCACATTGAAATTGGAGTCGGAACAAAAACTGCCATTCCTGGATGTACAAATGTACAGTACAATCTGGCTGTTTCTGGGTATTAAGCAAGCATTTGATAGGGTCTGGCACGCCGGTCTCCTACATAAGATCCGACGAAACCTCAACATACCCGACCCCTTCTCCAAACTCTTGTTTTCGTAGGGAAAACCTTTTCCGATCCCTTTTTACCTACAGCTAGCGTACCGCAAGGTGCTGCCTTATCCCCGATCCTTTACACTATTTTCGCATCCGATATTCCCGAAGTTACACAACCCGCAGTAGTCGTGGCGCATTTTGCAGATGACACCGCCTTCTGGACGGTTAATGGGAACAGCGAAGTGGCCTCCCGCCTCATATCCAAAACCCTCCGGAACTTTTCCAACTGAGCGAACCGGTGGAGAGTCTCCTAAATCCCACCAAAACCCAAACAATCCTCTCCCGACATCCTAACTACACCGAAGATAAATTCCCAAAGCTGGCCGGCAGAAATGTTTCCCTCGCCCTAAACCAAGAAAGACTACCACTCCAACGCGAAGTCACCTACTTAGGAATCCTTTTCACTAGAACACTTAATTGG
The DNA here is from genome assembly GCA_036346205.1 of Vesta saturnalis. Classification (NCBI taxonomy): domain Eukaryota; kingdom Metazoa; phylum Arthropoda; class Insecta; order Coleoptera; family Lampyridae; genus Vesta; species Vesta saturnalis. The sequence goes on from JARFJB010001540.1 coordinate 256,708, forward strand.
CTCCCCGATATACAAATAACGCTTAATAGGATTAGAAACCGAGCAAACCTACTGGGCGCCGTCCGGGGTAGAATCAGAGGTTACCACCCCAAAAAACTACAACACACCTACAAAACATACATCCGCCCTGTTAAGGATTCACCAATATAAACCCCAATCACCTTTGCTTTATCGCTTCCTGTGAACGCTGAATTCTCAGACGCATACACAGGTACCCTGGCGACATCACAATACAACACGCAAACATGCCACCTATCACACACAGAATACAAACACTACAGAAAAACTTGGCACACAAAAGAATCTTTGGCGATACAATCCCAACCCGAGAGATCCTTATTACTCTTTATAACTACCGTTTTCCTCAATTCCTACGGAAAAATAACCTAACGAAAATTCAAGCACTTCCCCCCCCCCCGCGATCCTAACACTACTCCTTGACGACCTCCCCGAGGAGATAGCAGACTCCCTAGAAAATGTCGAAAAATCACAATCGCAATCTCATGATTGTAAAACTATACAATAACACAAAACATCGCAACACCAACAAGCATGAATTGACCAGGGCAGAAGAGGAGAAGGACTCCTGAACAGTCCACGACTAAGATATATATGTTATAAATAAGTAAATACTATCCATAAGCATGAAATAAAAAAAATACCAGTTATTTCATTGAACCGCTTATTCTAATTGCGGGTATTAAACTCGTGAGGTGTTTTATTGATTTACTCAAATGGGTTTAAGAAACTGCGTTTCAACACAATTGTGGTTTAGCACTTTAAAATATTAAACAATGGCTCGTTCCTAAACTAACCTAACTGATAAAAAAACGTAAAATTTGAAAAGTTTTATAACAATTTTATTTTAAAACAAATTAGTAGGGTAACCTTAGTTCTTTCCTAGCAATTATATTAAAATAAATTTAATTACACTTACAAAAGATAAATGAAGTAAAGAATTGCGGGCTTAACACAAATGAGATTCAACAGTGTTTTTTTTCTCTCAATGGAGTGGTAAAAAGTAAAGTACGCAACTTCTCTTCACCGCTTGATTAGATAACACAAAATTGTTACATTTGGGTCGAGTTCCCGGTTTACTACTTCTTGGCTTTTTCTCACCTTAATATATTATCTGACAAATGTTTAATAACGTAAAACTTTTCTCTCATTTCAAAGACTTCGTCTTAATAAAACCAAAGCCCAAAAATACTATATATAAACAAAATCGTCTAAAACAATGATTGTGATAAAGCGCAAGAAACTTCGAGAACGGAAAAAATGCAAAGACTTTGCGGGATCGCGAGTATCAACTTCGAAAACGAAATTTCCATTTCAACTCACTTAAAAATGAAAAACTGATCTGATTCAATCAGTGAAACGGCACGACTAATAATATTCGTATTTCTTACGTTTGGGTTTGGATTTTTATAGCTCGCCTTCCCTTTACAAAGAACTGACTTCGATTATAGGATAATACCAAGTGTAACGTCGTGTTTTTCCCTAAACGCAATTCCTCAACATGAAACCTTTACGTGAAATTCCTGCAAATAGCTAAAGGAGAACGAGAATTTAAATACACTTAAATGTAAATCAGTTTTATTCTAGATTAAAGTAGTAAAGGGCGATTAAATGTCCTTGATGATAGTGCAAGAAATTTTCTTTTATAGCCAACTTTACTTCCTTATTTTTGACTTTAGTGTTGTTAAATTTATTTTTATCTCCTTGAATTACTACAGATAAAAGAATGCTATTCTGTTTATTACCGCCACCTAAGAGCTGAAAACAAATGTTTTGTTCGCCCTATGGTGAGTTTCGATGGATGAAGAAAAACGTAAATTGTTTTTATTTACGTGAACTAGGAGGGATTTCGTATTTGGTTTTTAGTGGCAAATCTAATTGACGGGTTTATGATCGTGGTGGCGCTGAGCTCGTATAAAGAAAGAAAAATCGCTTAGATCGCGCTCTACTGTCAATTTCTTTAGAGAGATGTTCATGTACACAAATCCATCTGAAACTGTCTCTCAAGATCTAACTAGACCGGATAACAAGGAACAGTGTATAATCCAGCGCTAACTATGTACTTAAATGCACCTACTTCCACAGGGTGGCAGATATAAAAATAAAAGGTTTTTCACCCATCCTTGCTTTGATGACTAAGCTTAGAGCTTTATTGAGTTTTATAAAAGTTTCTTTACGTTATATCACAAAAAGAAATGGCTGTAGTTGATGCATCTCTGCTTTAAAGTTTTTAAGACCTCGTGAGAGAGTGCACTTTTCGAGTGCAGACGTGACTGCACATTTTACTGCATCAGCCAATGGTAACTTTTAAGAAACTTTAAAGCTTCTTACATGAAAATGTAAATCATGAACTTATAACTCAACATTACACACTTTATAAATATCCTACTTATGTGTATTAATTTAAAGTATAGATTATGAAACATGCATGTTTATGCAAAACATAGAAAGGCAACTTCATATCTGGGCTTATCTAAAATCCTTGAACTGACATGGAAACCGAACACGCAATAGAAAGGGTTTCATTTAACATTCTTTTTCTATTTGTACAAGATTTTATAAGTGCATCTTAAAAGAAACAAAAAATGTGATGAACACCTTCATTGATGTTTCTTTCTAGAGCCTTCCACGTGTTCAATTGCGTTAGTGCCAGTTGCGGAGCTGAGCAACTTTATAACGTCTATAAACATTGAATCATATAAAACAAGTATCAACTCCGATATTCAAAGTACTGAAAATGAAACAGAAATGTGTAATCTCATTACACCGTTAATTCAATATCCATTATGGTTGACACTTTTAAAACCTGCAACACGTTTAAACACTTGCAAATAATAATTAAAAATATCGGGTGTTCCACACGACCTCCCAAACTACAGAATGGAAATTAAAAGAAATGAAATAATTTTATGTTTTTTTAGGATAATTATGCAACCTCTTTTATAATAAGTTCATTACAAAAATAAGCAACATTGTAAAAAGAAAAACAATAATCTATGTCAAATAGACGTTTAAAACTTCATGGTAGACAGAAGTTAATAGACATCTACATGCTAACTTAAATTAAAAGAAATGAAATAATTTTTATTTAACTTTTTTAGGAATATTTCCCACATGTATAATTTACTCCTATACACCAATGCAAATTCGTTAGGGTTACAACGATAATCCCATTGAACGTTATGAATTACAGTAGTAATTCAACTGCAATGACGTCATACTCAACTACCATAGTAAGAGATCTATTCTTGTCATGAACAAGAAGCGTTTGTCAAACAGTGACAGCCACGTTAAAAAATTTAAGGTCAGTTTATTTTAAAAATGAAACGATTTCGTAAAATTTCGTGAGAAACCATTGATAGTAATATTGAAAAGTGTTCCGAAGTATAAAGTGATATATATATATATATATATATATATATATATATATATATATATATATATATATATATATATATAAAGGGTGTCCCAAAATTTACGCAAGATTTGAATTTGCTGCCATTTGTGCAGTAAAGTGTTGGCAACCCTGAAAAATAAACAGTTTAACAGCTGACAGTCTAGGGTTAGTAAAAATGGAGCGTTACACGACAGAACAACGTGTTTTCATTGTTGAAGAATATCTCAAAAATAATGAAAGTTTGGCGGCCACAGTTCGAAAATTTCGTACAAAATACGGTCGGAATGTTCATTTAACTTCGTCAACTGTGAAGAGAGTAATTGAAAAATTCAGGAAGACTGGATCTACTGGTGATGCTAAACATTCTGGTCGTCCAAAAACAAGCCGTTCAGATGTCAATATCGAAGCAGTGCGTGACAGTGTTGGTGACAACCCAAGAACATCAATTCGACGACGTGGACAAGAACTGCAAATTTCAAGAAGCTCTCTACAGCGTATACTCACTGAAGATCTACTGCTCCATGCCTACAAAATTCAATTAACACAAGAACTTAAGCCTAATGACCATGCCCAACGAAGAGAGTTTGTTGAATGGATTATCGAACATCAACAAGTGGACCCTGATTTTTCGAAAAAAATCATCCTAAGCGACGAAGCACATTTTCACCTTGATGGCTTTGTTAATCGTCAAAATTGCCGCATTTGGGGTTCAGAGAACCCACATGTGACTGTCGAAAAAAAAATGCATCCACAACGTGTCACTGTTTGGTGTGGATTTTGGGCTGGAGGCATTATTGGACCATACTTCTTCGAAAATGAGGCTGGTCAAGCAGTGACTGTTACTGGTACTCGATATCGCGACATGATAAGAGAGTGCTTTCTCCCTCAATTGGATGATATTGATGTGGAGAACATGTGGTTTCAACAAGACGGTGCCACATGCCATACAGCCCGTGAAACGATCCAATTACTGAATGAGACATTTCCTGGTCGTGTTCTCTCTCGTTTCGGTGATCAGAATTGGCCCCCTAGATCATGCGATTTAACACCATTGGATTTCTTTTTATGGGGTTATTTGAAATCAAAGGTCTACGCCAACAAGCCCACAACAATCCGTGCGTTGAAGGAGGAAATTCAACGCTGCATTACTGAAATTGGGCCACATTTATGCACAATTGTCATGGAAAATTTCGACAAAAGAGTGCGTATGTGCCAGCAAAGCCGTGGAGGGCATTTGCCCGATGTGTTATTTCATACATAACCCTATTGTGTGTACTTTATGATCCATTAAAAAAATAATAATTTAAAGAAAAATAAATGTGTTTTATATTTAACTCAAATCTTGCGTAAATTTTGGGACACCTTATATATATATATATATATATATATATATATATATATATATATAATATATATATATATATATATATATATATATATATATATATATATATATATATATTTCAATTGTAATTTGTAATAATAACTTTTATAAACAATTAATTTTTATGCACCGTACTAGCTCTTAATTTCTATTGGGGATAGGGTTCATTAGCTTTAACGCTTATTGTTGGCAAATAAAGTAAAAATAGCTTAATCATTAAAATTATTATAATTGCGTTAAAATGTAAATGTGAAACATTGGAAAATTTTATTTCACACATGGAAATGTTTTTCATCAAATAATTGTAAATTATAGTTGGTTTGTGTATGGAACAGACTTTAGTTGAATCTGCACAATAACGCATGCGTAGCGTCCTAACTGAATTAATTTAGTGCAGCCTGTCAAAAATGTCAATAAATAATCTAAAATATGTGAGTTCAATTATGTTTTGTTTAAAAATAAAATTATAATGTTGATAATTACACCTGTTCATTTACCTTACAGATATTTGTACCATGTTGTTGCACAAACATATATACATAAACAAAAAACATATACACAGGAAATCAAACGAAAAAACAATGCAATAAATGGGTTATTAAAATAAAATTTCACTCACATGTGTTACTGCATTTTCCCAAGGGTGTCTTCATTTGGCTTGTTCCATCTTAAAATATTGGACGTAGACTTCTTACCATAAGTAAACGATGGTACTGCTTTGCTGTTTACAATGGTGCTGCATAAATTTCCATACTTTATCCAAATCTACTTTATTGATTAACGGCTCTTCTTCGTGGTAAATGTTATGTAACGTAATATTGCTCAGATATTTTTAAATAAGCACTTTATTTTAAATTGTATGGTTAGATGTTGGTTTATATAATTACAAAATGTTTCGAATTTAAATTTATATTTTATTTTCATATAAATTTTGATTAGTTGCACTTTTATTTTAGATCCCGTTCTTGAATTTAGTTTATTTAACACTCTGCGTCGCTTTCAAATAAATAAACATCAAATCCAAATAACTGAATAATTTTATTAACAGGAAAAAAAAACATAATCCGATATTTGAACACGAATACAAATCGAAACAATTTTAATATAATCAACCATTATATCGGTCACCTAACTTTTTAAATTTAGTTATAGGTTAAAACAATTGTTTCTGAGGTCTCGACTCTACCTTGCTCGCGTTTCAAAACCGATAATATAAACGTAACTTGTAACTTACATGTTAACACCAACACTATTAACACTTTGACTTGTTAGTCATAAAAAATTTCAAAAGCAAGAGTAACAAAAATAAAATCAAGAGAGAGAGAGAGCGAGAAATCAGGAAAAATTCCTTTTATACATTTCCTTTAGATACCAAATTTTCAACTTTTTCTGTTCATTACACACAAAAGATCCAACCATCTGATTGGTCTAAGCTTAACTAAAACACAAATTATGCTATAACTTTTTTAAAATAAGTCGGATTTACTTTTTGAAAATAGATTTGGAATCAGGGCAAAATTCCGCATAAAAAGATACCTCACAAGCCATATTTTGCTTCGAAGCTCTGCATTTTGACAATTTATAATCTAATTTTACTTATATCTAAGAAATTCTATATTTTACATCTAAACCATTTAACTTAATTTTAACAGAAATTCCTTTTTCATATTAGAATTTTAGGTAGTTAACCCAACTTTTCTAATTTTATGTTCATATTACTTGTACATTGTAAATTTCTTTATGAAAATGAGGGAAACCTTCTATTATGTGCTTTTATAATTTATTTTATGCTTAAATTATCCTAAAAAACTATAACTTTTCAAAATTCTTAAATATAATATAATAATATAATTTTCAATATAATAAAACCTAGCTTTTTACAATTTTTACTCATAACTTGCGTTTAAAACGTCTAAATCACTTGAAATGTTAATTTATGATGTTCTTACAACTGTCTTTAACATCAATACTGTTTACTTTCACTCTATAGTCTAAAATTTTGTCAATTCAAAAATCCATATTGTTTAACACATTTATGTAAATTTTATACACAAAATGTAATTTTATATTGTGGAAATGTTGTTCATGTTCTAGTCAATGTTTCTAACGCACTACCACTGCTCCTGCACTTTTTATACACTTTGTCTGTGAAATATAAATATACAGTGTTCGTATCATAACCCTTTCTTAAAGTTTATATAGTTCCTGCATTGTACCTAAAACTATACATGTTCTACATATTAGTATTAACCTACTTCATGTGATTAATATCTGTAAAGTTTCTAAACTGCATAAATAATTTGAATAAACTGTAAAATTACTGAAATATGTACTACGAAACTAATTGTACTCACAAATATCAATCGTTCTGACCTTCCTCACATGCTACTGGTATAGCTTATTGCTTTTATGAATAAAACAAGCTTGTGCAAATCCCATAAAGTCTGTTTTGTTAAATCAAACCCATGTTTTCCCTCTCGTCTACTAATTTTCTTATTAAAACGAAGTGTAAACATCCTCAAATCTATTTATATTTGCCCACTACAAAGAATATCAGCTCTTTAACTCTAGCCCCTGTATTAATGTTATTTCTAACCATCTATATATATATATATATATATATATATATATATATATATATATATATATATATATATATATATACAGGGTGGCCACCACCAACGCGTCAGTCTCTAGCACCCAAAAGATAAGCCTTCTAGGACTACAATCTAACATTAGTTTGATTTATACAGGGTGATCTACAAACTTGTTACTTATCAAAGTTATATTAATTTAAATGGAATTAACTCATGTCGATCAATTAGAATTCTGTGATTTACAAAGGTTACAAATGTGTTAAACGGTTTTTGATTTATTAAGGTTATCAAGGTTATACGGTTGGTGGTCTTGAAAAAGACCGTTTTACATTATGCACCGAGAGCCTACTGCTGGATTTGTCACTACAGTAAATGTTCAAACTGATGACCGTCTTCTTGAATGCATAGTCTAGTTCTTTTTTCCAAATTTTGTCTGACTTTTCTTAACATATCTGGAGTAATTGTGTCCACCGCATTTCTAATTCTCTCTTTCATATTGTTTGCAGTAGTAGCAGGAATATTGTAAACAATATTTTTAATATATCCCCATAAAAAGTAATCCATTGGAGTAAGACAAGGCGATCTTGGTGACCAATGACATGGTCCGTTCCTTCTAATCCATTTATTAACAAATTTCCTAGTTAAATAATTTCTAACTCTACGATCAAAGTGTGCCGGTGCTCCATCTAATTCTAGCCACATATTCCCTCTAACGTTCAACGGAACGTTTTCGAGAAGTGCCCGAAAGTCTCGCTTTAAAAATCTCAAAAATTTTCTACCATTTAATATACCATTGAAAAAGTATGGTCCAATTACCTGATCTCCAATAATTCCTGCCCATACGTTTATGCTCCAACGATTTTGGCGGTCAACAGTATTAAAAGCATGCCTATTCTCGGTATCATAATAGTGAAAATTATGTCTATTTACCAAACCGTTGTTGTGAAATGTTGATTCATCAGTAAACAAAACGAAATTTAAAAAATCTTGTTGATCCCCTATTTTTTCAATTGCCCACAAACAGAAATCTATTCGTTGTTGAAAGTCATTGCCATACAAATTTTGATGAATGATAAGCATGAAATTTGTGTTTTTTGAGAACTCTTCTCACACTTCCTCTACTTAAATCTGTTTGTCTAGCAATTACTCTAGTACTAGTGTGGGAATTTTCAGCGATAGATCCTAATACTAAAAACTCACTATCTTCATTGCCAGTTACCGGTTTACTTTTATTAGGTTTTGGATAGGCAGTGTTACCTGTGGCTCGAAATGTTTGTAAAAGCCTTTCAAAAGCTCTCGTATCAGGATGGTTGCGATCAGGGTACTTTTGGGCATAAACCCTGGAAGCCAAAAGACAATTTTCATGACATTCTCCTATGGTCAACACCATATCCACTCTTTCTTGCACTGAATATTTCATTGTAATGAAAAAACCATCAATAGTTATAAACACTGTCGTATTTTGAAATACGTCAATATGACAGAAATGGTTATAAATCAAAGAATTCTAACTGAACGACATGAGTTAATGGCGTAATTTCTAAAAATGTAACAAATACACCTAGATTGTCTCATCTTTTCTGAATCGAAAAATACTTGAATTTTTTGACAACCCTACATTTTCAAAAAATGTTAAATATTTCGGAAACTGTAAGGTTTAGGTATAGGGAACTCTAATGAAAGTCTACCTTATTTTTACACCTTATTTCAAAAAAAAAATTAAAAAGGAGGGTATTCCATTTAAAATAATATAACTTTGATATAGATCAAACTAATTTTAGATTGTAGTCCTAGAAGGCTTACATATTCTCGCCCAAACAGATTTTGAAAAAATTCAGTCGTTTGGGTGCTAGAGACGGACGCGTTGGTGGTGGCCCACCCTGTATATATATTCAATTCTGGAAATATTCTACCGAATACCACGCGTGCATTAAAATTAATCAGATAATCCTGGAAAAAGCGTTATTCCTTAAGGAAACCGCATTCGTTGGTTTTCTCTGTTGGTTAAAAGAAGAGCCTTCCGCCTTCGGAGTCGGTCTCTTTTAACTTTTAGCCAACAGAGAAAACCAACTCATGTAGTTTCCAGACAACACATCTTTTTCCCGCGCTATCGATAATTTTGGACACACTAGTGATATTATATATAACTATGCAACCCCCTTTATACGTTCATAACGAAAACGGGCGACATTGTAAAAATAAAAACAATAATCTATGTGAGAATGATGTTCAAAACTTCATTTCAGATAGATATTAGTAAACATAAATAGATGTTATTAAAAATTATTATTAATTTTATTAAATACATAAATAAAAAGTTTACCTCGAGTAGGATTTGAACCTACGACCTGTACTTTGCTAGAGTATATTTATATTATATATTTATCTTTGAACTTATTCGTTCATAGCAAAAACTTATAATAATAAATAGATGTTAACGTAAAAAAAAAAATTCCAAAGTCACCCGGTTTTATGAAAATATCGACAATATAGCTTCAGCATTTTCAAACATAATTATTTACTTTTCACATTTATTTCACTTTAGATTAAAAAACTTTATAAAGAAAATTTATGTAAAATTAAATTTTCTTTAAAAAATACGTCAGCACTTTTTTTATAAAATTAATTGTTATTCAGGTAATGAAAAAAATTCTTCTTTCGGAATGTTTTGCCGATAAATTATGCGCCATATCATAAATTGCATAAAACATAATTAATCGTTACGTTTAAGGTCTATATCTGGGTATTTTTATATCTTTGAAAAATGCAGCTTTCTTAGAAATGTTTGATAAAAATGTCCCTAATAAATCCCCTCTCCGCCGTTGAATTTTTCCCAAAATCTAATCAGCTCTAAGCCAAATGAAAACCAGCTTAACCCTTGGCTCGGTGCGCTTATATTTTGACAGAGTTCGGCGCATGGCGTATAGAGTCCCCCTAAAATAAATCGTATGATTTTGCTTAAGTTTAAAAAACAATTGTCAAATAAAATAAATTAATTCTAAAGAAAAGACATCAATAAAATAAGGTCAAAGTATTAATCACAGCCGCTACTTTGTTCATAATTTTGACAGGTATTACACTCAACAAAAGTTTTACTATGCTGTTTGGATGAAAATTTGGTACACTTGAAGCACATCACAGTTGTGTAATTATTTTTTTAACGTCCACAAAGGTAACATCTTCTTTTACGACTCGGGGCACGCTCAGATATGGTTGTAGAGGGTGGCTTTCCTAACCCATTTTCTAGTATTGATTTGAGAATATAAAATGTATTTATTTATTTCAGCTACACCTAGAAGTGCCATAAATGCAGCGAATGGCCATCGTTTTATTCTTCGTGATACTGTACATGCAGCACATTTTTGGCCTTTAGTGCGGCTGTATTCTAAGATAATTTCAGATTTTCCAGTTTCTGTATCCGTTGAGTCACTATTACACACCGTAAAAATTAGTGAAACTACCTTGTTTTGTGTTGGAACGCAGGAAACGAGTGTCAGATTTACTTAAAACCTAAACAATGATGTCTCGACGACTCTTACTTTATTAGGTAACAATTCTACAGGAACTTCTTTTTTATTCTTTTGTGTGTCAATAAACGTAATACCTTTTTTTTACAAAACTTTAGCCAAATCACAACTAGAATACCAATTGTCACATGTTAAGTTTTTGTTAGAGTTCTCTAAGCCGTATACTAATCGAAGTACTACCTCAGAAGGTGAATGACTCACTTGAAAAGTCTGGCCGCTTACCGTAATATATTTCCAAATTGTAGGTGTAGTTGGTTTTGGAGTTCACTAAGGCATATACTTTGATGCCATATTTGGCCGGTTTGTTCGGAATATACTGGAACATCCTCCTCTACATAGTTCTAATTTTTCATCGATTGCAATGAATTTACCAACCGAATATGACTAAAATCGGTCGAAAAATATTCTGGCCTCTGCTAATTTATATATTTTTTTTCTTCTCTTGTAGCTTTGTCGTGAAATCGAATAGCTATGACTAAAAGGATACACCTTTTTATGGACATGACACCTCTGCATATTTCGATTCCAGTTCCATCTCTTTGGAAAATTTCGCATAAGTTTGTCTTGCTCATTTTTTTTGTTCCAATCAAAAACAATATACCAATAAATGTCGTCATTTCGGCTCTATTTGTGTTTCGACAATCTCTGTCTCTACTGTAAAGATCTCTTTTTAGATATATACAAGTTTGTAAATTCGACTATTTCATCAATCGTATCATTATCAATAATTTTAACAAATGCATTCAAAAAATCCGGAAAGTGTTTTTCTTTCGGGACAGGAAACCTTCCTTTTTGCGTTTTAGCGAATTTACTTCCAAGCGGTGTCTTAGCCCATCTAAATTCTTCTGATAAATCCTTTTATTTTTTGTTTTTTATATATTTTCTTTATATAAATCTTTATCCGTTGCTCCTTGACACTCTTCATTCACATTACCTTCAACCTGATTTAGATCAATTTCAAAATCACTATGACCATCTAAATCTTCTTCATTTTCCTCCGTTTCAGATCCTGAAGATTAGTCTTCAATGTCTACATTTCCATCCGTTTCATCCAATACTCTATAAACTTCTTCACTGCTCATTTTGGCAAGATTTAGTCTTTTATTTGACCTAGAAAGAATATGATAAAGTTATTTATGACTACAGATCCCGTTAGTTATGAATATAACAAAAAAAGCGATTACAATTACATTTACAGTGAAATATGATATGCAATAATTTACCTGCATGTTTAAGCGGACGGCGTACGCAGTATGCCGATTCAATCACGATTCGAAAAAAATGTTAAAACTGGGCAGACTCATACAACTAACGTCTTTACTATGATATTGTCGACTAAAGCAATAGTGGATGAAAGGACAGGTAAGTTACTATTTCGATAGGTTATGCGGTTGCCCAATTGTGAGGTATTTTAAGCTTCTGGCGTACGGAGCACAAAAGCACACACGCACACAGACACACACACACACATACACACACACACGATAGTGAAAAAAAGTCGATTGCATAACCTTCTATACCTACATATGTAATTGTAGGTTGGAAGGTAAAACAGTGTCAATCTGAAAATACGTAGCTGTTTGCTATTAAATTCTGTATTTATACACGGTGTTTCAACCAGACCTAACCAATAGAAGTATCTGGAGAACCTTGTACTATAAAAATCTGAAAAAAGTTACATAAATCTTTACCGATCTCCACCTTTGAAAAGAATTTTAAACTGTGTGGCATTTTCGGTTATACCGGAGCTACCAACTTCGTTAATTTAAATGGAACCCCCCATCTTTTGCCATTCTATGGAATTTTAAGGCCACTTTATGTAAAGTGTCTTATGTCTAAAATTTACTTTTTTCCAGTTATTTCGAAAAATTTAAAATTTTTGTCAGTTGTAGACTCCCACGGAGATCAGGGCTGCGCTCTCACCGCTACAATCCTCGAAATCGGACTCTTAGAGTTGCAAGAAGCCCTAATAAGCTACATTGGGGTTTGATTTCGAAAAAAGTCTTTCTCCCAAAATGTGCATCTGAAGTTGCATAATTTCAAACGTCCATAACTCAACTACTCAACTACATCGTATTGAGAATTTAAAAATATAGACCTTCTGTTAACATGAGCCTAACCTTCTTCTAACATCTTCTTTTCAAAATTTTTGACAAATGCAAACCTTATTTGTATTGATCGTTTGAAGTATCGGTAGTTTAAGAATAATGAATCAAAACAACAAAATAAACTTTATTCTTTAATGATATTGATAGCTTCTCCACCATAGACTTTTTCTTTTATTAACCAAAGAATGGATTTTCTTTCAGGAAGCGACTTGTGATACGTTAATGGTATTCTGAATACGACCATAAAAATGTCAGTGTTAATGATGAGTTGTCAGAATTTATAACCGTTTTACAGGAAAATCTGGCTGAAACGTAGGTTTGGGACGATTATGTAATCGATAAAATGTCTGCAGATTTTACTGGATTTTCCAGCTCGGACAAGCAACGGTAAAAGGATCACCTCTATAGGCATACGCCTAAGGAGATAATTCCCTTAAGAGACCTCAGTACTTTTCAGGACTACTCCTAAAAGTAGAGAGGAGGATTTTTGTGCACAGGTATTTGTTTTCCGCGGGATTACGCTCCATGGAAGTGTCAGTGTACACTGTGTCCCATTTTGGTTGTAATTGTAGGGTATCTCGTTTGCGAGAAAGGATAGAAAGATGCGGTTTTCGCGACCCTGTTCTACTTTTTCGTGAAACGCAAGATGCCACTAATGAAATTGTCATAGTCCTATTAGTATTTGAGATACAGGTCGAAATTCAAAATTTGCACATTGTAAGCACCCCTCGTAACTTCTTGGCCTTGTAATTTATCGAAATAATGAAAAGTAGGTTTTATACAGAATTTTCAGTAGAATTTAGTGGAGTGCATAGTTTTCCCCACAAAAAGTCCAATTTTATTGTGGTAATACACGATCATTGGACCTACATTCTATAAATATTTAGGTATATACAGGGTGATTGACAAAAGTATGCCAACCCAAAACTGTGTAACACCCTGTATATTTTTGCATTTTTGGATTCACTATTACATTAGAATAAAAGTATAGAAATTTGTATCTGTATCACTAATCGTTTTACAGATATCGTCACTTTAGTACCAAAATAGGGTTAACTTTGGAACCTCGAGCATTGCCACCACGATTTTGTAAATCCGTTTATACCACCGACTATTAATAATAGTCTGCTAACAAACAAACAGGGAAATTTTTCGAAAACATGTGAAACTATACAGAATTCAACAAAAAGAGGAACAATTGCATCTATTGTTTTGACGTTTGTATAATCATTCAAATATTATTCCATTAGTTTGTGTGTTTTCCGATTGTCGTTTTGTCAATTTTTGCATAAAATGAATTTTTTCAAAGAAGAAATGGTCGATATCATCTGTATTTACGGTGAAGCTCAAAGAAATGCTTTGCTGGCTACCCGCTTGTACTGTGAACGATAACCAGAGAGAAGATAGCCGCGGAAATAATCGTTTATGAATGTAGCTGAGAGATTTATAAATTCTGGAAATTTGTGTTATCCCAAGCGCGCAAAAACAAGCCCGAATGAAGAAATTGAGTTTCAAGTTGTGGCATTTCTTATAGAAAATCCGCAAAGTAGTACCAGAGAGCTAAATACACACCTAGACCTAAATAAAAATACAGTTCGCAGCTTTTAAAAAAAAAACAAATTGCATCCTTATCATATCGGGCAACATCAAGCTTTAAGTGAAATAGATTTTCAAAATTGTAAATCTTTCTGCCAATAGGTAACTACTAAAGTCAATGAAGAACCCAATTTTGTTAATAACATTCTATTTACGGATGAGACAACTTTTCACAATAACGGTAATGTTAATACACACAACTATCATTACTACGCAGACACTAATCCACACATCTTAAGAGATGTTGATCACCAGCATCGAGTGTGGGGTGGTATAATCAATTTTAATGTGGTTGGTCCTTTTTTCTTTGATAGGAGTCTTACTGGAGAAAGATATATACAGTTTTTAGAAAATGATTTACCCGAGCTTTTGGAAAATATCGAGGTAGATAATATTGGTGGTTTCAACTGGATGGCGCCCCTCCACACTATGCAATCAATGTTAGGCAATATTTCGATAGAAATTACCCGATGAGGTGAATAGGACGAGGTGGTGTGCAAAGCTGGCCAGCCAGATCCCCAGATCTTACGCCCCTTGATTTCTTCCTTTGGGGCTACGTTAAAGAAAAAGTTTACCAACATCCTCCCACCACAGGCGAAGATATGAAAAATAGAATTGGAGCTGCGTTTCAATCCATTTCGCCTCTAATGTTATTCCGAGTGAATCTTTCGTTTACCGAGCAAATTGCAAAGTGATTATCTAGGCGAGGTCAGCATTTTGGACTTTTAATTTGAATCTATGGTTTTATTCGTTTATGTTTACTTGTTCAACTTATTTTTAGGTGTAGGGAATTATTTTATTGTTTAGTTATTAATTAAGTTTTCCTATCAGTTAAAGAATCTATTTGCCATTCGTATTTTCTTATTTTCTCTGGATTTTGTTTTATGTGTTCTTTTGCATGTCAATATTTTCAAATAAAGCGTCAATATCTCAAGAAGGGTCCGTCTTATGATCATAAAACCTATTATTAATTAGTATCTACTTTTCACGGAGAGTCGAAATATGAACAAATATACAGGGTGTTGCATTTGAAGAAATTGAGAAAATTACATTTCGCGTAAGTTAATCATCCTGTATAGTTTTACATGTTTTCGAAAAATTTCCCAGTTTGTTTGTTAGTAGACTATTATTAATAATCGGTGGTATAAACAGATTTACAAAATCGTGGTTACAACTCTCGCATCGTGGTTCTACTCTATTTTGGTACTAAAGTGACGATATCTGCAGAACGGTTAGTGAAACAGATACAAATTTCTAGATTTTTGTTCCAAATGTAACAGTGAATCTAAAAATGCAAAAATATACAGGGTGTTCCATTAAAAAACACAGGTTTGGTTTGGCATATTTTTGTCAATCACCCTGTATATACCTAAATATTTTTAGAATGTAGGTACAATAATCGTGTATTACCATACCAAAATTCGTTTTGATATCTCTAATGGTCGTCCACGCGGTGGACACTCGCCCTGTATAATAGAGCTTACTCTTGTAAGGAAACAAAATTTCCGTTACAAAAAATACCTTTACCAACAGTCATCTGTCACCTAATAAAAAAAAACGACAAAACCCACACCTTACATATTTTCCGTACAACTACCATTCAGATTTATTTGAACGCCTGGTATATTTAATTTTTGAAATTAATTGATTGAATAAATTTTATACGATAATATAGATATAGTTTTATTAATTGAAATGTAAAATACAATAATTTATTTAAACCGATTGTCATTATAATTATATAAATTTAGATTTTTAAACTTTAAATATAATAATTTACCATGTAACATCAAAATATTCCATGTTCACGTTTCATTATCAATTTCGTAAACGTGATATCATTGTATTCCAGTTAAAATTCATGCAGTATTAATGTAAGAGAATAATATACAAGTTGGTGGCTAATAGTGACTGGAAATATCCTTAAATTATATTACCAATAAGTAGGTAATCACCGTTTTTTTTTACTTTGCCACCGCTCCCCGTTACAGGTAAGTCTAATTATTGCTTAATACTTTTAGTTTAGCTACAATTACGTTTGCAAATATTGGGTGATAAGCAATTTTATGATCAACTATTGTTTATTATAAAATTTAGAACATTAAGTAAATTTCTATCTGTGTGCTTATCGGTATTTGTTGGTGTAAAAGGTTAATTTTATTAAAATCGTTCCGTAATTATCCGGTTGCACACTTAAATATAATATCATCCTTACCGCCTAATTATTTATTGTACATAATTAAAATTGATTTGTTATCATTTACATATAGCAATAGAGTTGCCTAGTTTAATTTACAAATGTACTTTTGGACCTGAGTCGCTAATTTCATTGTTATCGTTCAGCGTTTCTTCCTTTAGTAGTATTTTATATTATCACCGATTTGAAGGATTATCACCGATTAATACATGATTCTTTAATTTTGTATTATAAATTCTTAAACCGTGCGTGCAATTTATTTTATTTTTTTTTTTATTAAAATTGGTTTTTTTCGCTGTTTGTTTTATAAACCTTAATTCTAATTTTTTTTAGCAGACCGCATAAAAAGAACTTAGATTGTTGATGAGTTGATTTTTGGTTTTGTTTAATTTTCTGTTACCGTATTTATTTAGATGGAATATCTTCTTTTTGTTATCCATTTGGCAAACTTTGGTTTATGTTTTTATTAATAAATTACATTTATTTTTATTTAGTGAATAATTTTGTTACGATATGAGAAGTTTTTTATTTATGACCGTTTTTAATAATAAAATTGTCTTTTATCAGCGGTTACTCAATTATCTTTAATGTCCTGTTAATAAATAACTTTTACTTCCCTTTTCCGTTTTGCAGTACCGGGTTGTTTATTTTTTTAAACTGCTTAAATCTCAATTCGCGTTCTGTTTGTCGCTTAATATCTGATTACAGCAGCATCGATCCGACTACCGCCAAAGACCTCTAGATACTGACGTCTCCACTGAGATTCCCCTGCCAGTGACCCTTTTGCCGTTATCTCCAAGAGGATTCCAGGCGTCCAGGGGAGATACCACGCCACCTCTTACTTGGGTTGGCGCCCGAGGGTCATTATTATTTTACAATTACTTTGTATTTTTTTCCTGAATAAACCTGTATATAATTTTACTAAAACTTATTTTTGGTAGGGACACAGCGACTATCCATGTGCTATCACTCTAACGTAAAAGCGGCACACTCATCTTTCAAAAATATATATTGTGTGGCAGTTATTTTGCCTTATTAACATCAAATATGAATGTTACGTTAATTTAACATTTTGATGATATAGTTGGCCATGAAACCTATAAACACAGTATAAACCCATGTTTTCTTGAACGTCCAAGATATATTTGAGTATTAAAAAATGGCCACTAGATTCTTACAGCTTTATTATCAATACAGGGTTTGATTACGTTATACACAGTATTTTACAAGTTATGGTCAATTGTACACGAAAATCATTCTCATTTCAACGTCCTGCATACCCTAGACAGAACAACCTAACAATAATTTTTCCAGACATAACTTTTTGACATTGGTACAAAGTTACGAGAAAGTGCTGTTTCTGTACTATTGCACCCATTGAATATATAGAATATTACCAGAGTGAACCAAACATATATTTTTTGAAATGAGACCCTATACATTATTTTAAATTTAGACTAAGCGCATCTCCCCCATACTTCTAATATAGGGTTTCACTACGCTATACAGGGTATTTCAAAAGTTATGGTCAACTGCACACAAAAATCATTCTCCTTTCACCGTCCTTTATACCCTAGACAGAACAACAACCTAACAATACTTTTTTCCAAGAATAACTTTTTGACATTGGTACAGTGTTACGAGAGAGTGCTATTTCCTTATTACTGCAACAATTAAATATAGAGCGAGCCAAAACACGAACACATGATTTTGTCAATTTTTTCAAATGAATCACCCTGTATTTTATTTTAAAAAGTGAAAATACAATTTATGTTCTTTCATTTTTATTCAGCACTCTCTACAGCTAAAACCGTTAATTTCTGAGATATTTTATATTTAATAACAGAAAGAGATTTTTTTTAAATTTCTATTATAACAAGTTAGCCGTGATTAATTTTATAAGAATTTTGTCTTAATAACCGAATTTGTCACACTTTTATTTGTTCACGGCTAACTTGTTATAGCAACACGCACACGCACACACGCACATACGTAGACACGCACACACGCACACACGCACAGCGCACACACGCACACACGACACACACACGCACACGTACACCACACACGCCACACGCACACAGCACACAGGCACACAGGCACACACACAGCACACCACACACACACAGCACACCACACACGCACACACGTACACACGAACACACGCACGCACACACACACACACGTACACATACGGACTCACCCACGCAGCACGCACGCACGCATCCACATACACGCGTCCGCACATACATACACAAACGCTCTCACACACGCGCTTGCACACATACCAGCGCGCTGGCCCACGCTCACAAACACAAACAAACACACATACACACTCAAATACAAGTACACGTATACGCACCACACACGCACACACGCATCCACGCACACGCACACACGCCGCTGGATTTCTACCAAAATCAGCTACAGGAGAAATGGAATGAAGCTGAAATAGTACGTAGTAGTAGTCTGGTTATCGTGGATGATAGCATGCATCCACACACATATACAACCAAACACATATATGCACATACAGCACACACGCACACGCAGACGTGAACGCACACATACACGCATACTCTCTCTCTCACACACACACACACACACACTTTGTCACACGTAATGTGATGTAATATGTTGATTTACCGATAGTACACAGTGTCAGGGTATTTTGAACACCCTGTATACGTAGTGGGTAATTTTGTTTGTAGTCTTATGCATTTAGTTAGATTCCGTATATACATTTTTTTTTTGTCAAATTATGTTCTATAGTAAATTTGTTTTAACGTGTGTAACGACCTTTAGGGATGGTAGGTGTGTGGTGAGCTTTAGATTCTTAGTTTGTGAATTATTTTTTTGTAATTTAGGTTGTTTTTCCTTATTATTTCCCGTTTATAGAAGTTTGATTAACGTTTATTTGTATATAGTTGTATATAAGTTTAATTAAGGTTCATTTCGTTTGTTTTCTGTAAAATATAATAGAAAATTAAGTAATTTAAATAAATAGTGTGGAATTATCGGCGTATGATGTCATGTTAGCGACATAAAGACGCTTAAGTATAGTTGTCCAGTTTATTATTAGGTATTTTGGTTTTGATTTATAGAGATTGCATGTGGGCCTTATTGTTCGTACTTTAAGGTAAACATAGAAAGGCTGTACAGGATATTTTTGCTGGAGTTCAGTTTTTCGACATTTACCGAGTCCTTACGGACGGAAACGAATTTGTGTATCGCGGTACCTTATTTTCCCCTTCCGTTTTTTTTGATTGGTGGAATTAAATTAGATAAGAGTTTTTATGAGTAGTGGGATTCAAAATTCAAAGATGGAATTTGTTAATAATTTTTGGGATTCACAAACTGATCGTGCTTTCGAGTAGTATACGTTGCCGTTTATTGTTACGCTTTAAGGGGTGGTTTAGAACGTTGATATTTTGGGACCTTGTGGTGTTTAACGAACGTACTTTTTTTGTGTAGTAAGGGTAGTTTAGCTACTCCTGAAGATTACCTGTGAAAGGGGTTTATTAAAATTGTTCATCACCAAAGGATTATACCTGGTGCCGATTTCGGTTTTACGTAAAGTTACCTAGAGGACATCGTCGTGTTGTATAGTGCTTCAGTGACCTCTTTGGTTCATATCGCTTCTGCGGATTTTAAAATCATCGTTCTTCCAAGTGCCTCTTATTTACCGTACAAAGCGTGTTTAAAGATAAAGAAACTCTCGCAATATATTAAAAATTATATTTAATTAAATCAAGTTATTAACATTTTGGATTATTAGTGGAAATAAAACCAATTAAAAGCTAAAAGTTATCAAGTAATTTTGAACGCTCAATATTAATATTTTAAAAAAGAAGTTAGTAATTAATACAGTAACATTCTAACGAGTTTAGTCAAGAAATTGTTTGTGTATAAAAGAACAATAGTCAACATTTTATTCATCATTTCGCCAGACCAGGGAGGGTTCATCTCCGTCATAGCCGTAACCGACCACCTGGTTATCTTCCACATATATTGTAACACAGAAGAGGTGTAATTCTAGACCTTTAAGGTAACATAATATTGTTTTTTATTGCATGCGCTCACCAACGCACACACCCACACGCACGCCCGCACACACGCACGCACACGCGCGACTGCACACGTACCAACGTACGCGCCACACTCACAAACACACACGCACCTACGCAGCACGCTCGCACATACCCGCACATACACCATCGCGTGCTCCCACACTCACTGACAAACTAAAACACACACACACACACACACACACACAAACACGTACACGTACACGCACACAAACACGTACACGCACTTACGCACACACGCACATACGCACACACGCACACACACACGCGCACACATGCGCACACAAACATACGCACATACGCACACACGCACACACGCACGCACGCACACACGCACACGCGTACACACGCACACACGCACACACGTACACACACACGCACACAAGCACACATGAATACACGCATCCACGCACATGCACATACGCACACACACATACGCGCGCACTGAAACACACGCGCGCTAGTACAAACACCAGCGTACGCTACCACACTCACAAACACAAACACATTCACTCACTCACACACACACACACACACACACACACACACACACACTCACACATACACAGACTCACATACAACTCACACATGCGCACACAGAGATGTTAACGCACATGCACACGCACACACACACACACACACACAAATTTTGTCAAACGTTGTAATGTGCTGTAATAGTCGATTTACCTATAGTACACTGAAATACGCACACATGCGTAAACACACACACACACACACACACACACACACACACACACACACACCACACACACACACACACACACACACACACACACACACACACACACACGCACACACACACACACAGACACACACACACACACACGCACCGATCTTGGCTGCACTTTGTCTAACGTTAAAGAACGATGTAATATGTCGATTTAGCCAAAAGAGTCGGTTGTATAAGCTTCTATAAATATATACATATATGTAACGTATTGCCATAACCAAAGACGAAAGACATCAACAAGAAATCAACAAACTAATAAATTTAAAACGTACATGGTAATGAACCAAACAACTTTTATATTGAACATTTTATGGACCTGTGGAAATAACAAAGTAAAAGATATTATTTACTCCTTTTGTTCCACCATTGGTTTTTGTTATAAGAATATCCGCAATAAACAATTTGTAATCATGGTACAACCCTGATCAGCAGACCGTATGTGACTAAGGGTGAATAATTATGAACAGTTATGAAACCAACCACATTTACTAAAAGGCAGTACAGAGTACATGTTGCAAATAGGCAAAATGTATGGTCGTCAATATTACCTCACAGGCTGAGATTTCTCCTTACTATCCCACGTCATAAAACTTATAGATTTTGGTCATTTTCATGCATTCATTTTAAAATTTGTGTAATGTCAATATATTAGCGTTAACAGTTTAGTTGGCGCCCTTCAATTATTTAGACTACTCTTGTTTGGTTACCCTCATTTTTACTGGTGTACCGTGTTGTGTGTTAGATCCATAAACTTGTTCTCTCTAGGGCAACCTATTAATTGTATGCCATTGAACGACTACAATTATAATATTGAAATATCAGCTCAGAAATGTAATACCTTCGTAACTGCTACTATCTATACATTTAGGATGAAGTATATTTTTTGTTACTGGAATATTGCACATAGAAGATTACAAATTACATCATTAAAGCTCTCGCGCAAGATCTTTGCTCTCGCATTAATTGGATAGTAAACAATGGCATATAAAATAGTCAAGAAGCATTAATAAAGTCGTATAAAGCAGATAGTGTATGAAGTGTGTATGGATGCAGCAAATACAAGTAAAATTACTGTACGTAAAGTTTAAGATTAAATTGAAGTAGTTTTAATTCTTATCTGGTATGAAATATCTCATCAGAAACGTGTTTTAGTACGATTTTGCATTGTAAAATAAATTCAAATATTGTTATATATTTAGAAACAACACCAAATCACATTTCATTTTTGTATCAAGCATACTTCACATATTTCAAAAATAAAAATTAGCTGTCACGAGCGGAAACTATCTTTTAATAATAAATACTGGTTTATTAATCTTTTATAACTAACTTCACTTATTTTGCAAAATTTCATGTTAAAATATGAAAAATGGTTATTAAAAAGAGGATGTAAATTTCATATTGAAGAATCCCGTAGAGTGAATTTATTAACAAAATGTATTATTACGTTGTGTAAGTTTTAATAAATTGCAATTACGCTCAGCTTACAACTACATCAAATTATTAATAACTTGTTTAGATTGAATTTAATTAGAATAAAATTGTAATCAAAGTTTAATGTTTGTTTTTGTTTTATGAATATACTGAATAAAACTTTGACGCTTGTATAGAGCTTTTCATTTTTGCTGGAAACATCAATACGTAAAATAGAGATCATGTGAATGGATTTATATGAAACTTTTGCTTTATTTTTCTGCAAATTTCTTAATTTGTTTATTGCAATATTATGCACCAATTGTTGCTAAATTACAAGAATCTAATCGAAAAAATTACCCGCAGTTTTTGACACGAAAATGGATTTCGGTCGATTATGTTGAGTCTTTGGGGAAATGTTCTTCTGGTCGCCCTGATCAAAGTCATAATGGCGGCGAGTCTCAATGATCTCGATTTTTGAACCTACAGGCGATCGAAATTGTCCAAATCTGAGAATTCAACTTATGATGCTTAGCGCTCATTAAGACTCGCTATATATTTATACATCCTTTTTTATATGTGTTTCTATTCACTTGCAAACATACTCTTGAGAAACTAACCAGCCTTACCATGTTCATTGATCTAAATAGTTACCACCCGGCTGCAGTCACTAGTCAAGAATGGGTTAAAACGGTGTTTCAACAGGTAAACGCAAGTGGCAAACTGCCAAATATTCTTTCTCGCCCTCAAACATGACTGCACCCATATATGTAGTAAGATCATTGTTACCGTCTGCATTGGCATTACCTGACTTGCACCGCGTGGAGGTTGCAGATAGGTATTCACACGCATGTGGCCCAGTGTGTGTGTGTGTGTGTGTGTGTGTGTGTGCGTGTGCGTGTGCGTGTGTGTGAGTGCGTGTGCGTATGCGTGTGCGTGTGCATGTGCGTGTGCGCGTGCGCGTGCGCGTGCGCGCGCGTGAGTGAGTGGTGAGTGAGTGAGTGAGTGAGTGCATGAGTGAGTGAGTGTGTGAGTGTGTGGGTGGGGGTTGGTGGGTGGGTGTATGTGTCTGTGTGTGTGTGTGTGTGTGTGTGTGTGTGTGTGTGTGTGTGTGTGTGTGTGTGTGTGTGTGTGTGTGTGTGTGTGTGTGTGTGTGTGTGTGTGTATCTGTGTATGTGTGTGTGTGTGTGTGTGTGCGCGTGCGTGCGAGCGTGCGATCGTGCGAACGTGCGAGCGTTCGTGCGTGCGTGTGTGGGTGCGTGCGTTCGTGCGTGGATGTGTGTGTATGTTCGTGTATGTTCGTGTATATGTATGTGTATTAAAAAGATTAAAGATACCTAAAGGTTTACTATTTCTGCGGCACCATGAGTATTTATGATTGCGTTCATAACCTTGTGGATGGATCATGAACATCTTGAAATCTTGCATAACTCAAGAACCAAATGACAGAAGCCACATAAACACGAGTAAGTAACGTACGCGCCCCTGATTAGCAAGTACAGTAATAACTTTGGATCTTCGTCGTTTCCAGTGTTTCCATTAGCGTCTGATTCTATGTAAGCAATCCATAATTGATGACGTGTTGATTTCCGATATCGAGAATGAAACCTTATCCTCAGTAATCCTGGTTGATGTAATTGGTCAATCTGGAATTCTGCTTCTCTATCTTCCGCACTGTTATTTTGAATATAAGATGGCGCTAATCTTATTTGAAAAGTACCATAAATGAAATCAAGTAAATCTCCTATATTCAAGCGTGGGACACGAGGTGCGTTATTCTCCCCTAGGGTTACCCATTCACCCGGTCTTAATCGCGAGCCTTCCTGTTCTCTAGTGCGTGTAAAACATTTTGGTCTCGAGATTCTTCCAGCATCTGTCCAGACAACTCTACTGCGGCACTAGGCACTTCTAAAGGTGGGTGGTGTTTATTTAGTTTATTTAATTCGCATATATTTGGAACATGCGAGTAAATAATACAGTTATTGAAGAACTTGAAGATAGATTTCAAATAACCATTACGAGTTTCCACTTCCCACCTCGTTTTCTTCTCTATTTTTGAAGCATTAGCCTCTTCTGTGGTAAGCTGTGTTTGTCCACGTTGGACGAGAGGAGGCATTTGAATGTTAATACCAAGTCTTTGGAGAGTTGGAATAGCATCCCTATATGTCCTGTCTATAAGGAAGACATCTCCATCACGAAACCAATCTCGCATGTCTTCGACGTCTCTTTGGAACTCATTGAATGAAATGCTTGCATCATTGTTTACAGCATTAGAAAAATACGCCTATTAATGGCTATTTCTTGTTTGGCCGCATTTATCTCATCATTCAAATGCACCACCATAAAACGGCGAATAAGAGCCGAGTCACAAACATAGCAGCGAACTATAACATTCCTCCGATTCATGTTTCTATCACAAAGTATATTTGAAGAAATATATGAAAATGAGAGGAAGGAAATCAATTACTTAAGAAGTACAAAAATGGTTGTAGAAGAGACAGACCGATATACGTATATTTAAGCACGAAACGAAGTCGGAACTATATTGACAGTTAAAAAGTTGTCACCACATATTTACATAAGTATACTTCATTCACTTACTCTGACTTCTGGATATTTTTTGCTTTCTCATATACGTACGTATAAAGAGAAAGCTATGTAATCGGTTTCAATTTTCAAGCACATTTTTTTACATTTCTGAACGTTTTGTGGCCTAAACAATACGAAAACCACATTTAAAAAAAAAATTCGTATCCGATTGTGTGACTGTGAGTGTATCTTTTGAACCATTAAAGCTATCGATATGTGTACAAAAATTCTTTGCCATAAAGTCTAGATCAAGTTCGTTAATGAGCAAAATTCGACCAGTGGGGAGGGGGGCATTTTTAGGGGATTGGAAAATTAAAAAAATTCATTGCTTCAAATAAAAATTACATAATTACAAACTACTACTTTTTTATATAATTTCAAAATAAAAATATATAATAACCCAGTAGCGCACCGTGTTTAGGGGTACCAAATTATTTTTAATTTATCAACCGATCGGGTATTGGGTGTTTTGAGATCTCTAAGAATAAATCATTTATCAAAATTAAAAAATTTAAAATGGCGGATCAGAAATGGGGGATTATCGTGTTTGCTTAATTTATCAACGGATTTTTTTTTAAAGTCAGGTATTGGAAGTTTTTAAGATCGCATAGTATAAATCATTTCTCAAAATTAAAAATTTCAAAATGGCCGATCAAAAATGGGGGACTATCGTGATTAAAATACCGACATGACAAATTCAGGTATTGTGAGCTTTAGTTATTTATTTACATATATGAGAAAGCATTATGGCAGATTTAGCACCGGCTTTTTTATACTCTACGCAAAGAAATATCAAAGTAAACGTAAGTTCGAGAATGAAAATGATTTCTCAAATGACCAATTCACTACTGTTTCACGGATATCAAAACATCAATTCAACAACTTATATTCATTCTGTAATCCAGTACAGGTGAACGACACCCTGCAGTATATTTCAAAAAAAGATCTGTTAGAGTTCCTTTTCAAAATGCGTCAAGGATTGAGTGACGAAATAGTGAGTGCAATCTTCAATTATTCTTCAAGACAAACAACTATCCTTACAATATCTTTAGTGAGACAGTCTCTAATGCAACAATTCGTACGTCAGATTATCGGTTTTAATGCTATTTCTAGAGATGAGTACATTAGAAGGCATGTTACCCCATTCTCTAACGAATTGTATAATTCTCATCCAGAAACTCCTCAAGCAATTGTTTGCAATGACTGCACTTATTTGGATATTGAGAAAAGTACTTGTTTTCGCGTACTACTACAGTCATATTGTCGTATGAAAATGTAAACTTTCACATCATCACACATAATAAAATACTTATCCTTTTTGGGTTTTTTTAATGGTGTCTTTTAAATTATACAGTCTAAACGTTTCGATAACACTTACAGTTATCTTTGTCAGTAGTAATATCTGTTAAAAATTGTTAAAGATGTTGTAAACAATTTTGTCAAAGTTGAAAAATTAAAACATAAACAACATCTTTAACAATTTTGAACAGATATTACTACTGACGAAGATAACTGTAAGTGTTATCGAAACGTTTAGATTGTATAATTTAAAATACACCATTAAAAAACCCAAAAAAGATAAGCATCGATAATTGCGGGAATCATTCCAATTCACCTCATGATAGAAGAGAGGACAAAATTGTGGCAAGAGTTCTACCAAAGGGGCAAAGGGGAAAATGGGCTAAAACCCTGATCGGCTGGTGGAACTATAGGTCACGAGGAAATATTGGGGTAAATTACTTCATAACACAGGCCCTATCTAGACACGGGTCCTTCAGCATGTACACACACCCTCTTCGAGTGCCCTGCGTAGATTTAACAAAAAGAAAAACGGAAACGGGGGTGGGAGTAAGATTAGAGGTAGGTGACTTAATGGGGAAGATGCTGTGGAGCGCAGACGGATGGAAGAAGATAGCAAAAACGATAGAGGAGAAAAAAGAGAGGGAGCAACAGAAAATTGTGCAGGGAGAGTTAATGTCAAGTCCCGAGGTGGAGATATGTGTGAAACAGTACTGCCTCGGAGACATGGGAGAAGTTTTAGTGTGTAAGGGTTTCTTAGAGGGAAGAGGAATCCCACACTTCCCCCGAATGGGGCGCGTCTATAAACCGTTTCCACTCCTTTAAAAAAAAGGTGCTGCTGAGTCCATTGGGTTTTATGCGTCTTGCGCACGTATTTGGGGCACATCCTGCGAACTGAAAATAAATAAAATGAGTGAAAAATATACTGTCGTGCTAGTGGTGGTTATCCATTAACCCACGTATTTGGTCGCAATTTTTCGCAGTTATACACTGTGTCCACGGATTGAGTTCATTATAGGTGTAAGTGACCAAAAATTTTGGAATTTCAAAACGATTTTTTAAGATTCAGCCCTGCTGCATTGGAAATGAATTTTTATCATATTTTTAATTTTTTAAATTCAAATCTACCTTGGTGGTGGAGCACAGGCTGTTTTCTTTGCAGGTAAAGTACCTTTTTTGTGTATAATAGAGCAAAATTTTGTTAAGAACAGCTGTTCAGAATCGAAAAATAGTAACACCTGCAAAATCAACTATTTGATCTAGGACTATATGCATACAACATTTCAAACAATTCATTGTCATTAGTTTGCAAGTAATACTGATTGTCATTTTATAGTCAATAATACATATTTCAAATTCCGTTACAATGATGACTCTTCAAGAAAGAATTTATCTTGTAAAGTTCTATGGTATTGAGGATGTGTCTTACAGGTATGAAATTCAACTATTCAATGAAAAATATCCAGATGTACACAATTACGGTAAATGGTATAAAAAAATTAATAAAGAAATTCGATGAGACGGGATGTGTTGAAGACAAAAGAAAGCTAAGAAGGCATACCATGAAGACGACGATGCAGCTACTGCCTTAACTATGCATTCATTATTCGAAAATTCCAGGTGGAGTATACGAGGAAGAGCAGCGGGGGTTAGTTTAAGCAAAAGCCACTTACAGAATATACATATTCATTTAAAAAGGTAAATGTTTGGTGTGCTGTTTTACCAGACAGAATAATTGAACCGCATTTTCTGGATGAGTCATTAAATCAGTAGGTATACTTGGATTTGCTAGACAACTTCATATTACCAGAATTACAGAACCTTCGCTTGTAGTAAAGGCGTAAAATGTATTTTCAGCATAATGGCTGTTCATCACATTCGACTTTGCTATTAAGAGTATGACTTGATGAATATTTTGCGGAGCGATGGATAGTACGACATGGACGGATATTCTTTCCGCCCCGTTCTCCCGGCTTAACAACTTTAGATTTCGTTCTATGAACCTACTAAAACAGTAAGTGTACCCAACAGATATAAACCACAATATTGAATATTTAAACAAGCAATAATTAATGCCGTAAATGAAATCACGCTAGACATGCTAAGAAATGTACACATTTCGAATTTCGAATTAGAGTGGAGAGACGTTTTGGAGTTGCCATAGGCTACATCGAATAGTTGTTCTTTTTACTGTTTAATGTACGTTTTCTTTTTTTTAAATTATTCGGTATTGTTTATAAACAAATGACAATATATTGTTTGAACCTATAATGAACTCAATCCGTGGACACAGTGTATGTAAAGTGTTTTTTTGGGAAGCAGAATTGCACTTTTAAAAAATCAAACGATTTCTTCTGTATTTCGTAAAATACATTGTCTACGTACCTTGTAACAACTGCACAAGTATGAAACACACCATTTTTTTCTACGGCTTACGTAAGTTAGTAAAAATATTAGAAGCACTCACAACAATACGCTAATGGATTATTTGTTCTAGTGGTATTATAGTTACCAACACAAACATGTTTGGAATCCTGTTAGACGTATGTCCAGTAGAGGGCTGTCATAGTATCAAATTCATATTCCAGAGCGTACGTTCAAAAATTTAGTGGTTTCCTTTACCTGCTGGTCACGATTCCCCCACCCTCTCGTATATGGGGTATTCCGTACTTTTGAAACACCCTGTATATTTAATTTAATACATTAACTTAAAAGGAGTTGCTTTTCAGGTTTGAACACATACCTCTTAAAGCAGTACATTTAATACATTAATGTTATAAAACTGAAGCAGAAGACTACATTGGAATACTAATACATTTTTGTAACATAAAAATATTCATAATTCAAATTTAAAAGTTATTTCGCAATCCTAAAGTAGAGAAAGAAAAGTATACTTTAATTCATATAATTGCGTGCAAGGTATTTAATTCCGGATGATATTTATTAGGCTTTCTCTCTTCGAGTTTTCTATCAATATTTAAATTAGTTTTAGCTTACGAGCTTAGAAATTTACGTAAATACGTTACCAATACATCCACCCTACTTTAAAAAGGTTAGGAAAATTTATTATGGTTACGTTTTAAGTTTCCACATTAAATTTATTTATGCACTTAAGTAGAGCGATACATTTTCTTCCTTTTGTATACAAGCTATTAAATTTTAAATAATTTATGTTTATGTATTTACATTAAATTCACAATCTAAATGGAATCAAAAATAAAAATATAAACATAAAAACAGTGTTGCATTTGTGCTGAAAAACTGTGGATGCCATATTCAAACCTATTCATTATTCAATCCATTGTTGCTTATATCTATAATAATTACCTTATTGTTTTAATTCACATGTGGACAACCTGACAACAATAGAAATATGTTAAAGCTGGTCGAACTATGTAGAAATGCATTTTTAATTTAGTGGAATTCTTTTAATTTACAGAACATGGACTCAGAATTAATATATGTTTATTGTACACAAATTAAACGTTTCGATGACAATTAGGGTTATTGTCCTAAGAAAATCAGAACAACTTGCAATAAAAAACGCCAGAATCAGAAAACAAATTTGGCAAATTATAATGTAAGTGCAAAGTTGGGAAAACTTTAAATTGAAAGTGTTAAATGCATTCACAGTTAAAAGCTTGATATCCCAATTAGCGATCTAGTAAAGTAGTAATGATTTCCGTTACTACTAAATACTATTCCTATGATAAAATAAAACACAATATTTACATTTAACCTTACTTTAATTTTAACTATTTTTTCTTAACTTACTGCAATGGTATGATAACTTAACATACCTGTTAAAGCATTTACTTGAGTATTAGACATGCCAAAAGTGAAAATTAAAGTTAAAGCCTACCATTGTTTTTAACTACAAGACGATAAAGCTTTTGATGGGAGATTTTCTTCTTTCCTGTTGAAATTGTTTGGGTGTTTATATATATATATATATATATATATATATATATATATATATATATATATATATATATATATATATATATATATATATATATATATATATATATTCTTCCAGCCAACGTTAACAGACCCTCTACATACACCAGGCAACCTCACACCCATTTGAAATAATTACCTGATGAGGATATAATTTGTAGTGTACAATAGTATTTGTTAATCGAATTAAGAGCAACCTGTGAGGGGTAAAATAATTTGAAATAATTTTTTTTTGCATATTCAATAAACGTTACTAGTACCAGCAAAATTTGCCGCCGTTTTCAGACCTAAGTATATCACTCCGAAATAACACACCGACTTTACCAGTCCCGGCAGAGTTGCCATGCATATGGGTCTGTTATCGAGTGTTGCACTGTTATGTTTTTATGAATCAGTTGATTTACCTACTTAAGCTGTGAGTGATCCATACCTATAATGAATCGTGGAAAATTGATGGTTCACCTAGTTACCAATAATGATTCGAAAGGTAAGTGAAATTAAGCTTTCTAATTTCCTATGTATGTGTGCTATTTTTGAAGATTCATAGATGATTTTCATACTGATTTTAATGTCTTCATGTAGTAAACGCGGGAGTGTGATGTATACTCTCTATTCAAGCATTAACGCTGATTTTAATGTTTTGTATACACTGCTCTAACGGTGTTCTTTTATAACCCGTTAAGCTAATGAACAGTGGGTGTTATGATAAACCAAATTTTTCCTGTTTTGAGAAACCTTCCTTAAAAGCTAGAAACATTACAAATACCGATTAAAGGGACTCAATCAAGAAATTGATTGAATATTCCAATTTTAAGCTAAGAACAATCATTACACTAAAATGATTTTTTTAAACTTAAATAGTACTAGTAAATTCTTATAAAAATTACATATTGATAAGCATATGTATGTTTTTTGAAAAATTTCCTATATGAGTTCATAAAATGTAGGTTTTGAATTACTGTTTCAGCGACAAACGGCAAAAGTTATAGTAGCAATGTAACAAATGGAGAAGTATCGAGGGGTGTCGAAATGGTAAGAAATAATTTCATAAATTATAATTTACAGATATAGGTCACATGCAAATCATAGGATAGGTAGTCTTTGCTCGCTCGTGTATTAAAGTATTTCGATTACTTATCGCTTTTATTAATAGATTTGTTTTCCTTAAATAACTAACAAATCACTGTATCACATACCCCTCATCCCATTTAAAATTAAGGGGGTTAAGTTTTGCATTGTGTGACCTTGTATACAACAAATCGTATGCAGTGTGATATTTAATTGCATTAATTAAATTTAATTGTTAAATGGTTTAGAAATGCTTTCCAGGGGCGCATGTTCAAATTACATGTCAAAGATTTGAAATTAATAAAAATTTCTAAATTTTATTTAAACCACTTAATAACCGAGTTGCAAATGCTAAGTTTAAATACGATTTTTTAAATAAAAAGTTAAAAAACACCTGAAACTACCCAAATCGAAAACTAAAGAACAAATGAAAAAAATGTTAGTCTTAACCAGATCATAAACCTTATCACGTTGTCCGCTTTGAGTAAAAACAGACTGGATAGATTTAAATTAAAAAATGCCTTGTAGTCAAGTAAATTATATGTGTGTAAATAAAAACGTGTGTTTTGTAGATTTTTGTATATAATAGAGCCTGCATTTATTTTAATTAAATAAAAAACACGATATGTACACTTCATTTGTGTCATTTACGCATTACGTTTTTTGCAGATTTTGGAGCAAACACCAAACTTATCAAATTCAGAAAAAGTTTACCATTATTTAGAAACTTTACCGCCTTCTTTTGTTTATTTTTCTGATGACAACGTTGATCCTTATGAGTTTCAAGAGTCTACATCAGGTATTGAAAACAACAATGTTATTCACAATTCACCGTCTTGCGCCAAACATGAAATTATCAAGAAAGACCATAACAGAAAAACTATAAATTTTGAACATTTTCAATCTATAAATATAGCAACAACGGAATTTGGAAACGAAAACAGTAAACATATAAGCGACCAATTCGAACCAGATCAAATAATTAAAAATGTTTCCATTAATCCTGTTGAGCAGTGCCGTACGACACTACAAAATAAAACTTTTACGAATTTATATACTTCTTGCGACATCGAAGGAAAACAGTCTGATAATAATTATAAAAAAATAAGGATTATCGATAATATAATTATTAAATCAAGCGATTACTCAAAGAGTGAAGTTATTGGCGATCATTCACCGTTCATACCAAACACAAATTCAGTGTATTTAGAAAATAATTGCAATCTGGCGGAAGAGGTTACCGGCAACAACAACTCTATACAGAATAATAAATCTAACGCTGGCTCGTCAGATGCCGTTTCTACCTGCTCTAGTACAGAATATATACCACCTACTGAGGGTACACAGTCAGATTCTTCAGACGAGAAGGTGTCCTCAGAATCTAGTAAGGAAATATCGCTTCAAAACAATGTGTCGCTAAAATTTGAAGATTTATCTTTTGTCTCAAACGTAAGTTGTTTAATTTTTTCTGTAAAGAGAAGTTTTGAGAATAGTTAATTATTAACATAGTATAAATGACAAGTCAACGGGCATGCGTTAGTTGCCTTCGTACATTCGCTGTCTTTTTTGGTTTTTATTACTTTTAGTATGATTACCTATTTAATCTTTTACAAAAAAAATGGTGATATTTATTCTCTATAATACAACTTTTTTTACCGAATAGTGACTCTGTGGGGATGTACAGGACGTTTAAAAAAAGTGTAAGATCCCGCTTAAGTCTTCCAAATTTTAAATTGTTGTTTAAAGCAAGAAAAAATTAACAGACTGTACCCACGACGTTTTCACTCAGTAGATTTGGATAGACCAAAAAAAAATTTTTTTTCTTAAAATAACACATAAATCTTAATAGTTCCTAAAAACAAATAAAATTCGCAACGTTTCAATTAAGAATCAATTATTAGAACTAATTTTTGGTGAATCCGGAAATGGTGTAAATATTCCCATATTTCCAGATTTTTCAGATGTCTCAAAACTTCTGACTAAAATTAACCTTAACAAATTAAATTAAATTTCTAAACGTAAATTTTTAGACTCTTGCATGATTACCTTGCAGATACTTATATTACATAATGTTCAATATTTTTTAGAAACCTGTACAAAAAACTTGCTTCTATGTACCAGAAAATTCTGAATCAAATCTTGATAAAGATCTTTGTCCTTTTTGTTTTGAAGAAGTGGGTCATTTTTCTCGACATTTGAAACGGAAACATCAGGACGATGAAGCAGTTCGAAAAATTCTGAAAATGCCTTTGAAAAGCAAAGATCGCCGAATAGCAATTGAAGCATTAAGAAAAAAGGGAAATTTTCTACTTAAGCAAGAAAAAAATAAATTGAAACCAACCAGAAAACAAAAGCATCGATTATTAGGTCAAACCACTGAGAAAGTAGACGATAATGAATACTTCCCATGTATTAATTGTTTAGGTTATTATAAAAAAACTTACTTATGGAGACATAAGAAAATCTGTAAATCAAAAAGTGCTGTTGAGAATAGATCTAAGAAACAACATCTAACAGAAGCACAAACCTTTTTAGCCAGTACTGGTTTTTGGGAAATTGTCTAACCAAAAGTCGTCTTAAAAAAGAAGTTTTCGGAATTATGAGGGCAGATAAAATTAGTTTATGTGCTAAAACTGATCCACTGATATGTCTTTACGGAGAGTCGTATTTAAATAAGCACAAAAGAAAACAAATGAATGTTGTAGCGTCAAACAAAATACGAGAACTAGCAAGATTAAAACTTGCATTACAAAATTCTACCACAGTAACTACGTTGATAGAAGCTCTTAAACCCGAACTATATAATACTATTGTAGCATCTACAAAGCTAATTAGTGGGTAC
The DNA here is from genome assembly GCA_036346205.1 of Vesta saturnalis. NCBI lineage: Eukaryota > Metazoa > Arthropoda > Insecta > Coleoptera > Lampyridae > Vesta > Vesta saturnalis. Next base: position 291,542 of record JARFJB010001540.1, read on the forward strand.
GATCCAGATAATCAGACTTTTAAATCCCCTTCATTGGCTCTTCACCTAGGAACTACTTTAAAATTTCTCTGTGGCGTAGCAAGAAAAGCATTAATTTCAAAACATCCTCTATTTCATCATTTAAAAAGAGATGAAACGCTCAAGAATATTTCAGAAATTCAAGAACTGATTACGACACATTGGTGCAATGATATTTCTAGTACAGCGAACAAAGTACTAAATGAGAAAAAATGGGAGAAACCAACATTGTTACCAATAACCGAAGACGTACAAAAATTTAAAAATTATGTTACGGCTTTAGCTGATTTGGCATTTGAAAAACTAAAAGGATCAGAAAATATTTCAGATAATTATAAAGTATTAACAGAATGTACTTTATCAATTGTGCTAGTATTCAATAGGAAAAGAGTTGGCGAAGTCCAATTCTTAGATATGGACACTTACGAAAGAAACTTTTCTACTGTAAATCAAGACGAATGTCTTAATGCAGTTTCTGAATTCGAAAAAAGTATGAGCACTACATTCAAGCGAGTAGTGGTGTTTGGAAAGGGAAGCAAACCTATACCCATTTTATTCACTAAACGAATGCAAAAGTTTATAGACCTTTTATTACAAGTGCGGAGAAGTTCAGATGTAGTTCCTAAATCGAATAAATACATTTTTGCAAATCCTGGGTCAACAGACAGATGGATGGGTGGTGCATCTATATTAAGAAAACTTGCAAACAAATGCGGAGCAAAAAATCCAGAACTTCTTACAAGTACTAGATTTAGAAAGCAAATAGCTACTATTCTACAACTTATGAGCTTTGAAAAAGATGAGATGGAACAGATAGCTCGATTCATGGGTCACACCGAAAAGACCCATGTTGAATTTTATCGGTAAGTTTATCACTTCAAATCACATTTGTTGTTTTATAATCACGGATGCTATTCTACTTCTACTTAGGCTTTCCGAGGATATATACCAAACAGCAAAGGTTGCAAAAGTATTATTACTCTTAAATGCTGGAAAAGGATCAGAATTTAAGGGAAAGAGTTTAGAAGAAATTGACATTGTAGGAGAAGTTATAAACTATGATGAAGACGAACAGAAAGATAAAGAGAATAAAGAAAACGATGAAGAATGGAAAACAGATGAGCTGACTCAGACTGACAACGAAGAAACTGACAATATTTTCCAAAAGTCGAAGAATACAAATTTTACTGATTCGGGCCCAAGTTGCTCGAAGCTAAAAAAGAACGTGTTAGTTGGTCTGCTGATGCAAAGAAAGTCGTACTTAACTGTTTTAAACACCATGTTAAAAGTAAAATTGCGCCCAAAAAGGAAGAATGTATCACTCTAATACGTAAACATTTAAATTTTTTTAAGGAAAGTGACTGGGTACGTATTAAAACGTTAGTTTATAACACGTATCGCAAAAAGTAATTAAGTTCTTTAGAACAAATACTTATTAACCACAAATTTTTCTTTCTGTTTCTTTAATATTGAATTTATTACTTTTATTGTTTATTATTTTCGTAAAATAAATACATTTATGATCATTTTTGAACTTTTTCTAACTGTAATAAGTGATTCCACTCCGTAAAATCGTTTAAATTGTATCTAAGGCAGTTGGCAGTGTTGCCAAGTATGTGGTTTGTTATCGTCGGTATTGTATAGCAGGTCTGACAGCGCTATATTCTGAAACATACATTATACACAGAATCCAGACGTACGCCCTCTATGCTATTATGTGGCGAACCAGATGTGTATATGATTTGACATACAACCGTCTCATCAAGCCCAACACACAAATTTCAAACGCAACTAGCACTACCTTCTTTTACCTAAAACTATAAGAAAACACAAACAAACGCAGTCAGACCCACAGGGTGGTCTGACAAAGTCACGTTTGGACTGGTAACGAAGGTAGAATGTAGCAAAATTGGTCTATATAAACGGTATAACGACTCTATATATATATATATATATATATATATATATATATATATATATATATATATATATATATATATATATATATATATAGGTACCAAGTGTACTCTGTTTAGCTCGATATGTTATCAGGTCGCAATGAATCCCGAGAAGGGGTTGATTACACAACTCGTCTTTTTTATACAAAGTATATACTCTTAGGTAGTTGTGAGTACCGACAACGTTGCCGCCGTAAAGGCAAACTATAGCAGGGCATCAAAGACCAACTATATAATATTGCATACACGAAAATGGCTGACTACGTTGACATAATAAATTCGAGGGCTTTAAACATTTGTAAAATTAAAATAATACTCCTTTGATACTAACAGAAATTAAAAATCAAAATGACACGTCCAATGGATTATTTTAATTTAGTAGTGCTATCATCTTTAATATTTTAAAATTTTTATTAGTACTTTGAATAATAATAAGTTTATCCATGATTGCACTATATTTGAAACAATACACTTACTGAATGCTTGTTCGTTACGTTATAAGCAATTTTCTAAACATAGATGCTAAAAATCAATCGTTGTCATCTCTAAAGCTTAATTGTAGTTTGCAATTAACACTTTATTTTAACACAAGGGTTCCATTCATTTTTTTAACTTAAACGCATTATTCATTGTAATAAGTAAAATGTATTGTCATTACCGTAAAGTTTTTAAACGGTGCATCATTTAGTCGTTAAAATTAACAAGTATTAAATGTTACATGTGTTATACACCGTTTTTATTATTTTTCGCTAATTAAGTAAAAAATAATGATAATTTAAAAATAAACCGAAACATTTGTGATAGCTAATTTTGTCTACATAGTAAACAACGTTAAGAAGCTATATTAAATACGATTATATAACCTTTCTGTGTGCGGTGTTAATAACTTTATATTTCATTTTTGGATTAATCTACTGAATAGAACAACAATATAAACTTATATTTTTTATAATAATGGTGATTGCACAAAAATGGACCAATTGAATACCAATTCAGTATTTTTTAGAAATTGATAAAGTAAGAGATAATAGTTTATTATATAAGTGAACAATGTTACATATTATTATATATGTTTTACGAAAAAATTTAGCTTGTGAACATTTTTAATGAACAGGATGTAACGAAATAATTTGGGTTTTGTATATTTAAGTTACTTTGTTATTTCACTGTAAATTTCTGTACAAGTTGTACATGTTTACTTAAACCTTCTTTCTAGGAATGCTTACATTGTTTCTGTTCATAACTTGAACCACATAATATTTCTAAATAATTTTACTATTAGCCTAATATAAATTTTCGTACCTTTGGTTATTCAAACGCTATAAATTCACATTTATATAATATTTCATTTAAAATCTGCATTGTTACTCCCTCTAGTGACGTATCCTAGAATATAGGTAATTAAGGTGAACTATATTACACGCTTTTAGAAGTCCTCTCTAGATGGCGTTAGTAGAGAAATGACAATTTAGAATTTTTGTTTTATAGATAGATAAAGGTTGATACAATAGATTTTGAATAATACAACCTTAACATAAAAATTACGTCTTCTTTCTTGCCTGTGGCGTCCATTTTGCCAAGCTGAAAATTTTTGATGTCTTCTTGAAAAATTACTGTATAGTACTATACAATTTAAATAATCGGATGTATCTTCAAGAAGCATAATTTGCAATAAAACAATTGGTGCTTTTCTAATCATTATCTACAAGCTTTGTTGCTCGCTTACATGCGGTTTTAGAAAAATTTTCTTCGGCAAGATCGAGTAAGTTACCGGTGAATTTCTCTGATTTGTTAGTAATACCTGACCTAAATTATTGATGCTTTCGTAAAGCAAGGAAAGCACTTTGTTAGATTCTCATTTGGCCCGTTCCATCTAAGAGGTAACGAATAAAGATTATTTACTTACATAATGTTAATTACCTTCTTCTTTTGGCTTCAACGAATTACCTTGTCCTTTTTGGCTTCTACGAATTACCTTCTCCTTTTAGTCTCAACGATTTAACTTCAACTAATACCTCCATATTATCTACATTCAAGTACTATTCTGGTTTAACTTCTGAATCGTAAGTAAAATAAAACAGGATCGTGACAACTTCTGCATATGTTCGTGATCCGATGGCATTGACTGAACGTAATTACTACCTGCTTATACAAAGGTTAGATCATTCTATTTCTATTGTCACATGAGCTTTAATTGATTAACTATTGTGTAAACCTTTAGTCAAGTAATGATAAAGTACACCTGCTAAAAATAATGTAAACCAATTAGTCAGTTACAATAATATCTTAACCTATATTGGTATACATGTTATTACTATATCCTTATTGCTGTATCATTAATCTTTCACTTCACAACCACGTGACCTTCATTATCTGTCCTCTTACCATTATTTTCTTCCCTCATTTTGTTTTGTAATTATAATAGTACCTATTTTGGCTGCTATTTTTGTGTTGTGCGCAACATCACTTTAATTGGGATGCGTAAAAGTAGCCTAACTAACCGTTATATAAACATATTTTTTTAATGCATTTGGTGTAGACATTAATTATTAACCTTTTTTTTTCTTAAAATTTATGCAATTATTAAATTTCCATACATATTTGTTTCATCAAATTTAAAAGAAAAAATGCTTACTGAGCTATCAAATTTTTGCTCAATATAAAATTACTTCTTTATTAGCTATTTTGTGTAAACCACCGCAAGTTGTTTTTTTATTATTTAGTAATAATTTACGCTTTGTATAGGCGTCGATATATGTTCTCTTTCAGGTATACAAAGGAAGGACTTCCCTTGAAAAGGGGAAATGTTTAAGTTTTGTTTTAAAGAAAGTAAATAAACAAATTACTGGTTCACAGATGACGAACCCAGAATAAAATTATTTTCCTTTCAAACGGTATTTCATTTTCTTTTTTTGTACATTTGGGGTATCTACATATATTGTTTTTGTTGTGGATTAATTCGATCCACACCCTCAACTATTTAGTTTTGATTGTAAAAATAAAATATTTATACAGTCGTTTCTTTCGCACTACAGCAGTGTTATTATTTCTATTTCCTGGTGTACTTCCCTTTTTCTACAATCTCCTTGCTCGTTCCATTCTGCACTACTGTCCAAGAGTCGGGACAGCGGTGAATTTTATCGCTATTTAGGGGAGCGGCCCTTGGCGCCGGCATATTTAATATCCTTTCTTCTCTCACCCCGCCTTATCCGACACTTTTGAGCTAGTTCGGTGTGCTCACTATCTGTGAATGAGCAGAGATACCTTTCCTTCTTCCTTTTTCTTCCAGCTCCCCTTTTAAACACGTAACAAGGATAATTTTTATAAGTGAATTATATATAATAACTCACGTATAGTTTAAATCTTTCTTATCCAACCCTTTCCTACCATTTATTTCTAGCAAAACAATAAAAATTTATGGTTTAGCTGATTTATTTAATAATAATTTATAGCAAAATTGTAGATTTAGTGGATGTCAAAAAAACTGATTTTAAGTTTTTTCCAGATAAGTTTCAAATATAGTATAAAAATTAATTTCAGGGGTTTGAAAATTTGAACGTTCAAACCCAAGAAAACTAAAAAACTCTGATGTCAAGGACAGCAATTTAACTTAATATTCTTGCTTTTAGTTGTTTATTTGGGTTTTCTTAGAGTGCGCTGATACTAGAAATTACCGGTGCTTGCTTTTCCGATACATTGACCTATTTCAAACCTTGGTAAATCCGTTTGATTTAACTACATGTGTCTGACTGATGAAGACTTATGTAGCTTTGTACTTAAGCAACACTTCTGGCGTCCGCCGGGAATCATATTAACACATTTAAATATTACGGTGAGTGAAAATTGACCACGGGATATGTGAAAAATTAAGTCTCTTTTAAATTGACATTGCGAAAAATGCAGGAAAAACAATAGAAAGAGGCTAATGCCCATAAAAGGAACAGCTGCAGTCTGTCGCAGTACAGTATTCTACAAAATAAATCTGATTTCACATTTAACATAATGTAAATATCAATAAATAAGTTTGTAAGGTAGCCTTTAAAGAAAGCTTAAGTGAAAGGAATTAAAGAAATGAAAAAACAGCATTGAGTGTTCAACTAAAACTATAAATCACCGAAGTCAGGTTTAGCTCACCGCTTTAGCCCATAAATGACTTAGACGTTACCTTATATTTTTAATATTTTAACAGTTGTTTAGATGAATTAATTATATTTTTAGAAAATGAGTATTCGTCTTGTATTTAACAATTTCGTAATACTATTATGAAAACTAAGGCTATCACGATTTTAATAATTGTTATGTATGAATCACAAGGTTGACTGACTGACTGATCCACCCATCAATTCAGAGTCTAAACTATTTAACTTAGCGACTTGAAATTTTCAGGTGTGAGAGGTGGAGGTGTAAAACAATAAACGATTTAAAAAGATGCTCTCCTGAAGAGGATGAAACATGGAGTTGAACGTAGAGATTAAAATTTGGATAAGTTCCTTATTGAACAAGACTGGATACCACAAGGCGGTTTTTGACATTTTTGTAGGAGGGTGAAATTAAGGGTTAAAGGGTAATGGAGCGTATCTGCCGTTTTTAACCATTCGAGCTCCAAATTTCTTTTAGAGGTATGGAGCCCACATTTTTTATAATTTCAGTATTTGTAGGGATAAAATACAGGGTCTGGTTAAAAGTGGCATCCAATATTATCTGATCTACAACGAGTGGAGACTTTCTATTCGGCAAATAGATTTATGGGTGCTTATATAATCCAATGCATTTCAATCTTTAAAAACTGTTTTAAAACCTGGACTGTACTTGAATGTTTTATAGAAATTTTTTTTAGAATATACCAAGAAATTGTTACAAAATATTAATTTACAAGTAGTCGTGTAAAACTGTAACAAGAATATTTTAAACACAAACGTACAAAGCCGACTTTAGACATTATGGGCGAGAAAGAATGTTTCATATTTGAATTAAAGGGCCGATTTTTAGACACTGTAAAGTGATTAAATGTTTATGTTTAAGTTATAGTACTATTTAATTCAATTTTAAATAAACTCTGCGTTAACAATACCAGGCCAAGTAGTTGACAAAGCCGCGGATAACATTAATTGTAAATTTAGCGTTGGACTTAATTTAAATTTATAACCTTCAACAACAAAAATCTATGTGTTGTCTTGATTGTTAAAGCTAATTGAACATAAATCACACATTATTTTTACCTAAAAGCGGAAAATTATTGGTTACATACAAGATTAGTAATTCACGCAAAATTTAATTTTAAGAAAGTACTCTGGATTTAGCATTAACATCTTGACAACTATAATATAAAATGTAACATTTACATGGGACTTATTTCACATCTAAATGAAGATACAAAGTAAGAATTAGTTTAATATTTAATATTGTTTATTTTTCTGTCCTTCAAACTGAAAAAAAATAATTCTAAAAATCTGATACTAGTTTCCTATTTTGTGCATTAGGTTTGTGAATAATTAAATATTCCGCCAATACTATACAATCAATATCATTTAAACATTCGACAATGGTCATTTATTTAATCGTCTTACGCAGGTAGACACTTAAATTGATTGAGTGGAATTTCCAATATTCTTATATTATTTCTACACTAACTGGTTTCAAACTGATTGTTATCTAAATTTTATTGCATGTCACAATTACAAAAGAATAGTTTAAACTAACAATTAACAATTTACATTTCAGTACAGTCCGCGCGGTCAAAGGATGCCTTGTGTCGCGCATGGATGTTCGTGCATTCGGCCGCACTCGTTAACGAAATAGCGACTGAAAGCATTACTAGTGGCGTCGGTGTCGCGTTTTCAATTATTCGTCACCAAACCACAAGAAATTTTAAAACATTTTATTTATTTGAATTACATATGAACAGTAATAGTTTAAACATTTATAAAATAAAAAAATAACCATGTTGACAAGTAATAAATTTTATATTTGAATTACAAATGAACACAACAGTTTAATCGTTCATGAAAATCAAAGAAGTATAAGTTCGATTTTTAATTATAGAAACAGAATAGGCTGTATTTTAAGAGTATTATTCAGGATTTAAAAAAATTATGATATTTCTTAGGTAATCAATTTTTATATTTCTATACACTTTGCGGAAAAGTTACTCAAACGGCGATAATTACCTACTATAATAATATTCAATACTACTAACAAATAAGTCACACAATCATTCATCACTAGACCAGCCACTTTCAGTTTCTGAATCGTCCTCCAAATTTATCACCAGTTTTTCGACTTGTACGTCAATCAGTATTTCGTTCTCTAAATATTTTTTTTCCTGGTCGATTACCTTCTTACAGCACTTTTGCCAGTTTTCTTCAGTAATAGCCGCTAATTCTTCTTCCAACAATCTTCTAACGTGGTTGAAGTTAAAGGTGGTATTTCTGTTTGCAACATTATTTTTCACTTGAGCCCAAATCAACTCAATCGGGTTTAAGTCCGGGTGATAGGGAGGTAGTCGCAGCACATTATGTCCTTCATTACTTAATATACAATCAAACTTGTACGTTATATGTTCGTTTTTGTGTAGTTTTATTATTTCATAACTTTGTGGTCCCTGCATCAAAGGAGTGAACGATATCTTTTTCTCTATTAACTACTTCACCATATCTGCCTTTGTCGAATTACTTTTTGGAACACGATACACCTGAACATTATGGTACGGCGCATTATCAATAACCAAAACCGATTGTGGAGTTTGGTAAAAGTTTCTCACGTAACCATTTTTCGTAGTTGCTACCATTCATCTCGTCGGGACAGTCTCCGCTGCTATTCCCTGATTTAAATATCAGATTACAACCTGGTAAAAAACCCATTTCACCTCCTGCATGTACCACAATCATTCTTGGTCCTTTGTAAATTGCAGGCAGCAGTCCGTTAGTTGTGCCATCACTCCACGACGTTGATTGTGTGTGTTCACTATGAACATATGTTTCGTTCATGTAGATAATTGGACGATTTAATTCTCGGTAGAATTAAATTTTTTGTAAGTAAGTAATTCTTAGAGTCCTTATATCGTTCTTCTCTATTAAAAGTTTTCTATTATTCTCAGTTCGATGCCATTGAAATCCCAGGTCTTTTGATATAACACGTAAAGATGTAGCACCACCGTGCCAACCTAAGTCATTGTGGAGTTTCTCGCGTAGAGCAGGAATTGTCACCCGTGCACCCTCGGTCTTGTGAAAATTATATGCTATATTGCGAAAAAGGCTCTTTTCGAAATCTTCCAAGTCGGTCACAGGAGACGGACGTGGTCCTTTCTTGCCTGGAGTTGAAAATCTTGGTTTTCCCTCTTCTGTTGGACCTTCACCCTCTTTAATAACGTTTGCCACTGATCTCACAGACACTGTTGTTGCTTCAGACACGGTTTCTTTTAATTGTTTCAAGGTATATGTGGGGTGTAAGTTTTTCAAATAACTGTACACATTATATATCACCTCACGCGTTTGATCACTTATTACTTAGCCACTTTTTCCCAATGTAGAACTCATATTTATACACTCGCTTTTAAATCACAGTTGAAACCGAACTAACTAATAAAAACATTTTTGAATATTTGCTAATCTGTTGTTAATGATACTAAGAAATGTCAACTATTAGGATTTCTTTAATGAGAATTTAAGGAAATGCCATTAGCATTACATGCGCCGCAAAACTACTTATTTATTTTACTATGTATTGTGAAAGTATTTGTTGTTTATACATATTTGTCTAATAAATTTGGGTATTATGTGCTTTAAAATTCACATAGGACACAAAATGGTTCACTGTCGTTTTGTTGCAATAATTGTAATAAAGTTGAATTAACAAGTACGTATGTAAATTAATAACAGAAATAAATAATTAATTAGTGTAATACATGATAATAAACGGAACTCGCTTTTGGTGGTGACGCCACTGACATGCCGCACTTAAGAGACTTGAATTTGGACGAATGCGCATCCAACGTTCAGGCATTCTTTGGCCGCGCGGACTGTAGTTTAATTTTTGGACATTTCTTTCTTAAAGCAAAACCTATATTTATTTTTGTTTACTGCATCCCGTGGGCGTTTCTCAACATAATAATTTGCAAATAAATCGATGTTTCAAATTCGGACTTATTTGGTATATACGAAGTAGCACTAAAAGAGCCCGTACATAGCTGCCACTACTTGGGCTACACAGTACACAAGATCTCGTTAGTACATTCAAACGAGCTGTATATGAAAGCGACCTCTGCAGCGCGTGATGACAAGAACCAATCTGCATATACTGCGCATATAAAAATGAGGACCTATAGCATGGGACCCAATAATCCCCCCCTCCACACACATACACACACATTTAGTGCCTGATCCAATGAGAATTTTCAGTGCTATAATAATGCACGTTATGTCTGTTCACTAAACCATTACTTTTGAAGGTAGCTTCGTCACTACATAATATAGAATTGAGAAAATTAAAGCATCTGCAATTTTTTGCAAAACCCAGTTGGAAAAATTAATTCTTCGTTCAATATCTTGACCATATAGTTTTTGATGAAGTTCCATATAATATCCATGGTATTTAAAGGCATTTAATATATTTTTGACGGTAGATTTTTTATATCAGCATATGTGATATTTGAGAAGTACTTACACGAGGATTTTCTTGGATTACAGGTAAAATTGTAAGTTGGTTTTCATCGTTTATCACTGCTTTATTAGCTACTTTCGGTTTTTTAAATTTAACACTACCTATTTCTTCAAATCTTTGTAAAAGATATTGAAATACGCTTCGGGTCGCTACTTTTTTTTCATCATCGGGATATCTTGCCAGTAAGCAATCTCTTGACATTCTCCAAGAATAAAAATTAGTAAAACCATTTCCTAAATATTTAGTTATTTTCAACACCTTAAATAAATTAAAACACAAATTAGGTTTAAACTGAATAGAACCAATTGTTACCAACGACTTTTCTTTTTTCAACAGAAAATTTGTCATGGCTCTCTTCTTTTTTAATTGCGAGTTTAAACATTAATTCCAAACAATCTTTATTATTTGGTTAGTAACCAATTTAAATTTACAAAAAGACGTAGAAAATGGAAAAGCTAATTTGAACATAATCAAATTGAGTACTTCAGAATATTACTAAAGACATTTAAACAATTTAAACAATTTATAGTTGTTATATTAACTCTCGTTTTCACCTGGACAAATTTTTTAGCACCAAAAAGAACGCCAATGGCTCTTTTATAAATGAATATAACATGATTGAAAAATTCTTTAGCATGAAACTACAATTCCTTGACCATCTTTATACGTTTACATTTACAAAAAGACGTAAAAAATGAAATCGTTGATCTGAACATAGTCAAATTGAGTACTTCAGAAATTTTACTAAACACTGATTTAAATTTGCCTAGAAGTAAGAGTGTTTTATGCATTAGTTTTGTTCAAACAAGTCTATCAAATTTAAAATAATTCATTAAATCAATTTGTGATTGTTGTATTAACTCTTGTTTTTACTTGAAATTTTTTTTAGTAAGAAGCTGCAATCCCGTGGTCAATTTAATACCTCTATTTTCAGTCTTTTTGTGTTACAATCGCAATTTCACAAATAAACTGAAAATATTTTGAAAATTATTAATTTTAGGTATGGCATGCTTGATGAAAAAGAAAGAATACCAAACGAGGCATCGAATGACTTGAACAGCATGGGGTGGGGTTGCCGTTTAAAAAAATTTACAAAAAGTTGTATCTACAAAGTGACACGCCTTGTATATTATTAAAAATTAAGAAATTTCAAAATACTGCAGGAACACAAACAATGTTCTGCCATTTTAAAATTAACAAAAGTCGCCTAACAAATCAGTGGCGACGGCCACAAGTGAGATATTTTTTTTTGAAAAATAATTGAATATCTCTTAAACTAAAGGTGATAAACGCATGCAATTTGGTATTAAATGAAAGCGTATATTATGGGCTTTCTAAAAATAGTAATAAAATATAGGGTGTTCCACTAGAAAAAGACAAGTTTAGTTTGCTCCAATAACATGAAACACCCTGTATGATCAAAAATATTTTTGAAATGTGCCTATTGATATCTACCCCTGGTGGAAGAACCATTTCTCTAACTTATTTCGTCTTTATACAATCCTCCACCTCCTCCTCGTATAGCCACCCGCGATATATACAGGGTGTACATAAACTCTTTCACAAAAGAAAACTGCAGACTCTGGAGCTGATTTTATGTCGATTTAATTTAAATTACCTTAATACAAAAATACTTCCTAAGAGAGCTGGAGCTCTTGGAAGATGGTGCCCTAACATCGGTTTAATTCAAATACCTTCAAAATGGTTTCCCTTTAAATGATAGCGTTCTGTACATTTATTTAGTGGAATATGCCCAATCGTAGGTCGTGAATATGGTTTTTTAGTTGTACTCATAAGCGGCTCGTTTGGACGGGGCATTGGATATTGTTATTCATACGTTTTTTGTTTTTCAAAATTTCGCAATTTTAACATAAAATTTAAACAATTTCGATTTTTTCATAAAAGAATGATACTCTTGTCTGAAATCGATTTGAACTTTTCATGTGTTAATCATACTTTTATAAAATTAACTAACGAATTCATTTACAATTATGAAAGATGTGTTTACGTCTGCGTGTGTGAGTTCGGGTGTGTGTGTGTGTGTGTATGTGTGTGTGTGTGTGTGTGTGTGTGTGTGTGTGTGTGTGTGTTGTGTGTGTGTGTGTGTGTGTGTGTGTGTGTGCGTGCGTGCGTGCGTGCGTGCGTGCGTGCGTGCGTGCGTGCGTGCGTGCGTGCGTGCGTGCGTGCGTGCGTGCGTGCGTGCTTGCGTGCATGCGTGCGTGCGTGTGTGTGTGTCAGTGTGCACCGTGCGTTCTTCTTTAATCCGAACATACAATTTTGTACACAATGTAATTATCCCTATGTTCAGCTGATAAAAAAACGTGTCAACCTATTGCAGTAGTTCAAATGAGTGGTACGCAAAACTGACAGCTGTCACATATTTTTAAAAATACCTCTACAGTTTAACTTACAAAATGTTTTCCACTGAAATGAAAATACAAATTATAAACTAGTACAAAAGTAACAATAGCACAAGACTTTCAAATAGTTCGCTCTTTAAAACAAAAAAAATCATCAACAACTGTAGTATGACGACAAAATTAAACGCGCGGATTTTTGTGAAGCATTATTTAATTCATTCAATGACTGTGAGGAAATGTTAGTAAAAAATAGTCTTCACAGATGAAGCATCGTTTTCCTTGAATGGAGCAGTAAGCTCCCAACATTATCGATATGCTTATCCTATTACACTTCATGTTTCACTAAAACAGATATTGATCATTTATAAAACCTAACGCAAACGCAATATAACGTCAGGCCAGAGGATAGGATCATTCAACTTTGCCACCGCGATCTCTAGGTCTGACATCAAATGATTTCTTTCTTTGGGGATATTTCAAACCTAAAATTTGTAATGAAGCTCCCATACGCATTCCCTTGGGCAACACCATAATAATAATGAATATCGGCATATTCTGCATTTGAAAACATGACTCAGGAAGGAAAACACGAACACGAACAAGAACAATAATAATAACAAGAACAAGAACGACTCAAAAACTAAATTACAATATCACTACAACAGAAAGAACTCGTATTGAAATCAGCAAAACTGTAATAGCAAACAAATTTTGACAATTAACTTACTAATGTCAAGTCGTTGCTACGGTGATAAAAAGATATCAGTAAAGGAGACGTATTTCTTGCCGTAAATGTACAGATTGGTTGAAAAGTGAGGGACAAATCGTCAATTCTCATCTACTCTACCATATTTTTGAAGGTAATTTTTTGCTCTAAAAGCTTTTCCTGAGGTGTATTCCTGTAACAATTCAGTAATTAGTACGTCAACCATAAGTTTTTTTTATATCGTTGTGAAGCTTATGAAAAAAGGAAGTTTTTCCTTTATCGGCCATGTATCAGAATCCATCTCTATTGGAAAAATATTCCTATTGGAAATTTGTCTTGGAATTTGAAAAAAAAATCATTTCTGAATTCATTACTCATTAAAAATGTTGAATGATGAGTTTGTCTCGAACGAATTCAATATTCTTTAAGGCAATTTCATCTTCTACAAATTTCTCCTAATGTGTTTTCTTGTAACTCTTCTAGTTTGGAAGATACAGCGTGATTTAAAAAATAAGTCCACGAAATAGAAAAAATTAAAAAAAAGTTAACATCTTGGAAACCATCAACAATAGGCACACCCTGTATTAAAAATTTTTTGTTCCTTTTGGCCAGAGGAATCAGCTGTTTTCGTTTTGGCCATCGAGTTTGGGTCACCCTAAAAAAATTTTTTTATATATATATATATATATATATATATATATATATATATATATATATATATATATATTTCATCCATTGCATAAACTGAGCCAGTTCAATAGAAAAATTGCATTTAAAGTGAGACCCGAGTAGTTGGTGAGGACCGTATATGGACCTCACTTTGAATGATTCTAAAAGTTAAAGATTAACTATCAATAAGCATCATTAACGCCGCTTTTGCAAAAAAAGTGAGGGCCCCAGTTTTATAGAAAGATGAAAAATATATACAATTTAGTTCTGGAAGTGTCCACCACGTGGCGCCTTACTTTGATGTATATTCACTAACCATGTACATTCGCTCATTCAATAAAAAAATTTCTAACCAAAGTGAGGACTGCTTTATTAATACAGAATTGGCAACTATGCTTTGTGACTCTCTCTCACTGTAAAGCATGATGAAAAGTATACATTTTTCTTAGATATCAGAAAATAATTATTGGATTCTGTTTATATACACTAAATAAGGAAAATTTTACTAATAAAAAAATTCATATTTTTAATTTATATAATTAAAAAAAAATCGCGGGAAATGTAATTACACATTCCAATTTATTTATTTATAGTGGCAACAACGCATGGTCCTCATTTTAATACCTTAAACAATTTATACATTGCAGACGATTCTCATAACTACATACCAATGACAGATATTTATACAGGCTAACTTTAATAGACTTACTAGTCTAACTTTAAGCCGAATATACTTGGTGACAAATCAATAAGTATAAACGTGTATATTTGTCAGATTTAGACACAAAAAAAAATAACGAATTACGACTTTTTTCCAAAAATCGTCACAAATTGCTCAAAACGTGCAAAAATGCAAAAAATTTCAAACATTTTTTACCAAAAGGGCCAAACTTTTTTTTCTAAAAATTGTCTCAAATGCCCCAAAGCGTGTAAAAATGCAAAAAAAAATTCGAAATTATTTACCAAAGGGCCAAAAAATTTTTTTCCCAAAAAATCGTCTCAAATGGCTAGAAATGGCTGAAAACGCGTAAAAATGCAAAAAAAATTTCAAAGGGCTTAAAATATTTTTTCTCTAAAAATCATCTCGAATGGTCAAAAATGGGTCAAAACGTAAAAATGCAAAAAAAATTCGAAAATTCTTGACCAGTACCAAATTTTTTTTCAAAAATTCTTTCAAATGGCCAGAAATGCATTAACACGTTTAATAAGATAAAAAATTATGTGTCTTGAACCAGAAACGCCGGGACATCAACCAAACACGCTGCCACCGCGCTACCGGAGGAATTCACGAACAAACGAAAAACTTGGCAGATACTCAATTCTAGAATGGTTTACTTAGTTGACTACGTAAGGACGTACCGGTTTGCTAAGAATTTATACACTATATAATAGTAGAAATTTGGAATTCCGCCATTTGGACGACAGATTTCGCTCAAAAGTTCGTCTACTAATTCACAAAAACTAAAGTGCTGCACTCGAAATTTCGCCGGCTGATTACAATACCTCGCAATACTTTCGTACTGTGAGGTAAAAATATGTCAAAATCAAGTGACCACTGAGTATAATGTTTGAATATATGGAACTTGCGTGGTATGGCTAGAAATAAGCGGAAACTGATAAACAAAATAACGAAGATTAAAAATATTGTTATATAGTCGAAGAAAATTAAAAGATGAAATGAGTGTTTCCTGTGGTGCAATGGAAATTATAAACTTTAATCAGATGTAGAAGGGGATAATCATGGTAATAGAGAGATATGTCTGGACATTAGTTTAACAACTCAAGTGGCTTTAAGAAACTAAGAATCGGTGCCTTAAAAAATATTGTACGAGGGTCACTGCTAAAATTCGTGGAAAATGTAAATAATGCTCACATTATGTTACGTAAAAAATAAGACCCAAACAAGTACTTTAAAAGCTTCAACGGCCTCTTCACGTGATATTTGACTAGTCAATAATTATGTAGTTTGCCGTGCTCTGTGCGTACTTGCATTGTAATGATGCAGAATGATTCGCTTACTTATTTTTACTTACTTATATTGTTTTTTTCTAATTACACCGATCACCTGGGGGAGACAAATTGAAGTATACCAATCAGTAGTCTTTTCAGAGAAAACAAGCGATCATTCGCTTTGAAACGCTTTGCGAGTGAACCACCTTTGTTGTGAGGAATCCAACGAGTACAAAGCTTCCTGACATTTGTTTCAAAATGGTATGTAGTTGTTTCGCCGCAATGCCTATGGATGTCTGTATCTTACTATATGTTGCATGTCGACCTGATGAAATCATTTCATGCACAGCATCAATATTCCTTGCGACAACAGAAGTGCGTGGTCGAGACTCCCGAAAATCGTCATCAAAAGTAGATATTCCACGTTTGAATTCTGTAAACCATTTGTAGACCATGGTTTTGGACGGCACTTCATCACCAAACGACAACTTTAGTTTATCCACACATCGCTGTGGCGTTAACCCGCATAGAAAGACAAAAATCATCACTTAAATCACGATTCAAAATATCTATGTTTTCACAAACTTACTACCTTTAAAATTCTTCGGAAATGGAACTACTGTGTTTACAATCAAACTGTTAGTTGTAATAATGGTATAAAATGTCAAAATTTAGGTTCTAGGTAAATAGACCGAACTCAATAGACCGAAAGGCAGTTGACCGAACTCAATAGACCGAAAAGCAATAGACCGAAACCTCACTAGACCGAAGCAGCAGTAGACCGAAACTCACTTGGTCGAAAATATGTTACGGTTAAAGTACACATTCGCTAAATGTGCACATTAAATATCTCGAAAAATTACATTTATTAACAACAGCATCAACTTCCTTTCACACTTTATTCAGGCTTAGGACTGACAACATAAACTGCTGGCGTGTTTAGAAGTTTTTTTTTTGTTTTTGATGCTTTTTTAAGTTAGTTCTAATATAATTACTTGTTAGTCACTAAGGTATTATTATTAGAGAAATATAAATAAATATAAGTAATTATAAGTAATTATATTAGAACTAACTTAAAACAGCATCAAAAACAAAAAAATCGTAATTCGTTATTTTTTTTTTTTGTGCCTAAATCTGACAAACATACACGTTTATACTTATTGATTTGTCACCAAGTATATTCGGTTTAAAGTTAGGCCCTTGTATAAGTCTATTAAGGTTAGCCTGTATGTGTCCTGTATGTGTCATAGTTATATAGTTATGAGGACTGTCTACAATGTATAAATTGTTTAAGGTATTAAAATGAGGACCATGCGTTGTTGCCACTATAAACAAATAAATTCGAATCTGTAATTACATTTCCCACGATTTTAGTTTTTAATCTAGGTTTGCTATATATGACGAAAAGTAGTTGTTTGGTGCGTAAGTAGTACATAACTAGTCTGACCATTTTTTTAACACATTTTTGTTAGATGCAAACTATAATAGTAGCAAAAACCTGTAAAAGAATTTTAGAGCCATGGACTGAGCAAAAAAATAAAACACTTTTGTACTTCATGAACCACCTTACATCTAAAAAGGCACCATAGCCTCTTTGGAGAAATACACATCGCATGCAATAAAGACTCACTTTTTTGTACTTGCTACATAAATTAGTATTAATTACAACAAGCTTCAATGCTACCGCTTGAATGCGAGGCAAATTCAGATTTTTAATGATCTCACAACTATTATGGGCGAGGTTATAGACTACTTAAGTATTCCGCCATCTTATTCCATTCATACTTACGTCTGAACGTACTGCTTTTGTGTGTATCTAATGAGCTTAATTAGTGTTTTAAATTGCCTAATTAAATTTTATCTTAGTAACTCAAAAACTTTAAAGGTAATTTAAATTCATGCCGTGCTTTTTAAATTTTGACCAAGTAAATTTAGTTGAACTACAGATAGATTTATTAGAAATAATGCATTACTTATCATCAATCATTGGTGATCGATCTCTGTTCGTAAAGAGAGAAACTGTGACTTTTGTCACGTAACCGCCCTTTCGTTCGAAATAATTTTGTTTTAGCAACATAGCTCCAGGCACTATTAACCTACATCAACCCCGCCTAGAACTGATAGACAGACGAATATCGTAAATAAATAATGTGTACATAATTACATTTTAAAACCAATATTTCAAAACGAGTCTTAACTTGTGTACTAGTGAAAGTTGACTGCAAGCCTCACTTATAAATAATCCATCGAATGAGTCCATAGCCACCCATAATTGCCATTTAAAAACATGCATGTTTGGGTTGTAGCTCGAAAAATAATTACTAAAAAAATATTTTATTCACATTTTCCCATTTTGCGTAAAAATAGCTATCAAAAGTCCCTCTTATAACTTTTTCGTATTTTCAATATTAAAAAAGATATAGCCGATTGAAAATTTGGACGATTTTTAGTTATTTTCAGATATCTTAGAAAGTTGGCAACAATGTTTGATTTTTTTATCGGCATTTGAATTGCCATGTAATTCTGCCCAACTTTTCTAATTTAACCGATTCTGTACCTCTTATAATAACAAAGATAGCCATAGAACGTGGGTAGATTCTAGACACCCGGTATATATATATATATATATATATATATATATATATATATATATATATATATATATATATATATATATATATATATGGCCATATATCAATGTGAGGACTTGACTTGACTTCTCTCGTAAGTTGTGAGTACTTCCAGAAGGAAGGGTACTAAAAACTCCAAAGTAGTATTAATTAATACGTTATTTTTTTGTGGCTAAATCTGACAAATACACGTTTATACTTATTGATTTGTCACCAAGTATATTCGGCTTAAAGTTAGGCCCTTGCAGAAGTCTATTAAAGTTAGCCGGTATAAATATGTGTCATTCTTATATAGTTATGAAGACCGTCTACAACGTATAAACTGTGTAAGGTATTAAAATGGGGACCATGCGTTGTTGCCACTATAAATAAATAAATTGGAATGTGTAATTACATTTCCCGAGATTTTATATTTTAATCTACGTTGCTATATATAATGAAAAGTAGTTGTTTGGTGCGTAAGTAGAACATAACTAGTCTGACCATTTTTTTAACACTTTTTTGTTAAATGCAAACTATAATAGTAACGGAAACCTGAAAAAGAATTTTAGAGCCATGGACGACTGAGCAAAAAATAAAACACTTTTGTACTTCAAGAACCACCTTACATCTAAAAAGGCACCAAAGAAAAGTGACTGTTTGGAATTAAAAAATTCAAATAATTGTCTGATCAAAAATAAAAGTTGGGAAAGAATTAATATATTCGTTGTTGACACATATTCCAAAAAAAAAAGTGAACACTGCATATAAACATATTAACTATTTATATTATTAGTTATACGATACGTAGCTATACCACTTACATAAATTAATATTTTATTAGTTTACCTAAAATATTTTAAAATATTAGCTATATGTTTAACAAAGAATTTTTCATTAAAAACAAAAAAGTACATACAAATGGTAGGAATGCAATATAATGGTAATCACAACAACGATTGCCCTTCAATAACTATTTTTACAGTTTACTGGAATTTAACTTGAATAATTAAACTGAATCTAGAATTTTCTTATCTGCTGCTAAAGTTGATAAGTATGACGGCAGTATAAAATGTTTAGAAAGACAATTACTTGATTGAATACCAAAGTATGCTTCACCACACCAACTAGCAGTTGTATGGATAGATAGCAGCAACCATTACATAAGACAAGAAAAAAAAAATTTCTTCGTTCCCTACTATGCAATTTAAATGTTTCCAAGGTACACCAGCCTTAATAAGAAGCACGGATGAATACACTAAGTGCAATTTTAAGTCAGTCTATCGGGCATCCCATGCCTGCACTGCTTTTGGCAGCAACACACTACAGTCTAATCGACCCTTTAATTTTCTTAAAATGGTGAAATATTTTAAGATTGAGGAGTTTTCAATTTATTATTATTAGATTTCAATTTGTTGGTTAGCTATAAATATATGTCTAAAGTATCATTAATTAACATTATGGCTATTTCATTACACGTTGAATAGTCAAACACACATGTAAGTGAAAGTATTGTACCAAATAGAAATGTATTAATTAAGATATATTTATGTTATAATAGATATTCTTATTTGAAGTACTTTCAGTAATTTAAAATTTTTGTCTGTGTTTCTTCTTGCTGCAGTATTCTTCTAGGTGGTATGGTGTGTGATCTATTAAGTGGTTTACTTTGTAAAAAAATCTGATGTGTGCAACACATGACCTCACAATACAATGTAATTGATAATTTAAACAAGCACAAGTAAAATTGAAAGAATTTGATGTGTTTTATAACTAGTGTACGTACTGTTTCTTTTTTGCTGTAGTGTTTTATTAAGAAAATCGTAAAACTTCGACAGAAACAATTAAATATGACGACTCAAGACGTGTAAAACAAAAAAAAATCTCCAAACATTTATTACCAAAGATACCGAGATACAGGGCGAATTTAAAATATTGAATTTTGGGACCCCCCTGGTATCTCCGTTACCCCTTAATGTATGGCAAAGGTAAAAATAGGTTCTTACACAGTTTTTTTACGTAGACTCCAGTGGCGTAGTCGTGTTGTTGCTGTAAGCTGTCAACTTTTAGCTATAAATAAAACTTATGGTTTTTTTAACAGAATATGCTGTATGTTTTTCTTGCGTTTGATTGGAAATTTTGTAAGCTTTACAAAAACATATAATACATGATGTGTATTTTAAGTAATAAGCCTAAAATCTATTATTTCACAAAATCTGCGTAATAACATCGTGTGTATTATATTGTGTTAATATGTTTAATATGTTTATTGGACCAAATACATGAAGTGTTTACTTTTTTTTTTAGAATATGTGTTGTCAACAAATATTTTAATTTTTTCCTAACTTTTATTTTTGATCAGACAATCATTTGAATTTTTTAATTCCAGTCACTTTTCTTTGGTGCCTTTTCAGATGTAAGGTGGTTCTTGAAGTACAAAAGTGTTTTATTTTTTTTCTCAGGCGTCCATGGCTCTAAAATTTCTTACAGGTTTTCGTTACTATTCTAGTTTGCATCTAACAAGGAAGTGTTAAAAAAATGGTCAGACTAGTTATATTCTACTTACGCACCAAACAACTACTTTTGTCAGGGTATTTTGAACACCCTGTATACGTATTGGGTAATTTTGTTTGTAGTTTTATTCACTTAGTTAGATTCCGTATATACATATTTTTTTTTGTCAAGTTTAGTTTTTTTGATAAATTTGTGTTTAACGTGTGTAACGACCTTTAGGGATGGTAGGTGTATGGTGAGCTTTAGATTCTTTGTTTGTGAATAATTTTTTTTTGTAATTTAGGTTGTTTTTCCTTATTATTTCCCGTTTACAGAAGTTTGATTAACGTTTATTTGTAAATAGTGGTATCTACCTTTAATTAAGGTTCATTTCGTTTGATTTCCGTAAAATATAATAGAGAGTTTGGTAAAGATGACGTAATTTAAATAAATAGTGTAGGTTTATATGTGTATGATGTCATGTTAGCGACATAGAGACGCTTAAGTATAGTTGTTCAGTGTAATAGTGAATATGCTGGTTTTGAGTCATAGAGATTGCATGTGGGCCTTATTGTTCGCACTTTAAGGTAAACAGGATACTTTTGCTGACGTTTGAGATTTTGAAAATTTACCGAGTCCTTACGGACGGGAACGAATTTGTGTATTGGGGTACCTTATTTTCCCCTTCCGTTTTTTTAATTGGTGGAATTAACTTAGATAAGATTTTTTGTGAGTAGTGGGATTTAAAATTCAAAGATGGATTTTTGGAAATAATTTGCTTACTTCTGAAACTGATCGTGCTTTCGAGTAGTATACGTTGCCGTTTATTGTTACGCTTTAAGGGGGTGGTTTAGAACGTTGAAATTTTGGACCTTGTGGTGTTTAACGAACGTACGTTTTGTGTAGTAAGGGTAGTTTAGCTACTCCTGAAGATTACCTGTAAAGGGATTTATTAAAATTGTTCATCACCAAAGGATTATACCTAGTGCCGATTTCGGTTTTACGTAAAGTTACCTAGAGGACATCGTCGTGTTGTATAGTGCTTCAGTGACCTCTTTGGTTTTTCTCGCTTTTGCGGATTTATTTAACATTAACGTTCTTGCTGTGCCACCGATTTATCGTACAAAGCGTGTTTAAAGATAAAGAAACTTTCGCAATATACCAAAATTAACGTTATTTTAAATCAAGTTATTAACATATTGGATTATTAGTGGAAATAAAACTATTCCAAAGCTAAAAGTTATCAAGCAATTTTGAACGCTCACTTTATTATCATTTTAAAAAGAAGTTATTAATTTAAAAGTTTTTTTAACTAAGACAGTAACTTATTTCGAGATTCATTCAAGGAATTGTTTGTGCATAAAAGAATAAACGTCAACATTTTCACTCATCATCTTGTCAGACCTGGGGAAACCCACATCCGAATAGCAGTAATTGAACACGTAATTCATCCCCATCGTTGTAACACAGAAGTGGGGGTCAAGTTAACCATTAAGGTAGTATAATATAGTTTTTTTTTATTGAGTATTTTCAATAATTCTGGAACAATTTAATAGAACTTGTGGATATATTTTTTTTTGTGTATGTACCTTAAATTATTTTCTTTGTATACGAAAGTTTGAAAGCGGAGTTGTTTTGCCTATTGAATTAAGTTTTTTGCTTTAGATTTAATTATTTTAAGTAATTATATTATTGACACTTCGCCTTCATACTCTTCTTTTGTTTTGTATTAAAGGGCAATTGACCCTGAGGTAGTGTGGTCATATTTTCCATGAAATAGTTAAGATAAGTGATTTAGACCGGCGGTACATCGATCGCTGGCCAGTCTTTCGTCGCCGATTAAGTATTTGTTGTTTTCTTATGCGCCTTATCGTATGTTGATATTTATACCATTTTTTTTATATATATTATTGTATTATAGTTTGTTAGGTTTTATGAATGTGTTTAATTTCTATGGAAACCCTTTTGTGTTACATAAGAGTTTTTTTGCAAATTGCAAGTTACCGGTAATTTAGTTTTTAACGTAACGAGGTTAGTTTTTTTTTTATTTTATTGAGTAATAGCGTTATTAATATTTAGTGTTTTATTTGATTTTTTTAGTTGAGTATTAATTCAGTTTAGAATTCATTCTATAGCTTATTTTTTTTTGTTTTGTTTTGATTATTATTTAATGCCTAATTTATTACACTGAGGTGTATTAACGTAATTTTTATTGAGTGTTTATCACGCTTTTATTTGACAAGCGTGTTGTGTTTTTGAAGCCCTATTTCAGGTGGTTTGCTGAGTTGCTGTCCAGCACACCTGGAATTGATTGCGGATAGGTAAGCGTATGTTTTTTGTATGTTTAGACACGCTATGTACTCGTAATTTTGGCACAACCCTTATTTTGACTACCAAACATTCTGGCGCCCAAACCCTCGATTTTGTCTTCAGCCCCTATTGTGACTTACGTACGATTTACTATTCTGGATGCGCAACATTTTTCAACACCTGACCTACACCCATACGCTGGCTAGTCTGGGCAAAAAGGCCAATTTATCTGTAATCCCGTTCTACCACCCGTTTATACCGTTACAGGTAAAGTTGGCGCTTCAACGTAGGACATTTTAGGGTGGTTTTTTTCGTAGATTTTTATTTTTTGGTAACATCTTAGGATAGTATTTCGGTATTTTCGCTTCAGGATTATTTTATTGTTGTTTTAAGTTTTTTTATATACGTATCGAAAGATTAAATATGGGTTATAAAATTAATGTAGATAGGCTTACACCTAGTGAGGTAAGATATGAGATAGCGGTTAGAGGTGGTGATCTATCTTTAGGGGTAACTGCGTTACGTGCATTGTTACGGAATATTTTAAGTGAGGAAAGTAGTGGTAAAATTGCATCACGTCCCGATTATCCTTTCGATTTTGAAACAGATAAGAGTGCTATTGAGGAAACGAAATTGGAATTAGGAAAATTATTAGAGGAAGTCAAAATTAATCCGTCCACAAAAATTTTAACGACTATAGAAACCAAGCTCAAACATTTGTTAGGTAGAGTTAATAATTCAATTCCGAAAACCGATATCGATGTTAAGATTAAAGAAAGTTTGTTTATTGAAATTGCAGTAGCTCAATCTACGTACGAAATTTTGGATAAGCGAGTAGTTTCAAAAAGTTCACCTTTGGAAATAGTAAGCAGTGTTTCGAATAATGACGATCAAAATTCAAAAACAGATATTTCAGTACCGATTAGTAATTTAAATTTAAGTACATCACCTGTTATGAGTGTAGTTGTAAAGAGTACACCGGTTTGCAAATGGAATTTATCATTTTCGGGAGATACTAAATCCTTATCGTTAAGTGCTTTTTGGAACGGATTTCAGAATTACAGATTTCACGTAGAGTAGATGACGCGCAATTATTTTCGGAATGCTCAGATTTATTTACGGGTAACGCTTTGATTTACGTTCGTTCCGTTAGAAGGGAAGTTAGGACTTGGGGTGACTTGGTGGAATTGTTGAAAATTCAATTCCAGCCAATAGATTATGACGATAGATTATTAGATGAAATTAAGTGTCGTACTCAGGGTACGGACGAGCCTATAGGAATTTATATCGCTGTTATGCGGACTTTATTTTCTTGATTGAACGAAACTTTGTCGGAGGATAAGCAATTACGTATTTTGCGGAAAAATATCGCGCCTTCTTATCAGGCACAATTGGGTTTAACGGAGGTTAGCTCTATTAACGAATTAATTAAGTATGGAAGACTTGTCGAAGAAAGGGTTCAAGCGATGAATAGTTATGTACCGCCTAGTCGGAAACGCTCCGACCTAGAAGTAGATTTAGCGTACGTGGGAGAAACCCCACCGGTTGTGACGATTAAGAATAAGGAAGTACAGGTACAGGAAGTAAAGATAACGCCGAGTAGAGTTGAGGGTAGATCGTGTTGGAATTGTCGGAAGACCGGACATCTGGCGTCGAGTTGTAAAGACACCATTAAGAATCGTTATTGTTATCGTTGTGGAAAGAAGGATTTTACGGTAAAAATTGTCCTAAGTGTTCGAATTCGGGAAACGGATCACGGAGACAATAAAGAGCCGCGTATTGCCTTCCAAGATCTACATTAAGTCGGCAGTTTATTATAATAGTTTAAGAGCCAAGGATGAAGTAACTTTTTCAAGGAATAAAGATTTATTGGATTACGTTTTCGATTTAAAGGATTCAGATGAGAGACCTTTCGTCACGGTCAAGATTTTTGGTCAAGAGTTATTGGGATTATTGGACAGTGGATCTACGAAGACCATATTAGGGAGAAAGGGATGGGAGAAGTTAAGTGAATTGGGAGTGAAATTAAATAGAGAATTTACGTCAACCTGTGTCGTAGCTAACGGTCAATCAGTGAAGAGTATCGGGTCAGCCAGTGTTCCGATCGAAATTAAGGGAAGAATTATTACGATTAACGTCATTGTTGTATTGGAGATACCACATCAGTTGATATTAGGAGTCGATTTTTGGAAACGAGCGAATTTTGTTCCGGACTTAAGAAAAGGAGAGTGGAAATTTGAAAATGAGGAAACTATTAATGCTATGGAAGATAGAGAGCCGAAGATTTGCTCACGTTTACATCTGAATGGAGGACAATTAAGACAATTGGATGGAGTAGTGGACAGTTATTTTGCGAACATTGAAGGCAAGGAATTAGGATGTACAACTTTAGTAGAACACAAAATTAAGACAAGTAGTGAACCAATTAAGCAACGATATTATCGTGTGTCACCGTTTATTCAGCAACAAATAGATCTCGAGTTGGAAAAAATGTTGAAGATGGATGTGATTGAGAAATCTAATAGCGCTTGGTCAAGTCCGATACTACTAGTAAAGAAGAAGGATGGAAATTATAGGTTTTGCGTGGATTTTCGAAAAGTAAATAAAGTTACCGAGAGAGATGCATATCCGTTACCGTACGTTTCAGCAATTTTAGACCGTTTACGTGATGCAAAATACATATCGTCGTTGGACATTAAGTCAGCTTATTGGCAGATACCGATGGCTGAAGATTCAAAGCAGTATACCGCATTTACAGTACCCAATCGGGGTCTGTTTCAATTTAAGCGTTTACCGTTTGGACTCGCGAACGCACCGGCGAGTTGGCAGAGATTTATAGACCGAGTTTTAGGACCAGAATTAGAGCCGTATGTTTTCGTCTATTTGGATGATACTATTATTTGCACACCTACTTTTGAGAAGCATATCGAGGTTTTACAGGAAGTTTTCCGACGATTCAGTGAAGCTGGTCTTACGTTAGGAAGAGATAAATGTACGTTTTGTCAGTCCGAGCTCAGATATTTGGGTTATGTAGTTAACGAAAATGGATTATCGGTTGACCCAGAAAAGGTCAACGCCATTTTGAAGATTCCAACACCAAAGAGTCCAACGGAAGTGAAGCGATTGATCGCTATGCCGAGTTGGTATCGTCGTTTTATAAAAGATTTTTCGACCATTATTGCACCATTAACGAAGTTATTGAAGAAGTTTGCTAAATTTAATTGGGATGAAGATTGTGACAAAGCGTTTGAAACTGTTAAGGATTGTTTGGTTACCGCACCCATATATCGTGTCCAGATTTTTCGCTACCGTTTATTGTGCTAACTGACGCTTCAGACTATGGCATTGGTTCAGTGTTGACGCAGACTATTGATGGAGAAGAACGAGTAATATGTTACAATAGTAGATCATTGACGAAGAACGAAAGGAAATTTTCGACTACCGAAAAGGAATGTTTAGCCGTACTTTGGTCAGTAGAGAAGTTACGTCCATATTTGGAGGGAGCAGAATTTACGGTTATTACCGATCACGCATCGTTAGGACCTACACCCATACGCTGGCTAGTCGGGGCAAAAAGGCCAATTTATCTGTAATCCCGTTTTACCACCCGTTTATACCGTTACACTTTTCGTCCTATATAGCAACGTAGATTAAAATCTAAAATCTCGGGAAATATAATTACACATTCTAATTTATTTATTTATAGTGGCAACAACGCATGGTCCTCATTTTAATTCCTTAAACAATTTATACATTGTAGACGGTCTTTATAACTATATAACAATGACACATATTTATACAGGCTAACTTTAATAGACTTATACAAGGGCCTAAGTTTAAGCCGAATATACTTGGTGACAAATCAATAAGTATAAACGTGTATTTGTCACATTTAGGCACAAAAAAATAACGTATTAGTTAATACTACTTTGAAGTTTCTAGTACCCTTGTTTCTGGAAGTCCTCACAACTTACGAGAGAAGTCAAGTCCTCACATTGATATATGGCCGTATATATATATATATATATATATATATATATATATATATATATATATATATATATATATATATATATATATATATACCGGGTGTCTAGAATCTACCCACGTTCTATGGCTATCTTTGTTATTATAAGAGGTACAGAATCGGTTAAATTAGAAAAGTTGGGCAGAATTACATGGAAATTGAAATGCCGATAAGAAAATTAAACATTATTGCCAACTTTCTAAGATATCTGAAAATAACTAAAAATCGTCAAAATTTTCAATCGGCTATTTCTTTTTTAATATTCAAAATACGAAAAAGTTATGAGAAGGACTTTTGATAGCTATTTTTAGACAAAATGGGAAAATGCGAATAAAACATTTTGTTAGTAATTATTTTTCGAGCTACAACCCAAACATACATGTTTTTAAATGGCAATTATAGGTGGCTATGGACTCATTCGATGGCTTATTTATAAGTGAGGCTTGCAGTCAACTTTCACTAGTACACAAGTTAAGACTCGTTTTGAAATATTAGTTTTAAATGTAATTATGTACACATTATTTATTTACGATATTCGTCTGTCTATCAGTTCTAGGCGGGGTTGATGTAGGTTAAGTGCCTGGAGCTCTGTTGCTAAAACAAAATTATTTCGAACGAAAGGGCGGTTACGTGACAAAAGTCACAGTTTGTCTCTTTACGAACAGAGATCGATCACCAATGATTGATGATAAGTAATGCATTATTTCTAATAAATCTATGTTTGGTTCAACTAAATTTACCTGGTCAAAATTTAAAAAGGACGGCATGAATTTAAATTACTTTTAAAGTTTTTGAGTTACTAAGATAAAATTTAATTAGGCAATTTAAAACACTAGTTAAGCTCATTAGATACTCACAAAAGCAGTACGTTCAGACGTAAGTATGAACGGAACAAGATGGCGGAATACTTAAGCAGTCTATAACCTCGCCCATAATAGTTATGAGATAATTAAAAATCTTAATTTACCTCTCGTTCAAGCGGTAGCATTGAAACTTTTTGTAATTAATACTAATTTATGTAGCAAGTACAAAAAAGTGAGTCTTTATTGCATGCGATGTGTGTTTCTCCAAAGAGGCTATGCGACCAAGTTGAACAACACGTAGAGTCCAATGATTATCAACAAAATCATTACTCTTATTCATACTTTCAACATTTTTCTCATTCTAAGCTCTAAAACTGAACTTTTTTTATTTATTTGAACTGACAAACCAAAATAACTTTTAATTAGAAGAATCCTGTTTTGTTACCTGTATTTGGTTTCCGGTAAAAAAGACTAAAATATAGCGATATAGTACGTATGAAACAATCTTCGTACACCCGATCGTTACAGCACGTCATTTTTTTTGTAAACATTTTACATTTAATGAAAAATTTTAGAGCTTCAAACTTAACTATAATGTCCGTATTATAAGTGTTTTGTAACTGTGGTTTCCTATTAGTGGAGTTGATCGGCCTATTTCCACAGTTTATGCATTCATTGATGTTTCAAGCTTTCTGAAAAGTTGTTTGACTTCGGGGCCGTACCGAGTTACTAATTCTGTATTATAAGTGTTTTGTAACTGTGGTTTCCTATTAGTGGAGTTGATCGGCCTATTTCCACAGTTTATGCATAAACTGTGGAAATAGGCCGATCAAATCCACTAATTAACTATAATGGTTTATTAAGTATACAATGATCTAATTACGTTTACCAGATTAAACAATGTCGCTTGAAGAAAGGAGATTAAAAACGTAATTACCTAAAATACTTAGCATCTACTCAAATCAAGTACTCTTGGTAATCCATACTTACTGATGCTTCTACATTTGCATGTGCAGTGTTGCAGGTTAGTACACATGCGTGCCCTTGAGCAATAAACCTTTACACTAAAATGATGCAAAAGTTTAGGTTTCTTGAGTGAACGTAGAAAAAAAAATTTTTGATTGTTTGTTTATATCTAAAATTAGTGTACCTGTCACAACGAAGGAATTGGTATAAAAAATTACCACTTCTCACATAAAAAGTTAATTGCTTGCATAACTAATTAATTAACTTTTAAAATTAAATAAAATTAATTGCGTATATTAAATACCTTGTAATTAGGTTTAGTTGAATAAGCAAATGGGGCAATGAAACGAACTAGTTCTTATAGATATAGATATTGCTAGAGCAGTTATCGATTATTACTGGATGAGATTAGATTGAATGAATTGAATGCATTAATAAATTAATGATAAGTACTATGTAGTAAATAATACTAACGTGTTTATATGAAATGCATGTGTTGGTGAAAGGTACATAATAATAATGAATAAAGTAAGGACCATTTCAAGGGCGACCCCAAGAACCATTACATGGCGATCCTAGTTGGCGAATTTTAGAGACCAACAAGAGTTTAGAAGATACAATACACGTAAGCAGAAGCAATTATATTTTAGTTTGAATATTAAATGGGGTAGTAGATTCAACAAAAGTTACTAATACTGTGGCTGTAAACGCGGTTCAGTTATATTGGCAACCCATATTTACTGATCCTTCTACCTTTGCATGTGCAATGTTGCACTTTTTAAATTAACTTAATACACATGCGTAGCGTGCAATAAAATGTGCGCTAGTGCACTAAACTTTTTACACTAAAAATTATGCGAAAGTTTATGTTTACTGAGTAAACGTACATAAAATTCATTTTTGATTTTTTGTTATATCAAACGGATAAAACTACTGCTTATCTCACATCGAGGAATTGGTATAAAACATTACTACTTCTCACATAAAAATGTAATTGCTTACGTAACTGATTAAATGCTAAGTACGCATAATTCTGTCCACTCAGAATTTAAAATTACCGAAGTCAACCGCCAATTCTTTTACATATGGTAACGTTTTAATGTAATTTTTAAAGTACGTTGTATTTTATGCAATAAAAAATAGATTAACAGACGAATTTTACTTGTACTACCTTAGAGTTAGTTTTGTAATACTTTAATTAGAATGTTTAAATTGAGCGCCATTGATTGAAACTTATTTTGTTTGTAATGACAATGTACGTCGACTGTAACGGTTATCAAAATTATCACATTTTGTAGGTAACAGTAGTCGTGGACGGCAATACTATCTTTCAGATTGACATCTGCTCTCTTTTTCAGCAAAATACGCCAGACATAATTAAACATTAAATATCACATTATGAAAAAAATATTTTGTTTACCGACACTTATGGCCGCTTAAAACTTTTTAATTTGTTTTTTGTGTGAACGTAGAAAAAACGTTGTTCATTGCAATATTACCTTTAACATATGCTCTCTTTTAAATGAAATGTATTCATTAATACATAGTCAGTTTTAATTTTCTTGTTAATTGGGTAATCAGTAATTATATTGTACAGGAGACCAATTTTTATTTATCTAAATGCTGGCGTCTTATCATATTTAAATTAAATAAATCTAGGTTTGATTGTAACCTTTTCAATTAAGTCGTGGCTTGTAATGCTAAATACGTTACCTTTCGTTAACATTTGTCACATTTTTAATTGAAAAATAGTAAAAGAAAATCGGTAAACATGTTTAATGGCGCAATCTAATAAATTTCTTAAATTTGATTATCATGAAAACAGTTTTAACTCAAACTCAAAAGGTATTTGCAACTATTCTGCCTCTACAACTCAGTATGTAGTAAAATTTTCACGGTCTAACTGTGATCACTTATTTTTCTTTATGTGTATTAACTATTGGAGATTATCTTAAATTCTTTCCGTCCATATATAATGAGCTTGAGTACAGAGACTTTTTTAAGTAGTTAATTTGTCATGTGTATTTGAACGCACTATATATATATATATATATATATATATATATATATATATATATATATATATATATATATATATAGTTTCTATTTAGATTTCCACAAGTATTCATGTTTAAATAAGACAATTTTCTTTAAAACTTGTGTAAATAAACGTAAAATTGATTCAACGTTTCAGGAACGTCCTTTGTTCCTTTGTCAGAATTTATATTTTTTTTTTTTCTTGACAAAGGAACAAAGGACGTTCAAACTGAATCAACGTTATTACAAGTTTAAAGAAAATATTTATTATATATATATATATATATATATATATATATATATATATATATATATATATATATATATATATATATATATATGTACGTATTTTTTCTTTTTATTTTTTGTTTGCTAATGCCTTAATTTATGCTAACGAGATTTGTTTTTTTTTTGAATTTATCAAGGTACAAGTGAAAGTAACAATAGATCGTTTGATTTCTGTAAGTTGTAGTGGTTTTTGAATTAAACTTTTCCTATTGCCATTTAGATTTGATTTCTGAAATTGGCACTTACATATTTTGTGAATGCATTAATTGGAAATAAGAAATTTTAAAGTTGGATCTTAATTAGTTTTCCGTAATTTGTTATAAAAGGTATCGTTAGAATAAAATGATGAGATCATTCCTTGGTTTGCTTGTTTAAGCAGGGGCTGTTGATGTCAATTTTACTTATCGCGTTTAGTAATTGACGCCGTTTTCTGCCGGAGTAGAGTATCACAGTCCATTAGTGTTAAAGCGTGGTTGAGAAAGATGGTGCAATATTATGCAGAGGGTAAGAAGCTGTTTCTTGCGCAGTTAATTGCGCGGGATTCTCGATATGACTTTCGTGACCTGTGAGATTGGGAGCATACCTTTTTCGAATACCTGGAGGACCGAACTTTTGGAGAGGTTATTTGCAACTAAAAGCACCCGTTTGGTGAATGGTGGATATTTGGGTAGACGTTCGTCCCTCCTGGTTATTTATTTTGGAGTTACGGAGCGTGGGGTCAATTAACAAACATTTCACTAAGTTATGTGTTTATTTAAGTGCATATTAGTGGTGGATCGTGGTCGCGCTTAAGGCGGATTTATAATACTGAGTAAAACCACTGTGAAGGCGAACGTTTTGTTTCCCCCGTAAAAGGAAATCAACTGTAACAGACGAAAGTCTCCTGTAAATAATTTGTAAATAGACCTTTTTTTTCATTTTAATAATTAAACAGACTTCTAAATAGAGCTACCGATTTAATTGAACATTAAAGTGTGTAAATATCTCGTGTGTAAGATCTACTCGTTTTGTGCACATAAACTATATAACGTCCTGATCAATTTAGTTCAACGCATCGCTATCGAAGTTAAGACTGGGAAACTACCGCATTGGGTTGCCGATCTATTACATTCTGCTGTTATCCTGGAGCCGTTCCCGTTGCTTTCGTTGCTGCCGGGAGAAGGTAACTCAATATTGTACGTTATTGTGAATGCTTTACCATATCTTTGTTTGTAAACCTGGTGAAATTATTTGTTGACGAGCGCAATAAACGCAGTCGTTTGTTTTAGTGTTATTTGGCGGAATTTGATACTTTCACGTCATCTCAATGCAAGGTTGACGAACCGCTTTTATCTGCTCTATCTTTGGTATTTTGTTTTTTTTTATTGAATTGTACTACTTTATGCATATGAACATTTCGCATGGTAAAATTGATTTTTAGTGACCAATTGGTTACGTATTGTTTTGAATTTATTTATATTTAGATAATTCTACTTCCGTAGTTTAAAATCAAAGGCCACTTAGTAAACTTACAAGCTTAACCATTTTATGTTCCCGTTTTCTAGTATTTAAGATTTTAGATCAAACCGAAACTATTGTATGTAAATCTATGTATCTGTGTGCCTTTTGAAAGTGGTGATTTTATTAATCAAACCAAAAGGATTAATTGAGAGCTAAATTTTGATTTCATTATTTTTTTATTGCTTCATTCTGAAAGTAACCAGTGGTAATTCCCTGCAATTGAAGCATTCAGGGTTATATAGTTTTTTTGAGTTTTATTAAATATCTAGTGTTGTTTAACGTAGCCGATTAAAGGAACATTAAATGACGTTTATCCAGTTTATGTCTAATTATTTTAGTTTGGAGTTCAATTAATGACGGAGCTTGGGAGTGGAGTAGTATTTAAATTTGAGTTAATAAGATTTAAGCGTAACATTTAACGTTCATTATTTTTTTATCGTGTTTGAATTATTTTGTTCACAACGTTGGGGGTAACGTACCGAGATATAAAGTTAAGAAGTCATTGAAACTCAACAGCTGATTTGCGCCCACGCTATTTTGGTATTTGAGCGTGTGGACATTTTAAGATTTGTTCTAGAGCTAAAGTTTCGAAGCATCTCCGAAGTGCTCCTGGAGGTAGCCAACGTAAGGTAAGTGAGTTCTCTTGACTGTTGAACACTGATTTATCTACATGTTCCCAGGTGTATTCTTACCGATTTCGTCTTAATAAGTCTGGCGCCTCTTTATTTTACTTTATTTTAATTACAATGTACCCTTATTTGCGACTTTCGACAATACGACTAACCACCTTCAGATTTTTTTTAAATTCAAAAACACACCCACGCCCTCTATCCCACCGAACTAGTCCGCTGCACTCTAATTATCTGTCATCTGCCGCTTTAGTTTCATTGTCGACCGTAACAAATTTTACTTCCGCGTTTTGCATTTAATACAAAATACGAATCGTTTGCAAGTTTTACAATGCGGTGCGTTTAATTAACGACAATATATACAGAATGTTACTTTCATCCAATTAATGCTAGCCATTTATGCTTATTACTATCTTCTCTGATATCTCATAGTAACCAATTTTTTTAAATAAACTAGTCGTTTAAATGGAGCCATAAAATTGAAATTTCTTACACGCACGAAAGGCACTAAAATACTATTAGACATAACATTTCAAACTGATCGAGGCACTTAAAATGGTATTTAAATAAAAAATTATTCTTGTATAAATAAAACTTTTAACTGGTATACTGCAGAATCAATAAAAATCGTGCAAAATGCATATGTACGTAGTTTCAACTTCATTATCGAAATAAAAACGGTCAAAAATAGTAAAAATTAACAAGCTGAACAAATTTAATAATATGCTAACTGTAGTGCATAATTAGCATTATAATAACATTATTTATAGATTTAGTCGTAGATAGGTAGCTTTAGAATTAAATAAAAGTAATTGGATATATTGGAAATATTTTGGAAGTAGGTTTAGTCTAATAAGCAAATGGGGCAATGAAGCGAACTAATTTTTCTAGGTATACATATGGGTAGATCAGTTTTCCCATTATTACTATATTAGATTATATTGACTGAATTGAATGTTTTAATATATTACTGGTAAGTACGATGCACTAAATAATATTAAACTGCCTATATGAAATGCATATGTTGGGCCGGCGTGGTGAAAGATAGATAATAATGAATAAAGTAAGCACGACCCCAAGAGTCATTACATGGCGATCCTAGAAGGCGAATTTTGGAGATCAAGAACATTTTCGAAGATAGTCACGTAAGCACAAGCAATTATGTTTTAATCGAAATATTAAATAAGGCATAAACAAAGAAACGAAGTGAATTCAACAGAAGTTACTAATGCAGTGACTGTAAATATAGTTAACGTTGAGAGTGCGAATTTTTTTATATATTATGTTTAATTTTAATTCTTAGAATAGCTGAAGTTTCACATTTACTGTACAAAAATCATAGAAAGACATTAAAAAAGATATATAAGCACCAGGTGCAGTTTGATCATGTCAGCGAACAAGAAATGGATACGTGTGCAATTATTAATATGTAAAAATTAGAATACAAAAGAAAATTTAAATGTAAGGTAATGTTAAGTTAATTATTCATTTTAGTCAATTAAAAATATGGGTACTTTATAACAGTAATAATAATATTTATTTTCCACCTGATGTGGAATAAAAAAAATGATGGACTAAAGGAAGAATTTGTAAAAATTTCAAAAGGACTTTTAAAAAGACATTAGTAGCAATCCACAAACTTTAAATAAAAATTTAAATGTTTTAATTGAGCAATATAACGTTATAGTTCATAGTATCGAATACAAATCAAATAAATGCAGCGGATAGGGACTTTATTAAAAAGCACGTAGGAAAATAGACAAAAATTAAGTGAGGCATTTAATATTGTGTCAATTACATACAAATTTCCAGAAAATATTTTTGACAATGCTGAAATAAAAGTAATCATTTCATTGTAAATGAGCTCAAGGCCAGAAATCAAATAGGTCCGCAGGCAGTGCATTATGGTTGTAATAGGAATAGAAATTTTTTAACCAAAAAATTCACATTTTAATACACCAATATATATATATATATATATATATATATATATATATATATATATATATATATATATATATATATATATATATATACGATATTATATCCGTTATTACAGGAGGTATCAAAAAGTTATTTACAAAAATTATAGGCAACTTCAAAATTCACATTATAAAATTAGTTTCGTATTTACAGGGTGTTATATATTACCAGAGTGAACCAAACATACTCTTTTTTTAAATGAGACACCCTATATATTATTTCAAATTTAGACTAAGCTCATCTCCTCCATACTTCTAATATAGGATTTCATTACGCTATACAGGGTATTTCAAAAGTTATGGTTAATTGTAGACAAAAATCATTCTCATTTCACTGTCCTTTATACCCTATACAGAACAACAACCTAACAATACTTTTCCAAGCATAACTTTTTTGACATTGGTACAGTGTTACGAGAAAGTGTTATTGCACCAATGAAATATAGAGCTAGCCAAAACTCGAACACATAATTTTGTCAATTTTTTTAAATAAATCATCCTGTATTTTATTGTAAAAAGTGAAACTACACTTTATATTATTTCATTTTTATTAAGCACTCTCTACAGCTAAAATCGTTAATTTCTGAGATATTTTCGATTTTTATAAAGAAAGAGATTTTTTAAAAATTTCTATTATAACAAGTTAGCCGTGAACAAATAAAAGTGTGACAAATTATTATAAAAAATTCAAAAAACATCGATTATTAAGATAAAATTCTTATAAAGTTATTTGATTTCATAATAAATGTTCAAAATGTCCACCGAAACATCAATACAACATTGCAGTCGATCTTCAAATTCTCGACTAACATCTCTTAACGTTTCTACATTAATACTCTGGAATCCTTAATGCTTCTCGTATTCTATGCTTCATATCATCTTGTGTGGTTTGAGGTATTTGATACACACCGTTTTTCACATAACCCCACTTGTAGAAGTCAAGTTTGTTTAACTCTGGTGAACGAGCTGGACATGCAATGGGTCCTCCTCTTCCGACCCATCTTCCAGAAATATGGGTATTAAGACGATTATCAATTAATCTAGTGTGATGTACTGAATCTCCATCGGATAACAACAACATTCTTTTGACGAATGTTAAGAGAAACGTTTGCCAACAGTATTGGTAAATGATTTTCTAAAAAGTCCAAATAAACCTTACCATTCACTGTTCCATCGGAAAATTGTGGTTCAATTACGTGATCTCCAACTATACCACCCCAAACATTCAAAGATCACCTAGTTTGTAACGGTATAAACGGGTGGTAGAACGGGATTACAGATAAATTGGCCCCTTTTTGCCTCGACTAGTCAGCGTATGGGTCGTGGATTGATGTTAATAATTTTGCACATCCAGAATAATAAATCGTACGTCAGTCAAAATAGGGGTTGAAGTCAAAATAAATTCGGTTAAGGGCGCCAGAATGTTTAGTAGTCAAAATAAGGGTTGTCGTGCCAAAATTACGAGTACATAGCGTGTCTAAACATACGCTTACCTATTCGTAATCAATCCCAGGTGTGCTGGACAGCAACGCAGCAAATCACCTAAAATAGGGCTTCAAAATACACTGTACGCTTGTCAAATAAAAGCGTAATAAACACTCAACAAATTTACGTTAATACTCCTCAGCGTATTGATAATTAGACGTTAACTAATAATCAAAACAAAGCCAAACAAAAATCAAGCTTATTGAATGCAATTTAAATAATTTAAAACTCAACAAAAGAATCAAATAAACCACTAAATATTAATAACGCTATTACTCAAAAAGAAAAACAAGTTACGTTACGTTATAACTTAAACTTTCAATCACTGAATAAATTCTAAGTTCGCAAAACAAAAACGGTTATGTAACACAAACGAAGGGTGTTTACAAAATTAAACACATTTATGAAAACTAACAAAGCTATAATAAGATTAAAACAATAATATATATAAAAAAATAAAAAAATGATATAAATATCAACATACGATAAGGCGCATAAGAAAACAACAAATACTTAATCGGCGACGAAAGACTGGCCAGCGATCGATGTAACGCCGGTCTAAATCACTTATCTTAACTGTTTCGTGGAAAATATGACCACACTACCTCAGGGTCAATTGCCCTTTAATACAAAACAAAAGAAAAGTATGAAGGCGAAGTGTCAATAATATTATTACTTAAAATAATTAAATCTAAAGCAAAAAAAAACTTAATTCAAAAGGCAAAACAACTCCGCTTTCAAACTTTCGTATACAGAGAAAATAATTTAAGGTACATACACAAATAAAATATATCCACAAGTTCTATTAAATTGTTACAGAATTATTGAAAATACTCAATCAAAAAAACTATATTATACTACCTTAATGGTTAACTTGACCCCCCCACTTCTGTGTTACAACGATGGAGATGAACTAGGTGTTCAATTACTGCTATTCGGATGTGGGTTTCCCCAGGTCTGACAAGATGAGCGAAAATGTTGACGTTGATTCTTTTATGCACAAACAATTTCTTAAATGAATCTTGTTAAAATGTTACTGCTTTAATTGCAAACTTCTTTTAAAATGATAATTAGAGCGTTCAACTGGCTTGTTAACTTTTAGCGTTTACTGTTCCTTGAAATAATTTTATTTTCTACTAATAATCCAAAAGGTTAATAATTGGTTTAAATAACTATAAATTTTTAATATATTGCGAAAGTTTCTTTATCTTTACACACGCTTTGTACGATAAATAGGTGGCACTGCAAGAACGATGATTTTAAAATCCGCAGAAGCGATATAAACCAAAGAGGTCACTGAAGCACTATATAACACGACGATGTCCTCTAGGTAACTTTACGTTAAACCGAAATCGGCACTAGGTATAATCCTCTGGTGAATGAACAATCTTAATAAATCCCTTTACAGGTAATCTTCAGAAGTAGGTTAACTACCCTTACTACACAAAACGTACGTTCGTTAAACACCACAAGGTCCAAAATTTCAACGTTCTAAACCACCCCCCTTAAAGCGTAACCCTAATCTTCACGGTACTACTACTACTCGAAAGCGTGAACAGTTTTAGAATGCCCCAAAGTATTCACAAAAATCCATCTTTGAATTTTTAATCCCACTACTCATAAAAACTCTTACCTAAGTTAGTTCCACCAATTAAAAAAACGGAAGGGGAAAATTTAGTACCCCCAATACATAAATTCGTTTTCGTCCGTAAGGACTCGGTAAATGTTGAAAAACTCAACGTCAGCAAAAATATCCTGTACAGCCTCTGTATGTTTACCTTAAAGTACGAACAATAAGGCCCACATGCAATCTCTATAAATCAAAACCAAAATACATAATAATAAACTGGACAACCATACTTAAGCGTCTTTATGTCGCTAACATGACATCATACGTCGATAATTCCACACTATTTATTTAACGTACTTAATTTTCTATTATATTTTACGGGAATCAAACGAAATGAACCTTAATTAAACTTATAGACAACTATTTACAAATAAACGTTAATCAAACTTCTATAAACGGGAAATAATAAGGAAAAACAACCCAAATTTCGGAATAATAATTTCACAAACAAAGAATCTAAAGCTCACCACACACCCACCATCCCTAAAGGTCGTTACACACGTTAAAACAAATTCACTATAAAACATAATTTGACAACAAAAAAAAATATATGTGTATACGGAATCTAACTAAGTACACAAGACTACAAACAAAATTACCCAATACGTATACAGGGTGTTCAAAATACCCTGACAACTTGTCAAATCATAATGGAAATTGTGTCTATTCACAGTTCCATTTTTATGAAACGTCTCCAAACAGGAAAAAATCATAGAAATCCGCCTGATTGTGGATTTGTTGTTGATCCCATTCACAAAAACAACCCTTCTGGGATAGTCATCTTCGAGTAACTCTTCATGCAACTGGATATGGTATGGATGCATCTTATTTTTACGCAGTATTCTTCGGACGGACCTGTCACTAATATTATGGTGACGCGAGATTTCACGTGTACTAACATGTGGATTATGCGTAACTTCAAGCATCACGTTAAATTCATTTTACTCGTTAAGTATAGTTTTTTTCCTTTCCTTTTTTTCATAAACTACTGAACCCGTACGATTAAAACGATCTACTATCCTTTCCAACGTTATTTTCTCGGGTTGTCTTCATACGGGATATCTCTCTTTGTAAATTCTTTGTGCTAATAAACAGTTTTTCGTACATTCTCCCAGTACCCATATCATGTCTGTTAATTCCTCAACAGGAAAGTTCATTTCAAACAGTATTTAAGTGTTTACAAATTAATAGACACTACACAATCTCAAAGAAGTTTGTTAAATGACAAGCTACTAATTTGTATTGAATAATATTTAATGAATAAAATAGTTTACTGTCGAAGTGACAAAAAGTTTCAAAGAAGTAAATAATTGTATTGATTATCTGGCAACTATAATATTTACTATCAAAGTGACAGATCATTTAAAATTGTAAACTTTAAAAAGTACTTTTTCCATTAACGTTCATTATATTCTCATACCAAATATAACACGTGTTATGATTAATAATCGATGACACCACTCGTTAAAACCTGTTTCATCGGTTTATATCGAGCTATCACCGATGATAATCATAACACTTGTTATATTATCCCCGAAAATATCGCAGAAATTAACGATTTCGGGTTTTGACTTACTCTATATTCAATTGGTGCAATAATAAAGGAATAGCATGTTGAAAAAGTATGAAGCATTGGAACTGTGGCAGGATCTGTAACAAACAAAGTACACCCACGTATCACACAAAATTAAAAAACACCGAACGCGTTTCGATAGCTACGCTATCATCATCAACGGTCAACTAGGTCGGACTAAAGAAAATTTCTAACATATATACCACCATCGAGTAACGCT
This sequence comes from Vesta saturnalis, assembly GCA_036346205.1. Classification (NCBI taxonomy): domain Eukaryota; kingdom Metazoa; phylum Arthropoda; class Insecta; order Coleoptera; family Lampyridae; genus Vesta; species Vesta saturnalis. The sequence goes on from JARFJB010001540.1 coordinate 332,413, forward strand.
TCGTTGCTAATCTGGTGAAAATGAAAGTGAAACTTATGAAAGTTTAATGAGTTCTGAGTAGCCTAAAGGTTCTTGATCATCATTATTCATTAGAATTTGTTTGTTTTTGAAGATATCTAAACTTTCATATCAATCAAGTTCGTGCTTATTACTAACATATTTGATTAATGATACCTCATCTACTACATGATTCTTATCAAACTTATGTAGGGCTACGGCAGACTTGTAAGAACGTTTGTATTTTATATGAGCAAAATGTTCTCAGAACGAATTTTGATAGGTCGATTAGTTTGCACCACATATATTTGTTCACAATTTTTACAATTAATCTTATAAATTCCCGACCTATCCTGCTTATCCACTTTATCTTTTGGATTGCCTAAAGAGTTTGCAAACTATTATCTGAAGTAGTGACTGTTTTCAAATTAATTTTGGAAAAGACTTATGGTAGACCTTTTGTATAAGCAGGATAGTTTGGTAACTTTACATACTTTGTTTCTATTCGTTCTCTAGCGTTACCTAATGTAGTTACGTTCTTAACCCTCATCCTATGTGTTTGTTTCCTAACTATATTCATAACCACTTCATCTGAAAACCCATAGTATGCAGCAATTCCTTTAATAATGCGCAATTCTTTATTACAATTTTGAACTGAAAGAGGAAAACTAAGCAATCTATCAACCAAAAACTTAAAATCCGCGAGTTTATGCTGTCTACAATGATTTGAGTCATTAGTTATGAATCTTTTAGTGCTAGTTTCCTTGCGATAAATATCTGTATCTAGTTTACTACCATTTCTTACCAGAGTATCAAGGAACGGGAGACTGTCATTTGCCTCTATCTCATAGGTAAATTTGATTGTCGGAAATTTAGAATTTAAAGTTTCTACAAAGTTCCCAACGATACAAATTTTAGTATTAAGGATGGCAAACACATCATCCACGTATCTAATCTAAACTCTAGGAAAATAAGGCAAATCGCGTTTTAAGTCTGTCTCAAATTTACCCATGAATAGTTTGGCTATAAACGGAGATAAGCTATTGCCCATTGTCGTACTATGTTCTTGTTGGAAAAATTGATGGTTAATTTTGAAAGAGGTTTGTTTTATACACAAATATGTTAATTTAAGAAAATCTACTTCTCAATCGTCCAAATGGTTTTGTTTTAAGACATTTTCTAAATAAACTAAGGTTTGATCTATTGGAGCGCTCGGAAACAGTGAACAAACTTCGAATGAGACTAAAATTTCATATTCTGTAAGTTCAATGATTATAGTTTTATCAGTAAAATTATAATAAAGAATTGCGCACTATTAAAGAAATTTCTGCATACAATCGGGTTTTAGATGAAGTGGTTATGGATATAGTTAAGAAACAAACACATAGGATGAGTGTTTAGAACGTAACTACATTAAGTAACGCTAGAGAACAAATAGAAGCATAGTATGTAAAGCTACCAAACTATCCTACTTATACAAAAGGTCTACCTAAAATCTTTTTCAAAATTAATTTGAAAACAGTCACTACTTCAGATAATAGATTGCAAACTCCATTAAGGCAATCCAAAAGATAAAGTGGACAAGCAGTATAGATCGGGAATTTATAAGAGTAATTGTACAAATTGTGAAGAAATATATGTGGGGCAAACTAAACGATCTATCAAAATTCGCTTTAAAGAACATTTAGCTAATATAAAATACAAACGTTGGGACAAGTCTGCTGTAGCCCTACATATGTTTGATAAGAATCATGTAGTAGATGAGGTATCATTAATCAAACATGTTAGTAATAAGCACAAACTTGATTGTTATGAAAGTTTAGAGATCTTCAAATACAAACAAATTCTAATAAGTAATGATGCTCAAGGACCTTTAGGCTACTCAGAACTCATTAAACTTTCATAACTTTAACTTTCACTTTCACCAGATTAGCAACGAAGCGTTACTCGCTGGTGGTATATATGTTAGGAATTTTCTTTAGTCCGCCCTAGTCGACCGCTGATGATGATGGCGTAGCTATCGAAACGCGTTTGGTGTTTTTTTAATTTTATGTGATACGTGGGTGTATTTTGTTTGTTAAAGAAATAACACTTTCTCGTAACACTGCACCAATGTCAAAAAGTTATGTCTGGAAAAAATTCTTGTTAGGTTGTTCTTTGTAGGGTATACAGGACGTTGAAATGAGAATGATTTTCGTGTAAAATTGACCATAACTTTTGAAATACCCAGTATAACGTAATAAAACCCTCTATTGGAAGTATGGGGAAGTTGAGCTTAATCTAAACATTAAATAATATATGGGGTGTCCTATTTAAAAAAAAATATGTTTGGTTCACCCTGGTAATATGTAACAAACATCCTGTAAATACGAAAATAATTTTATAATGTGAAGCTTGAAATTGCCTATTATTTTGATATCTCCTTTAATAACGGATATATCGTACTTCGACTCACTAATGCCGCACCCTGCATATATGCAGGGTTGCTCATTAGTGTATAACCTAAAAATATTTTCGCATATACAGCGGTACATAATCTATCTTTCTTATTTTAAATGGAATGGTATAGTTTTTACAACGGATTTCGTTTCTACTCTGAAAAACAACCACTTTCTATTAAACATGTCGTGTCGCTAAACTTAACCGTTTTTGAAATATTACTACTTTTAGATAAAAAAATATCATTTTTCGTCGTGATTCAAAAATTTATTTTGAGGTTACTACCAAATCTATGAATTTGTGGCTCCGTATGTAATTAGTGCAGACATTGATCTTCTAAGAAATAACATGATTCATTTAATTTTTATACAGGGTGTGCCAGAAATATAAATTTATAAGTTTTTGTTTTAAATGTAAATAACTATCTTATCTTAAATACAACGCCATGTATATTATTACATTATTCGAAAAAAAATACCTACATTTTTATAAGAAGCAAATTTTGTCTTCTGCAACGGGTTTTGGAATATTTACAATTTTAAGATTTTTAGTTCAATTCCTCGTGATATAATAAATGTGCACCCTGTATACTATTAGGTATGTTGACCAGAAAACGATCATAACAGTTGCCATACTTAGATAAATGGTAAAATATGTTACGTATGTGAGTGAGAATGTACTTTCATACAAAACTTTTAATAAATATAAAAATAATACTGTGAAAAAGGAAACACTTGCTTTTTTAAAAAGTTTCTTTTTTCATAGTATTATGTCTACATATATATTAAAAGTGTTGTATGAAATTACATTCTCACTCACATACGCAATACAAAAGTCATACATTTTACCATTTATTTAAGTATGGAAACTGTTATGATCGTTTTCTGGTCAATATACCTAATATTACACAGGGTGCGCATTCATTATACCACGAAGAATTTGAATAAAAATCTTAAAACTGTAAATATTTCAAAAACCGTTACAGATAGACAAAATTTACTTATTACAAAAAAAATGTAGGTCTTTCAATTTTCTTTCGAGTAATGTAATAATGTACAGGGCGCTGTGTTTAAGGTAAGATAGTTATTTACATATAAAACAAGAAAACTACAAATTATTATTTCTGGTACACCCTGTATAAAAATTAAATATCATAATATTTCTTAAAAGATCAATGCCTGCACTAATTGCATGCGGAGTTACAAAATCATAGATTTGGTAGTAACCTCAGAATAAATTTTTGAACTACGACGAAAAATGATAATTTTTTATCTAGAAGTACAATTACTTCAAAAACGGTTAAGATTAGCTATAGGACATGTTTGATAGAAAGTGTTTGTTTTTCAGAGTAGAAACGGAATCAGCAGTAAAAACTGTACAATTCCATTTAATATAAGAAAGATAGGTTATGTACCGCTGTTATGGAACACCCTGTATATGCAAAAATCTGTTTAGGTTATAGCGTGCTTAAATTTAAGCAACTTTTGTGTAATATATATATATATATATATATATATATATATATATATATATATATACAGTGCTAGTCAAAAGTCTCCTCCCCCCCCTTGTATCTTTTGAACGGTTTTAATTATACTAATGAAATTTGGAGGGTGAATATAAACGGATATAAGCTTCTCAACTAGTCATGACAAGTGACGTAATAGTCATATATGACGTCACAGGGCTACAATGACTAATAATTTTAAATAGTACCTTATGGCAAATGACATCTCGTTAGAAAGGTATTAAGATTACCTATTCAGTAATACTAATTTTGTTAGGGTTTAGGTTGATTTTGATATAAAAATTAAATAAATACTAAAATTATAGTTTGGCATTTAATTAATCAAGATTCAAGGACCAATTCTTATAGTAAATGTTGGAAATGTGCTCCACTTAATTCCTGACAGTAATGCATCCTATTGCTAAACTCTTGTCGTACTAGTTCAAATGTGTCTGCGGAAATTGCTCTACATTCTTCAACAATTCTTTGTTTCAAAATGTGCATACTGCCAGGTGCTGTAGCGTAAACCTTAGATTTTAAATACCCCCACAGAAAAAAATCTAATGGTGTCAGGTCTGGTGACCGAGCTGGCCATTCTATCGGACCTCGTCGTCCAATCCATCTGCCACGATATTCTTCATCCAAGTAACGTCTTACTGCACCATAATTGTGTGCAGAAGCAACATCTTGTTGGAACGTTATTTCCAAGTTACCGAATTCATCCAGATTATCTTCCAAAATTTCAAGAATTAACGGTTCAATTGCGTTTTGTAACATCTCCAGATACACTTCACCGGTTAAGTTAGCATTGAGTAAAACAGGTCCAACTATGTGGTTTCCCAAAATACCTGCCCAAATATTTACTTTTTCTTGCAATTGAGTATGTATTTCACGAAAGATTTGAGGATTTGTCACTCCAATATCTCACATTTTGTGTGTTAACGTTTCCATTGAGAAAGTACTTTCGTCACTAAAACAAATTGATTTTATGTAGTCTGGGTGTTGAATAATTTGATTGGGCATATTTTTACAGAATTCTAATCTTCGGTCGGGGTCATCATCTGAAAGTTGGTGCACCATTTTTAATTTGTATGGATGAAATTTGTTTTTAGCCAACATCCTATGTACAGTCCTTTGACTGTAGCAGAAGAAGGATGTACTACCATTTCTGCAATTATGTCGATTTTTTTGTCGTCACTAATTGTTGGTCGACCAGATCGTTTGACATCTTGAGCACTACCTGTTGCTTCAAACTTCTGAAGAAGTTCTCTCAAATAAGTCCTCGATATAGGGCGATCGGGGTACTTCTCATTAAAAAGACGTTCCGCTGCATGGAAATTGTTTCTACATTCACCAATTATTAAGATAGCTGCTACCTTGTCGGCTACCGTACGTACCATTTTGTCTATGTAGACACTTAAACGTCGTGTTAAAGAATAATTAAACTGAATAGTAAGGTATAAAAACTTATCAAAGTAAAAACAACGAGAGAATTAAAAAACGTCAATTTTTTTGACAATTTACCAGAGGCAGACTTTACAATCTTGATTACTTAATTTCCAAACTATAATTTTAGTATTTATTTAATTTTCCTATCAAAATTAACCTAAACCCTAACAAAATTAGTATTACTGAATAGGTAATTTTAATACCTTTCAAACGAGATGTCACTTGCTAAAGGTACTATTTAAAATTATTGGTGACTGTGGCCCTGTGACGTCATATATGACTATTACGTCACTTGTCATGACTAGTTGAGAAGCTTATATCCGTTTATATTCACCCTCCAAATTTCATTAGTATAAGTAAAACCGTTCAAAAGATACAAGGGTGGGAGGGTACTTTTGACTAGCACTGTATATATATATATATATATATATATATATATATATATATATATATATATATATATATATTTAAAGTTCAAGCGTCTATTTTTTGGAGAAACGCTCGGACACGTCGATTTTTATTTTTGTCTGCGGTTTTTTTAGTTGTAAAGTTTTGTATATAGGGTGGCCCAAATATAAGTTACGATCACCAACTTGATTTTGTCAAATGCAAACACCTGTTGTTTATTTCATTTTCTGAATTTGCTTTGAATTCTGAGTAAACCTCTTGTACCATTTCCTATACCTATGGTCAACAGATCTCGAGGGATTTACAATTGAACGTATCAACAATTAAGACCGTATCAAGGAAGGCGGCCTTTGTTTTCTGTGAAAAGAAACAATTTACTCAAAAAATACAACAACAAATCAATCCAAATGTTCAGTTTCTATTTGTGTACATGTTCTATCATCAAATCCAATCATGCAGAGAATTTCACGTTTCCTCGTTCCGCTAACTTCACCAATTCGGAAAGGACAAATGTTGATATACGACGTCAGAAATAAATTAATATACACAACGAAATGAAAACATATACCTATTGTTTATAGATCACCTTGGATACGATTATTTTGCAAGTGTTTTTTCGTAAATATCTCGAGATCTGTTGACTATGGGTATAGGACATGGTACATGAGATTTACTCAGAATTCAAAGCAGATTCAGAAAATGAACTAAAAAAACAGGTGTTTCCATTTGACAAAATCAAGTTGGTGGTCGTAACTAATTTTTGGGCCACTCTATACACAAAATTTTACCACTAAAAAAACGCAGTCAAAAATAAATATCGACGTGTCGGAGCCTTTCTCCAAAAACTAGACACTTGAACTTTGAATGAATTTAGACAATTTGTGGGACTCACTGTATATATATATATATATATATATATATATATATATATATATATATATATATATATATATATATATATATATATTTCTCTACTGCCTCCACACGTAAGGAAATAAGGAGTGGAAATATAGACAGAGTCAAGAAAGATATAAATAATATAGAGTGTATACAGCTTATTGGAAATGATCCATTTAAAATTTTCTAAAGCTTCAGGCTAAACCAAAAGTAAACATTGTTATTTTAAATGGAACACTGTATATTTTTTAATTTTTTATTAGATTTAAGGTAACCTTTTTAATACGGCTATATTAAAATTACGAGCTATTTTCCAGATATTTGGTATTTTCCTCAAAATTTGACGTTTCCACCAGCCGTATAGCTATGCCGATTCTAGACTACTGTACAGTGTTGCCATGTCTCAAGGTTATGCGGTGTTACCAGTTTCTAGACCAAAAATGGGGTGAGATCATTGCTAAACATAGTTGGTTCGCGTCCTCGCTACAAGGTGGTTGCATCATCATCGTAGCTGAGAATGGTCGGTTTATGTCCTCACCAAAAGGTGGTCGCGTCGTAGCTAAAAATAGTCGGTTTGCACCTTAATTAAAAATTATAGTGACAGCATCATCAAATACTTTTGTCACCTATTGTTAGGGGTAGTTTTTATACTAGAGGTATCTCCCCCAATTTGATATATGTGGTAGATACGTAAATAAGCCGACAGGGGCTGTTCGTGTAAGGGTTTTTTTTAATTTATTTTTGGCTAATTCCGGTCCGTTTTCGAGAAAATTGACTTTTTTGTTTCAAAAGTATTTTGTCGCCTACTGATAAGAGCAGTTTTTATGTTAGGGGTAGCTCCCCCAACTAGACATATGTGGTAGGTACGTAAATAAGTCGATGCCAGTGTTGGGGGGTTTTAAAGTTTATTTTTGGCCCGTTCTCGAGAAAATTTACTTTTTTATAATCTACAGTTTAAAGTTTATTGTTGTGAATTGTAATGTTGTTTACCCTAGTTTGTAAAGTTGTAATTTTCTTATTTTAAAATAATAGTCACGAAAACTTCAAGTTTACTAGAATTTGTGAAATGATGTACAGTGCGCTTTAAACAAATATTACCCATGTGTTTGTAATATGTAAAAATTAAAATTCAATGAAGATGCTAAACGGGATTGTATATACATGAAAATTTTTAAACTAAATGAGATGCTTTACTGCATTACATATGTACATTGATTTAATTTAAATTATACGAATTACAATGGAAGGTAAAAAATAAAAATACGAAGTTGTACTATTGTACATTTTAAACAGTAAGTAAAGTTTCATTTTCAAATAATGAATCAACAGTGCTATGTTAATGAATATTGGAGAAAAGCACCCGTAACTGTGATATGTTACATTTAGACTGCTGACATTACATAATCGTTTCCGTTGAGGCTAAATTCTATCATTGATGTCGAGTTTTTATATTAAAGTATACGTGTATAATTTTTACGTCGCGTTCAAACTTGAAAATTTGGTAACCTAATCGAATTAAAATTTTTGGAATGCTCCAATCAGTTATTTCTTATGAGTGTGCGTACTAAGAGCAAAAAAAAGGTGCGTTTTAAGTGCAGTTTATCGTTTCAAAATTGAATACGTCACTTTTAAGAACATTTTTCATATTTTTAGTAAATTAATAAAAGCAGGAGATAAAGTGACGCTTGTAAAACGCAATCACGTTTTCAAAAATATTAATTTCGATTTGGAACTAGGGCCAAATTTAAAAATTCAAGAGTGCGTCTTCTTTAGGAGTTTTATATCCTCTTTTTTTGTTTCAGATCACGTCCTAATTATTTTAATTTAATTTTTTTTTGTTTTTTACAATTCATAGTACTGTTAGTATTATCACAGATATACACTGTATATCTGTGGTATTATTTTCCTAACCTGGATTACTTCAGTGCTTGTAAAGTTATTATACCTCTTTTATTTTTCTGAATAGCGTACGATTTTTAATTCAACTAATCTTTTCTGTTTCAAATCATGAATTGATTATTTCTTAATGTAAATTTTGTTATGATTCTAACACACACTCATTTACATTAAATGCATAAAGTGGAAAGCAATGCAAATAATTCCTACATGTATGCAGCACACATTACACTCACACACACCCACACCTACACCCACACCCACAGCCACATCCACATCTACACCCACATTTGCATACGATTTTATACCATTTCATTTTCCTTATGTTTATTTCATTTTTATGACAGAATTATAATGAGAAGCTAATAATTGATTTTCAAGCCCTTGTTATCAAACTAATAGTTGATTTTTGGCACACACACACACATATCATATATACTTTGTTACGTGTTTATCGTGAATAACGTGTATTTTCGATAACTTCCGTTACTTTATTTAATGAATGAACTAATGAACTAATTAGTTACATCTAAATATTAATATTTCCTTATTCGTTGGTGGAATGTTTTAATTTCGTACCTCAAAAATTATTTTTCGCACCTCTACAGTTAAACTAATTTATTTAACGTACACATCTTTTTATTCCTTTATAGATATAAATTTGGTATTTAAACAATTTGCGCCACCTCGAAGATTTAGGGTCATTTAATAGAGTTTGAAAAGGAATCTTGTTTTTAAAAGACAACAATTAGATATCTGTAAAATTTATTTATCAAAATTTGATTTTAACATTCTTATCTAGTTTGAATAGTTTTGACAGGTTTGCAATATTGCTTTTGTTAGGGCGTTGTTCCTGATCTTTCTTTACTTAACCCGCCATTTTCCGATGGGGAGATTGATCTTCAAGAAAAATTTTTCCTTCCGTTTATAAGATGTTTAAGCATCGTTTCTTTGGAAAATTTTTCATATAATGTAATGGTTTTTGGTATAAAACTTTACTGACGCTTTACAAGCGGATCTTATTGAAATTCTCAATCTTCATATCCTCGGGTAAGTTTAACACATGTTCGACAACCTTTAGTAAATCGATTCTTTCATTTAGGCACTTTCGCAAGATTAATTAAATTTATAACATAGGTTTGTTGAAGCGAAATCATCGCTATCGGCTCTAAACATCTAAAAAAAGAGGTATGCTTGTATAAGGTAATTAGCAACGTACTTACTTGTATCACTTTCAGCGCCTTGATACCGGCGAAATAAACAGCTATTCTTTATTTATATACGTAACTAGCAAATTGGAATCCACTACCGATCACCTCCGTACCTATTCATACTGGAATGCTGGCTCTTAGCTACTGATTAGCTGTCTTGGTTTCACAAAGTAACTACCACCTTCGAAACACGAAGGGCATTTACAGTTTGGTATTTCTCCATCAAAGGTCAGAATTCTTTATTATTCAATATACACAGGATTTGTGTAATGAACAGTGTATTCCTAAAATCCGTACAACAGAGTTAGGTTACATTCGGTGTTTAACCTTATTTACTTACTTGCAACAAAATTTATAATTTACAATCCTTGTTATAACATTCTTTTGCTGGAGGCTAAAGGGGTTGAATAATCTAGAGTTTGATTTATTCAATTTGTAATTAATTTCTGCATACAAAAAGAAGAAAAAAACCACACCTATTATTCACTGGGACGTTGACCTACTTAGTTCACTACCTTCACACGGTAGTTGCGCGTTGAAGCTCCTGTTTTTAAAATACATTATACAGGGTGGAACAGATATCGAGGTTATATGAATTACAGTCATCGTTTGAAACTGTATATATAGTTATATTCAAATTTAGAATTTCTGTAACTTTTCGGTACTTTGTCTTTCATTAATATTAATTATTTGTCATTACGGATAATTTTGTTCAGAGCAAGTTTTGCTGCAATAAAAATTTCTGTACTATTGAATGTCTTGCTGCAATTCTATGCCTTGCACTGAACAGACTATCCAGATATTTCTATTTAATACCACTTCTTAAGGGTTTTAATAAAATTAAAGAAACCGAAATCAAAATCATTGGGGATTTAAATTCTATTTTGTGAAACGTAGGCAAGCCGTTTAAAAAATTAAGCACTACTATTTTCAGTGTGGATCTACTTTAGATCGCACTTTATGGGTTACCTTCGCCCTTTCGGCTGCGATTTGTAAGTACTTACAACCGTCGGGAGCGGCACAATTAACGAAACTTTTTTTTTTTCGTTTAGGGTTCGATTAACGAACTGAATATATTTAGTTTTTTTTTTCTTTGTGGGCATCTGCGACGGCTCACCACTTGCCATCGTCAGGGCTGAATTATAATTATTTTGTTAGTTAAGATTGTTATGAATACTTTGGGGGAAAACTAGCATATTATCATTATTGTTTACGTTTACTGTTTGGTTGTTTGGGTAAAAGTTTGTCTCTCTTTTAAATTGTTTCCTTTTTTTTTTGGAGCACTACCTGTTTCAGGTTTTACAGGGCCTGCTCCTACTCTACTCCTTTTTTTCCTTTTTCTTTCCTTTTATCCCTTTCCTGACTAAAACCTGTGGCGCCTATCCTTTAGTGGCTATCTAACCACGTCAACAACATTGTAGCAAACCTCCAAAACCCCACGCATCCAAGGGCTCTGCGGTCAAACGACCGTACGCCTGAGTCTAGTCGAGTGCACTTTCAAAAAAATGTTTACATGCTGGTTAGACACGTAGCAACTTTTGTTATAAAGACATTCATTATCCTTTTTATAAATGCTATGTTAAAGCTGTTATTAATACAAATACTTCTGATACTCAACTGTATACATTTATTACAGTAACTAAATCAATATTACATATAATTCTTATTTATACGTATTTAGATACTACATATTTCACATCTATCAGATCAGCCCCAAAATTTACAAACTTCTTATATGCAAACCTTTATGGAAAACCAATGGAGCAATCCTTTCATACGGGGAGTTTGCCTTTGTAGATTACCCCAACCTTGCATCCATACTACATACACCAGATGATTCAGACATCGGTTATATTGCAGACTGTGATTTGGACTATCCGTTGGAATTAGACCAGATCCATAGTGACTTACTCCTAGCACCAGAACACTTGGCACCACCTGGTTTCAATTTAAAGAAATTATTAATCACATTGTATCCGAAACGTAACTACATTGTTCTCTATAGGAACCTAAAAATGTATTTAGCGCTTGGCCTAAAATTGTTAAAATTATATAGAGCCTTGGGCTTTAAACAGGCCCCCTTGGTTACGAAAATATATCGAAATCAGCACTACATTGCGCAAGCAAGCCAAAAATGAATTTGATAGGAATTTCTATAAATTAATGATCAATAGTGATTTTTGTAAACTAATGGAAATGTGCGTAAATATAAAGATATCCGTGTGGTGACCAAGTGGTAGGGTCGATATAGTGCTGGTGCATATATTTCCTAACCAAATTTCCATGGCTGTACCATATTCGATAAAAATATATAAAGAATTATCGAAATGTGCAAGTAGGAGGTTTTTCTAAACAAACCTATATATACAGGATTTGCTGTTTTAAAACTTTTCTGTACGACTTCCATTACAATTATGTGCTACAAAATTCGGAGATAAAGCCAAGCTCATGTATACTGATACCGATAGCTTGATTTCGGAATTCTCTGTACCCGATATTTATGAGTCCATGAAAGAAAATATTGAAAAATCCTATATATCCGATTATGCTCCCGACAAGATTTTTGGTACTCCACTAGTAAATAAAAACATGCTGGCTTGATGCAAGATAAGAATAATCACCTCATCATGAAGGAATTTGTGTGGTTGCATGCGAAAATGTACGCTTATTCAGCTGAGGGGGCAAAATCACAAAAAAAATCTGAACGTGCTACTAGAGACAGTGTAAAATAAATCACCATAGAAGTTGACATTATTTGATTACCGAATTACAAAGCGATACCAGCATCTAATAAGGTCCAAAAAGCATTTAATATTCACCATTAGGCAGAACAAGGTGATTCTACATCCGTGTGATCATAAAAGAGTTAAGTATCGGGTTTACAGATACACGTCCCAGGGGCTACACAGTAATGCCTGTAAATATTTAAAACATTCCTTGATAGCATTGTACCTATTTTACACCCAAACTGTACAAAACATTGTTAGTAAAAAATTAAGCTACATAAATGTATTGTGAAAAAAAATGTATAGTTCCATATCAGATGTAAATACAGTTTTAGATATTTTAAATGTAGGACACGTATACAAGCAATTTATTGTCTAATAATAGTATGAATGGTGACATCTCATTGATTATAAATGAACACAGGTCAAAAACGGAAATCCGTTTCCCAAGTACAGATAGCAGGTCAAAACACCGGTACGCGTTTTCCAAAAACGGGTTAAAACAGCTCTAAAATAGCAAAAACCGGCACCCGTTTTCCAAAAACAGGTCAAAACAGCTCTAAAACAGATGAAAACAGACCGAAAATCGGCAACCTTTTCCAAAAAACAGGTATCCGTTTTCCCAGAAGCAGGTAGCTGCTTCCCGGAGAAGCCGGTCAAAATATAACTTCCTGCTTGGGATGGACTGGACCAGATTTTAGGAATGTGACCGTCAAGTAGTTTAAATGATTATAGAAGTACTTTAGGATTACTGTGTAATAAAAAGTATAAAGTTGTGTGTAGCGGGGTTGTTGTTACTAATTCCATCCCTAATATTACTTATACTTCTAATAATAAATAGAAGATTTTGTGCCTTCAGCTCAGTCGGTGATTAAACGGGCCATGTTCTTAAAATTTGATTTGATTTCATTATAAAATGTGTACGTGGTTAGACATGCTCGCTTTACAAAAAAAAATGTGTAACTTCAACCTGTAAATAAATGCTAAAATACCTCGGACGCCAACTTATTTTATGGAAAACAAGTAAACCGTAAATGAAATAAATGTAAAAACAATAACAAGGTTTATTATAAAAATCTTTAACTCATGTTATAAGGTAGCCGATCTAAGTACTAATGTTTGTAAATCTAAATTAACTTAAAAATACCTTATAAACTAATGATTAGAAATGAAATACCTGTAATACTTTTAAATTTTGGTTGTCACTGGTATACTGTTACTGATAACAGAATTCTGACGAATACACGGTTTCGAATTTGGTTGTGCAATTAATCTTGAAATGGAAATATAACAGGGTTCTGATATTGGTTGATCCCAAATAAGTAAATTGCTTTAAAAAAACAGCCAAACTTGGTTGATTTAAACGCGTTAATATATCATTTATTTATAATTCTGCATAGCAGCACATTTCTACTGCGTCATCCTCGTTAAATTGAAACGTAATAGTACAATGAAATTACGTAAAAGGAAAATTTAACGTTGTAAAAAAAAAGAAAAATAAAAGTGCCTATAAAAGGTTAAATATATCAAACAACGAAAAATATGTTTAATTAGCTCTTACCGTAAAAATATACGACACTTTTGATAAAAATATGGACGCTTTATGCTTTCATTGTCGTACGACTAGGACCTCCAAAAAGATGTCTGCGTACGAACTCAAAGTGCAAAACGAAATGCACGTACAAGCTTCACTTTAAAATATCTAAACGCATGCTTTTCAACCACTAACGTATGCAATTCACATGACACAAAAATGAACGAAGTTCCTTAAATTGTTGCAAATTTCAACACAACTTAAGAGGTTTGTTACAACTGTATGAAATAATCAAGGTTTAGAAAAACATTGGTTATTAATGTAATACTCAATGTTTAGTAAAATGTTCATTGTAAAATTCTTTTCCTGCATCTATCTGCAAATCTTTAGGTTTTCGAACCTTTTTGAAGATTGTTCGTATGGCCTTGGTAACTTCAATGCCCGTTTTCGTGTTTAACCCTTTGGTCTACGAGTATTTCGAAAAACACTCGTTAACCACTAATATATACTTATTTTGTTTGGCATATGCATTAAATTCAGCCAAATTTGCTTGCCAAAGGTCATCAAAACCTTTACTTATTGTTCGCCTTTGTTTAACAATTTTTCCACAATTTCTTTAGGTTGATATAGTTTTTGATCCAACGCTAGATAAGCGTTAGAGTTTCCTTTAAAAGCTTTCTGAACTGCTTGTAGACAAAAATCAAGATACCCTTTACTTATAACATCACCATCTCCTTCCGGGTCCGCCAACTCTGTCAAACAATTTCCATTCAAATTGAACGTTGTTGATAAATAGTATTGCTCAGTGGTGACATCTGTGGGGTTCTCGATATCAAATTGATTGCCATCAATCAGTTTAAACTGAGAGGATAATTTTTTGAATTGACACTGGACATGTGAACGTCAAAATTTGTCAATGGGGCATTTTAGTTATGATATGTCGACATCAATTCATTCTCATTCATACTGAAAAAAACGGCTGTTTGGTTTTTCAATGTATCCATTCTCATATAGTTCTTCTACGATTAATATTACCTCTAGATCACGAATTAGTTCATGTACATCATCCCAATATTTATATTCAATCGGCCTGCTTGTTAATTCCTTAAAGAACATAGTTCCACCTCCCTTGGTTGTGGGCGATGATAGTGCAAGGGTTTGCTTATTTGTGTATACCTTTTGCTGCAGCTTCCTCGAATTTGTTCACTTACATCATAATCTTACCTTGCAACGTTCGTAGCTTCTAAAATACTTCTATAATGTTTTCTATCTTTTGAATGTACTTGATCTAAATCGGGTTCATTCATAATAAGCAGATCATATAAACTTGGAGTCCCTTTACACGTGTAACCTTTAATAATCATATCGTTTCCTTTAATTGGAATGGGAGTAATACCGATTGTCCATTTGTCTGTTTTGGTATCATAGTGGACTCCATAAGTATGATCAATAACACCCTCAGGATCCCTAATAGTACGTTCAACGTATATACGAGGTAATTCATTGTACTGCTCGAGAAATTCTTCTGAGAAGGGTTCATTGCGGGTAGTAGAATCATCTGTGATATTAAGAGGTTCATCTTCTTTTTCCTCCTTTTCCTCAGTATTAATCTCTCCCACGGCAGATGTATCTAAGAAAGATTGTGTACGAAGACCTGGGGGAGGATTTATTTGAAAAAACGGTAGCTGAGCTAGCAGGCTAGTAGTACCCTTTCTTGAATCGCCTAATGGAGTGAAGCCTGGTGCCGTTTGAACTTGAGCTAACGGGGTAGTGGGGGTAGTAGCATGCTTTCTTGGAATTATGAACAGGGGTAGTTTTTTTTGGGATTTAACGTCAATGGGCTCCTTGTTAGGTGCTTTATCTGCATCGATTTTATTTACCATTTCAGTTAGGTGTCCTATTAGGGGTTTATAAGTACTTTCTAATGTTCTTTCATTATCAATGCGAGCAGTTTTAATACTGTTATATTTCTGCTGTATTATTTTACGAGCTTGAATCATTTTTTTCTTTAATATCATCTCCTTGTTATCCATTGTAACAAAACGGGTTTACTGAACAAGTACCGATTAACCCCGAAGAGACAGCTGATAATACTTAAATGGATCAGTAATTACTAAATACTGAAAGCAGTTTAAGAATTCATCAAACCT
Source organism: Vesta saturnalis (assembly GCA_036346205.1). Taxonomy (NCBI): domain Eukaryota; kingdom Metazoa; phylum Arthropoda; class Insecta; order Coleoptera; family Lampyridae; genus Vesta; species Vesta saturnalis. The sequence goes on from JARFJB010001540.1 coordinate 348,627, forward strand.
TTTCCTATAGCGACCATTATTAATTTCACCATCCTTGTTTATGACCATGAAACCAAACGGAGCTACCCAGTACTTTGAACACATGCCCCCAAACAATTTCATGCTTATGGTGGAACTTATATGATCCTCATACACATGTTTTAGGTTTAACTCATCTTGCTCAAATAATATAATTAGATTCGCATGATCACGAATTAATTGCTTTGGAATCTTACTGTAAGTTCGAAAATAAAAATAGAGTTTGATTTTGCACAATTAGGTTCAATCACATCACGATTATGACTAAACGTAAAATAATCTACATCCTTCATTGGAAGTAAGATTTCCCATAAAAGTTTGTACTTGTTTTGTTTGACTGACTTAGAGTATACGTACACATGTTTAAATTTCGAACCATTTTTCTCAATAAGTATACTGATCATTTTGTTTGTGTTACCACAATTGGAGGGCCGCATGTTAATACCACGTGTACTATTAGGAAGTAAATCACCATGTTTTGGAGTGCTAGACTTTTCAGCAATATTACGCATCGAATGACATCAACAATTAATTTATTTTCATCAATTTTGATTGAAAAATTCTAATTCTATTACACACATTATGAAGAAACTGCTAATAAATATTATAACAGGGGTGGGCTAAAATCAAAACATAACATGTATTCAAATAACTCTCCATTCTGCTACAAACATAATTCAAGCCTGTTATAAAACGAATTTCGAACATTAAACAACTGTCTTTCATTTATTAACCTACACTTTGCAACGATTGCTTCGCTCAAAGAATTAATATTTGGGCGACGTTTTTTATAATTCTAACTTTTAAGGTGGCCCCACAGAAAAAATCGCGAGGCGCTAAATCAGAAGATCTGGCTGGCTAGTTTATGTTACCACCCCTGCCGATTCAACTATTTGGAAATGTATCATTTTAATGATTTCTTACATCTATACCGTAATGCGCGGGGCAGCCGTCGTGTTGAAACCATATCTCCTGACTTCCTCTTACAACTTCCTCAAAATCAGGACCTACCTTATTCACTAAAAGTTCTAAATAAGTTTCAGCATTTAAATTTCCATTAATGCCAAATGGGCCGATGATTTTGTTATTAAAAATTCCAGCCCAAATATTAATTTTTTTAGGTATTGGATTCTTGTAGATAAATTGATCCAGTATCGAGTATTTTGCACGTTACGTTCATTGTTTAATGTAAAAGTGCATTCGTTCGTAAAACAAATTGACGATCCTGATTCGCACACTTTTGCATCTCTCCGAAAAATATAACTTTACTTTCCTCATCTGCTTGAAATACATCCTTATGACATTGGGGTTTGTATGGATGATATCGGTGCTTTTGTAGTATCTGATGTACCGCCGACTTTGACGCATTTAATTCACGGCTAATTTCCCTTGTGCTGTATGTTGGGTGGACATTTATCAGACCCAAAACACGTTCTTCCAATTCAGTGCCATCCGCTCTAACATTCCCTCGATTACCTGTATTACAATCGTGTTATTTAAATTTTTGTAAAAAACAATGCTAAAAATAATAAATCCTAACCACCTCTAGCCTCTGATTCTGGTGAAATAGCAGCTTCTTCAAGTTATCGCGCATAGTTCCGAATTGTGGATTTAGACGGTATGTTATTAAATTTAACATACCGCAAACTAACGCTACTGTAATATGTAAAAACTCTCTTCATTTGAGTAATTATTCATGTTGTAAATAAAAACTAGTCACCTAGCTCAGAATGTCAAGAAATAACAAATTAATTCGACTACAATTGTTAATTGTTTTAAAAACCATGGCAGCTCATATTTAAAAACATAAATTGTGGAAACTCATATTATTTAAAAACATGAATCGTGGCAATTCATATATAAAAACATAAACATTCCAAATTAGAATTTTTTAATAAAAATCGATAAAAGTGTTAGAATCAATATTAAAAAGGTATGAAAACAGGCAACCGGTATACTAGACATACAGAGGGTATATTAAAATAATTACAATTTTTTCAATTCTCCTGTGAGTGGGCTGTACTGCACAATAGCATCATGGAGAATAAGACCATAGACAACGATTCCATTATGGAAAGGTGTTAGAGATTCCATTTCCAATTTGATGTCCCCTGTTGAGTTTTTTAAGGATTCATTTTGTTTAGAGTAGTCCATTACAAATACTGGACATGATTTAATTCGGAATAGTTGAATAATGTGTCTTTAACACCTTCACCATAGTGATCACATCGGAATTTCAAAAAATTGTGATAGGCAGATAATGTATTGGTTAACACTGAAGTTCAAATGCATTGCTTCATATGGATAATACTCAGAATTCAGATGTACTTTAAGATTTCTGATGTTAATGTGATTAATTGGCCATATGTCTGGGGTTGCTTGTTTTAAAGCAGGTAATTCATATAACTCCCATTAACGAAATGGAACAGAAATAATAGAATTTTTATAGATTCCTTCAAACAAGTTAAGTTTCGCAGCATCACTAAGTGTTTAGTGTGGTACTTTCCATTGAATTGTATTTAAGGTTATTGCTGCATCAACTTCACTATCGTAACAGTTTGTATCGCTTCTAGATCGAATTAAAATCAACTCTTCACGTATATTCACAATTACTTGGCGATAATCCTCCATTATTTAAAATATGTGGTTCAATGGTACGCATACTGTGAAAGATTTTTCACCATTTTGCTCATCGAATTCTACTTGTAACGGCTCTTCATTCTTTGGTGACCACCCCAAATGGTTTAGTGCTTTGCTCTTGCTTGCCGCATGAGAAATATATGCCTTAAGTGTAGATGTTATGCCTGGAGTTTCTGCAAACGTCCACTCTTTGACCACCTAACTCATAACAAATTTCTTCGAAAATGAAGTTGGAAAAATTATTGCTTAAGATGCATGATTTTCTTTCATCTTCTTTTTTTAGCTCCAACTTACCTTCTATGTACAGAAAACTATCGTAGGTAGCCGTGATTAGATCTTGACTTTGAATTAAGATGCGTATTTCTTCAGAAGATCGATGTTAACCGCAGCAATGAAGATTGATGACTAATTAATGACTTACTGTAGGGATGATGTTTTACATATAAATTTTGTGAAAGATGGAATTGGTCCTTGATTAATTCTCAGACCCACATACTTTTAGTTCTAGGCGTACTGTGAGTGGTTCACTTTCACCAAAGTCTGTTAGTTCACTTTTTTGATTAGTCAGGTTAATTGTTATATTACTAATTATGTCGGTTCTAAATATTGAGTATTGCTGGGAGTTTCATCTAGACGATAACCTGATGGAACTGAAACGTCAATTTGATATAATACTTTTGCAAGTTTCCCGTTTCGGTAAGATCCTTTTACAATGTTGCACTCTACGTGTAGATTAGCGTTTAAGTATTTGAACTTCTAACGAAGACGTATGTAAAATATTTGGTTTTAATATTTTAGGCTCAAGCCCTACAATGCGACCAATGCAATTTTTTTAGTAAAATCGATCTCAAATGAACTGTTCATCTCACCTTTAAGTGTATTGTTGTTTACTCTAATGATAAACCCTTATCTGGGTATCTTAGATTCTAGATAATCGCTAATTTCGTCTAACTCATATGCGCCGTGTGGAATATTAATCACCTGCGAACGAGATGGGTTTGTTTTAAAATAAAATTTATCGTTGCCTCTATAAATGTTTCTAATGCTGTTGCAGCTGTAAAATCCAACCAATCCGATAACGTATTTCTTCCCCAAATCTAGTTATATCGGCGGATAAAAGTTGTAGCTGGCTGGGTTACCAACACCTTCTAAACTGAGCGTTATTGACATAACTGAGACAATTTGAGGTTTTATTGATTATTTATATAAAAATTGTACGCGAGAGTGTCCGCAAATAATTGTATTGAATTCTTGATCTTGGTTGTAATTATAATACATTTCTTTCACTACGAACCGGATAAATCGCCATTATTTACCCCATTCCTTTAATGAGAAGCAATATTTCTCTCCCTAGGTTAATAATAAAAATAAAAAAACGTCTAGGTATATAATAATCTTTTTGTTTCATAAAAACAAAACGTTATTGGTTAATAATGAATTACGTCATTTTGTCAGTTTTGCTTTGTATTTGTCAGCTTGACAAATAATGCCCAGTCTACTTGATATTTTGAAAATGAATAGAAAATAACACAATAATATTCAATATCCTCAAGTTGTAACAAAAATTCTATATACACCTCGATTGAAAGGGCCATCATTAACCTTGCACATTAAATTGCTCGGTTAATAATGACTCACTCCTCAACCTAAGTGTATAATGTACTATTACACCATACCTTTTCACCTCGCTTTCTGTATCAAACCCAATGGTCCGCTTTGGCTATCTAAGTTAATAACACCAGATTCATTTTTCCATGGTGATTTAGGCATGCTATCTCTCATAAAAATATCCCTAAAGTAGGGTCCATTTTTGGTGTATTTCTTTAAATGAATACCTGTTAACGGGTTTTCAGTTCAGGTTATTCAGTTTTTTGGAAACTTTTTCAAGTATATCGCACCAGCACCACCACCAGATTTGTATGGCTTTAGATAATGTGCGCCACCTTTCTTATTCACGGATCCTATACCGATAGATTCCACGATACGATAATGGCGCGATGTCTCTTCCAGCAGCTTTTTGGAATTTTCAGCTTCATTGACTGCTTTAGCAATTCCCGATGCACCACGCCGATAATCCTGGGAATAGCGGAATAATAAATGGTAAAAACTCTCCTTGTTTAGGTAAGAGAATTACTCTAGAAATATTTTTCTTTCCTCCTAAACTTTTTACCACACTTTTTTCTGTTGAAAGCGTCGACTTTATTGTGTATGTGAAATTTTCGTGAGGTTTAATTTTTTTAGCTATTGTTTTTCGTAAATGCAATAAATTTCCACAATTGTATAACGATCTCTTCTTCTAATTGGATCGACGATTGCACCCCATTCCTAATTTTCTCTGTGCTTTCGTGGTGCTGCGGACTGCTAAATCTGCGGTTCGTTTACTTAATGCTGCATCTGATGATTTAAAGCGTTCCCAAGCTTTTTCTTCTAAAATTTTGAGTGCTTTACGCCTATTTTCTAAATCTCGGTGGTGCCTGTAACTGATAACATGTTACAAGTTTTTACTGAACATCTAAATGATTAATACCAGGGTCACCGCGTGCGAGTCGTTTCTTTAAATTTGTATCAAGACCGCAATACTGGTAACCAGGAAAATGCAATTCAACCGTAAGTTTATAGATTAGAGTATTTACTAAACCACAAAAACAAATTGCAGTTAATAGTATTTCTTTATTTAGTAAATGCTATACATTAGATAAGCAGGACGATAATACAATATTTCCATTAAGCATGTAGTGTTCAGTGAATTAATATTTTATTTAGCATTTATACCATCGTCAATGTCTTTATAAATGTCGTCATCACTACCATGGAATTTTTTCTCAGGAAAACGACGGTAGTCAGCAACTTGTTGCATGAACGTTTCATAGAAACACGCCAGATTGTAAGTTTCAAGAAATTCCAATCTTAGCTTGTTATATCCTTTAAATTAAACAGTTCATCTACATTATGAGCATTGAATTTGCAAGAACAATTCTATATATAAATGCTATCTTAGGTCACTCCATTCCTTCATATCCAATACTACATTATTGCTTTGATCAAAGTTGCCACCTCCCAAACCTACTACTGATGCAAGGTTGATACCCCATTTTCATATGTTTCGCATGATGAGTATCATTTGATAGTTTATAATAAATACAATCGATTAAGTATCCATTAGCTGCTTGTTTATACATTTCTTCCTGATGTTGAAATGATGGCCAGTCAGTGTTAGAAGAATAACCATCATCTTGTTTTTCTTCATTTTTATTACTACTACTACTACTACCATTACTATTTTGATGGCACCAACAATACAATGTTAAATTGTTATTCATCTTGTTACTGCAAGTATGTTGGGTATCCATATCAAAAATTCAAGGGGTTATTTCTTGGCCTATTCTAAAAATATTTTGCCCTATGATGATTTTCGAAAAACCCCTTTGTTTTGAAGATACAGGGTGAACAAAATTTGTACATGTAAAGTTGCTCAATCTGCAATAAATGATCGAAATGACTTCCTTCTGCCTGACACAAGCATTCAATCTTCTCTTCATTGACTATCGAACCCTTTCAAACACACCAGGGTAGTTTCTAATTGAGTTATTTCCAGCAATTATCCGATTTGGCAAGTCGTCTACGCACGCACGCATGCACGCACACACACACACACACACTTAGCCAAAAGTTGTAAAATGAGCTAACAAGTTGATTTAGCGATAGTGAAAGAAAAGTCGATTGTAGCAAATATCGAATATGGTTGTCACAAATTTTGCTCACCCTGTATCTTCGAAACAAAGGGTTTTTTCAAAAATCATCATAGGACAAAATATTCTTAAGATAGGCCAAGAAATAACCCCTTTTTGCTGCAGGTTTACCTAATACCCTGTATAACAGCGAACTTCTGAGTTTGGATCATTCCAGGAATGATTTTATTGCTGCTACTACAACACGGTTTTGAGTAGAAGGGAGAGTGTGCTTTGGGAATTGCATCAGTAAGGCTAATCTGCATCTGATGATGAAAAATTGCTACCATCAGGAGATGCTCCTCATTGTATTACATCGTTACAGATAGATATATATATATATATATATATATATATATATATATATACCTCAATATGGAACTCCCTGTATACTATAAATAGAAAATAGAAAAACTTTAATTTTTTGTATATCTAGGTTTTTGGCCGTGTTTTTTCTGGAGCTTAGGGTAAATGCTTTACCAGTTAAGTATATTAAGTTATCACAGCATTGCAACGATTTAACATAAAGGGCTAAAATTAAGATTAGATTAAACGTTCACATTATGTTTGCAAAGTTAGCTAACGATTGCCGCACTTATATAACGAAAACTATCTTTTTGTTAGCTCTTACTAGATATTTAATTGGCACGTCAGGATGTTATTGGTGAACATTTTTACTATTACATTGTTTTAATTAAATTTTGTAAGATTTGAGTTTTGATCATGACATTTTTCATTGTTATCATTCGTTCGTTAGAGCTTGTTCTGATTTGCCATTTTCAAGGCAGTTTAATAATATTTAATTTACTAAAAATCTAGCTAATCTTTACTAAAATATTACGTTCCCTAGATGAATTTCAAATACGCTTCGCTAACTATTACAGCAGGTTTATCATTGCGTTTTCAGCATGTATAAACTGTTTGACTCTTACATTAATTTTAACTTAAATTATAGGTAATGTAATGTTTGAAACGTTTATCTTAATAACATTTCAAATCCATGTAAATTATTATTCGAAGATTTCTCATACATGAATTCATTTCGCAAATTATATTTGTTTATTTATTAGATTATAGTATAAAAAACGTTTAACCTAATGAATCATACTGTCTTCAGCTAACAGTTTGCAGCATTTCACTATTGCTTTGTAATGTACATCTTAGGACTTTAACGTCAATTATATTATAATTACCTAAGATGGCTTCAATTTTGTAGTTCTATTTTTCTATATAGCCGTAAAATGGCAACTTCTGTAGCAAATGTTCTTATTAACATTGGAATTTTTACATTGCACTGGATTTTTTAGCAAAGATTTATTACTTTTACGTAGATACTGGAAGGTTAGATCATTTAAAACTTTAAATATCTAGTGCCTTCAGCAACTCTATGCTTACGGTCACCCTAATTCGTTTAAGTCATACTAGGGCTTGTAGACATAGAAATAACTAAACGTCACATTTCTTATTCATTAGATTTATAGAGAACACTTCTCAATAAATACAGGATTGTGAACTTACAATGATCGATTTTACAGTTAAACTTTAATTAAAACACACGTCATAGATAGAATACTTGATAAATACCTGGAGCTGTTCTTATTTTATGTATGCTTAGATGTTAGGATATATCACTATTTTATCACCCGAATTAATAATGTGTAATTGATTCCTATTCAGTTTTAATAATTTGAAAATTTGAACATCTCCTAACCTTATGCCATTTTCCGGTACCGAACCTGCAGATGTACGATTTTGCCATTATACATAATTTTGCAGGTAAACAGTTTTATTTCTAAATTACACATACAATTTCGTTAATTATTGGAACTGTTCGTCAAGTTATTTTCAAAATATTAGGTCTTTATTAATACTCAACTGTTATTTTCAATTTTTACATGATTACCTATGTAGTTAAGTTAGGTTTAACTTTACATGAAATCTATGTCAAGGTAACAGTGATAATTGCATTTGAATGACATTGGATTTAAGTCAATTGAGTTTTCAATTGACCTAGACTTGGTTCAAATTAGTGTTAATGAGCCTGTTTTTACATTTTTGATTTAATCCATTATCTTTTTCGACTATTCAACTTAGTGTATGAAGTTATGTATTGTAAAAATCTATCTTCATCTTTTGTAATAATAGTCACCATGCTATACTTTTGCACGAATAAAGACTAATTTATTAAGTTGCATTAAAATTATATAAGAACATGTAATAAACAGCTTAACTATCTAATCGTTTTCAATTAAAGCTATTAATTAATAGAACGATCAATGATAGATCATTTATTACACTGGATGGTTTACTTATATTCTTATGTTTGAGCCTGGGCGTAATATACTTAATTAGGATAATGTGTTCTTATCAAATCTTATGAAATGAACCATCATCTAATTAATTCACGGGTAGAACTGAGAACGATCTTTTAAAACATTTACGAATTTAATATATAATTCAAATTACGATTAATTTTGAACTGTTCAACAAGTTTATCATTTTGTGACACGGTATTTATTAAACCATTTACTATTTGTAATGAATAGCTGATTTCGGTTTTGTTATTATGCGGTTACGTGAAATAATTCAAATTACAATTTAAAGTAATGTAGTTCTATAATTTAATATTGAATGGAAAGCCCTTAACATTTTTACTTTAATATGTTTATCTTTCACAATTCAATTTACGGAAATTGAATTGCTAATCTGTATTAAAAACACCAGCTGTATACTTGTGTCAAGGCATTTCAAAATAGATTAGTGAGATTACGTTTTGAATTGCTGCAGAATCATACCATAGTTGCAATAATAGAGCTGATTAACCATTCAATCAAACATCGCCCTTTGGTGGTAAAATATCATAAGCTCTTGGAGTTTTTACAACGGTCTATTACTTTAATAAAGGATAATTGTTAAATTTTTAGAAATGAATCTCTAATTTAATTTAATCTAAATGAAAGATTTGAAGTCAATTACGACTATTACATTATTTGCTTGAAAATTTTAAATAACATGTATCTTTGTGTCAGTGTGAAAACCATTTAAGGTAAGGAATATATTGGTTGTTATTGTGTTAATAAGCAACCAGATAATTACTTTATATTAAGTGATTATGTAAACATTAAATATTTATATTGTTTACACGGTTTATAAACAATCAGAATTTATATGTTTTGTGAATACAGTTTCTAGTCAACTTCAATCAAAGCTACAGTTATCTTTTGATTTAACATGACATAAGACCATTCTAAAGTCAATATCGCCTTTGGGGTAAAAATCAAATTTGACTTTTCAAAGTCTATGGAAATTAAATTTAATTATGTTATAATTAAATTAAAAAAATAATTTTAGGGTCAAGCTTTACACTTCTTAGAAATTTACCTGGACATGCAGTATCATGGAAACATAGAGCGTATCACTTTGTTTTCTGAATTAAATATCCTTTTTAAGTTATCTTTGTAAAAATAAATCTTAATAAATTTGACCAGGTTATTATTCAAAGTTTTATTATTTAAGGTACGTTTACAATCATTCAAAACTTGGAGACATTTATGTCAACATTGAATTATGCCTGTCTGAATAATAAATTTATGTTTAAAACGTAAAAGTAAATGTTCTTAAAGCTTAATAAAATAGTGTTTTAAATAATTAAAATATAATTTTGGGCTTGGATTTCTAATCGTGATCTCGTAAATATCTGGTGGGTTCTGTGCGTATCTTTCGTTAATCTGGAATAAAATTATTCCTGTATTTCAATGTTTTAGCTTCCTAATATAAATCCTTAATAAATTGGCCGAGCTAAATTATAATTTGTAAATTATTAAGGGTGTTCAGTTCGAACATTTAAATGGGAGTATTGAGATTGTCGTATTGGATTAATAATGCATCAGATTTGATTAAAAGTACGTTTTATTTTAGTCGTTTATTAATTTAATATGTTTGCGGTTGTTTTTCTATTTTCAAAAGAATATTGTGGATTTCACTAGTTTTGATTAATCTAGTCATTAGAAACCATTACTGAGTATTTATGACCTTTTATTCCAGTGTATTTTATCATAGGTGCAGTAATTTGAATTTAAATTATTGTTATCGACATTTTAATTTGGTTAAATTCTTAATTGGGAAATTATTCTGTAAATTAAAAGAACGTTTCAGACTATTACAATTGTAAATGTTTACCTTTTTTGTATTTCAAAAGAAATGTTTTAAGTTTGTTATCCTAGTATTTAGAAGCTCCATTCGTTGATAGAGTTGGTCTAATAAAGGAAATTTGATTTAGTGTATTATAGTACATTAAGGGCTTTTCGTTTAAATAAAATGTTTCCAGTTTTAATTTTTAAATAATTGAAAACTTATTACAGAGTAAGTATTTCAGTAAATTACAGGTTGTGAAGGTAATCCTTTCAACGTTATTTGAGTTAGGCTTTTCGTTGATAAGAGGTTGGGTCTTAATAAACCAATTGGATTATAATGTAATAGATTAATGGGCTATTCTGGTTAGAATGAAAGTTCTAGTTCATAAATTCATTTTGCGATAGGTATTTGCGAGTATGAAAGGCGTTGTGTTATAATGGAATCTAGTTATCATTCGAGTTAGGTTCGATTATGATTGGAGTGTGCTTAAAAACCAATGTGGTTTAATGATAATATGTGCGGTTAGAATTCGATATAGATTCCGTTATCTTTTAGCGATCGTGTATGACAGAAAGTTTGTTGGAATTAGTTATCATTCGAATTGTATGAATTACGTTGGATAGTGCTGCTGGTTCGGATAATATGTGGTATCAGTCTTTCGCGACCTTGTTTATGTCGTGTGCATGAAGTAAGTTTGCTAGAAGTATCTCTAATTTTAAGTTTTTATGATGTTCGTCTGTGGTACTGTCATCGCACCTTGTTGTTCGATCAAAGTAGAGTTCATTTGAATAAACTGTCAAGCTGCTGATATATTAATTCGCGTCTTTAATAGCGTATAATTATAAATGTCGTTTAAGAAAAATATCGAATTACCATTTTACAGTGACGACGATTCAATATTTTATTAATATTATTTCTAAACACATTTAACAAAATTTAATCGAGTTATGATGTAAGTGTAAAGTTGTGAAAAACTTCAATTTGAAAATGATAGAAGCATTCACAAATCCAAACATCACATCAAATTATTTGATGTGATGTTTGGATTTGTGCTAATAAACAATTTTTCATAAATTCTCCCAGTACCCATGTCATGCATGTTAATTCCACAACAGGAAAGTTAATTTCAAACAGTATTTAAGTGTTTACAAATTAATAAACACTAGACAATCTCAAAAGAGTTTGTTAAATGACAAGCTACTAGTTATTACTGAATAATATCTATCTGCGTTTGTTCACGGCTAACTTGTTATAATAGAAATTGTTAAAAAATCTTTCTGTTATTAAACTGAAAATATCTCAGAAATTAACGATTTTAGCTATAGATAGCGCTTAATAAAAATGAAAGAACATAAAGTGTATTTTCACTTTTTAAAATAAAATACAGGGTGATTCCTTTGAAAAAATTGACAAAATCATGTGTTCGGGTTTTAGCTCGCTCTATATTCAATTGGTGCAATAATAAAGAAATAGCTGAGCTTAATCTAAATTTGAAATAATATATAGTGTCCCATTTAAAAAAAAGTATCTTTGGTTCACCCTGTAACACCCTGTAAATACGAAAGTAATTTTATAATGTGCAGTTTGAAGTTGCCTATAATTTTTGTGAATAACTTTTTTTGATATCTCTTTTAATAACGGATATATCGTACTTCGACACACTAATGCCGCACCCAGTATATATATATATATATATATATATATATATATATATATATATATATATATATATATATATATATACTTATACAGGGTGTCCCACAATGAACGACATCGATCGATTATGGAAAAAGTACCGGGTGTCCGCGCGAAAATTGTAAATGGTTATATCTGGCGTTTCAAAAGAGATCGACTTGAAACTTTGGCATGTCATTAAGGAAGTAGTAGTATATGAGATACCACCCCAACGTGGTATTCGCCGCCCCCAGACACCCCCGGTCCAAAAATTTAAATGACATCCTGTATTTTTTTGACATACTCTGAAAGAGCATAGTTTTTTTAGTATCTGTATGTGAAAAAATGACTTAACTACATAAGGTTCATGTGCTAGATGTTAAGGTAAAGAACAGGTAAACTTGGGCAATATACAGATGTCGAAATAATTAAAGCAGATAATATTAAAAAATCTGATTACTTTAATTAAATCAAATGTTCAAAACGTTCACCGTTTACATTTAAACAATAATACAGTCTATTCTCGAAAGTGTTCCGATCAAAAACCCGTGGTATTAAATTTCTACATTCCGCTATGATTCTATTGCGAAAATCATCAAGGGATTATGGTGGTATCCTGTCAACAACAGACTTCAAATGTCCCCATAAAGGAAATCCAGTGGGGTCAAGTCTGGATAGCGATCTGGCCATCCAATAAGACCCATACGACCTATCCAAATATTGCCTTAATTCTAAACAGTAATGAGGAAGAACTCCGTTTTGCTGAAAGTGTAACTGATCCTCCTGTATTTGATCTGTTTTCTTCCAAGCACTGAATGATAAGAGGATGTACTAATTCTTTCAAAAACTCTAGAAATCTAGGTCCTGTTAAAGTTTATTGGTAGAAAACTGTACCAATTATTTGGTTATTAAGAATTCCAGCCCATATATTCGTTTTTTTGGGGACGTTGCGTTTGGCCTTCTCAGAAAACGTGGGGATTAACATCGATCTAATATCGACAATTGTCTCTATTCGCTAAACCATTTAATAAAAAGCAATTTTCGTCACTGAAGTAAATATTTCGCAAAATATTTCTATTTTGCAAAATCATACCTGTCATAGTTTCACAAAATTGAACTCTTCTATCTAAGTCATCGTCACTCAAGTATGTATTTTATAAGGTTCCATTTTATTTAATTTTAATGTTTTATGGCACGTTGATTTTACCACTCTCAAAGCTTCTGATAATTTTCTAACTGAAAGCTGTGAGTCTACATTTACGTGACCAAGAACTGCTACTTACTTCATGTGGTCTACCACAATTATTCCTATCACGTTTTTTATTATTTACCGATCCAGTTTGAAAAAAAAATTGTATTAGGTTTCTTACATAAACAGCAGATACATCTTCGATGGGTTGCCGTCCGCAAATAGTTTCTGTTTGCACTTCCACATGAAACTACAATTTCAGTTCTCTCTTCCAAACTGTAAACCATTTTTCCTAAAGTCTATTAGCTGTTTAATTTACACTAAGTCAAAATTTTTCGAAAACTTTCTTACTAACGAGTAAACAGAAGTGACACAAGCAGTATTATTTGACAGATCAAAAACGACCATTAGCTGTACATAAGCGTAAAAATTTAATACTTTGAGTAAATCGAAAAAAACTGCTTTTTGCTGCGGATGTAGTAACTACATACTTATCAGTCCATTCTTACACGATAAAGTCGCTTATTTAGTATTTCTTGCTCGTGATCAAAAGACATTGTTGAACCCGTCTTATAACGGCTTCATTTGTAGCCCTTTGAATTTCTTGTGGAGAAAGAGAATTGAAGGCATTTTACACTCTTGCAATGCAATCTTCTTTAGTCGTTAGTGGTGTAGCATAAACAATATTTTTAATTCGACCCCAAAGATAAAAATCCATTGGCGTAAGATCAGGTGACCTAGGTGGCCATGGAAAGTGACCATTATTGGCAAACCGACGATCTTCAAAAATTTTATAAAGTTTCATGGAAACAGCGTTGGTGTTGTGAGGGGGCGCACCATCTGGTTAGTACCATAAACTTTGTATTTTTTTATAACCGTAACGTATTGATTCTGAGAGGAATTGTTTATAAGAAATTTAGTCATTCTGAATGGTTGATATAATTTCATTGTAAGTCAAGTTCAGACCGATATAACGTAAGGTAAAGTTAAATTAAAGCGGCCGTTGACCAATTACTGTTTGATTTTGCCCATACGAGGGTAGTACAGTAAGTCGCCAATACTTGAAGTATTTTTATAGGAATCATCCTATCGACTGAAGACACCGTAGTGCCCGATTTGCCTTACAGGTGAGCAAATTTGTTATGGTAAGGCTATATTTCGATTGAGGTGGTAAATCCCGGTATCGACGTTTAATAAATTTTAGGATATCATAGATTTGTGATCGCGTTTGTTAACTTCGTGTGACGTATCTTTGTATTTTAATTTGAAGAATTAATTATAGTATTTCGCTTTCTTTTTTTTTGGTTATTTGAGGTAATAATTTTAGCGTTGAATTTATCGAAATATTTAGTGAGTTTTAGGTTTATTTCGCATTTTGCAGCTTTTATTATTAAAACTTAAGATTTTATTGAAGTTTAGGTGAACCTGGCGTTAACATTTTTGGAGAAGACTTTGTGGAAGTAGTAGAATTTTGAGTGAACGTTTTGGTTTCCTGTTAGGCCAATATAACATCAGTTCATTCCCGCTATATGTGATTTTAACAGGTGGCGCCTTTTTGACTTAATCTACCGATTTTGACGATTTTTGGAGTTGCTAGGAGTGCCTTTTACGATCTTTAAGAACCCTGTCCACTCCACAGAGCTATGTCGTGACACAAATTCTCTTTACGGGCTGGATGCTCTAGTGAGTATTTAGTCTGTAAGAACGTCTGGAAATAATTAAGTCGATGTTACCGATTCTATTATTTAATAGTGAGTTTTCGTTATTTATTTACAATGAATTAATCAAAGTATATCTAATCCCTATTAGAAATTAATAATAGTGGATGTGCAATTACGATATTTATTTACTTCAATTGTAAATTTTGGCTATATAAATGATAGTTATTTCAATAAAATGAAAGCTTCATCTTTTTAGTGGAGTTTATCGGCCTATTTCCGCAGTTTATGTTTTTTGAACGCGACGTTTCGGAAGCGGACTCTCCTGCTGTCATCAGGCTTAGTCCAGAGAAGGACTGTTTTCGCACTTGAGTCGAATTCATATGTTATATATAATTTTTTCCCAAGCACTTGACTACTCTCAGATTCGAACTTGGTACCTGTCACGTGCTAGTCTGACACCTTTACTGCTGAGCCACTGAGTAATCCAATATATATTTTTTAGAATTTATATATATATATATATATACAGGGTGTCCAGTTTAAGATGAAATGCATGGGGATATTGGAAACCGTTAGAGATACGAAGATGGTTGAACGGAGAAAAAGTTGCGTCATTATATGCCCAAGAAGTAACCATGGTTACATGTCAAAAAATCCCTTCCATTTACTAGATACAGGGTGATAACTGAAAATTTGCGTTTTCTAAAAATCGCTATATCTTGTTTCTTGCAAGAGATACATCCACGATTTTTGCAGGATGGGGGTAACAGGTAGCGAGGATTTCAAAAATGATTTTGAAAAAAATCTATGCCTACTAGATTTTGAGATAATGCGCGCAACTTTCGATTTTCTTATAGACGCCATATTGGATTTTTGCATTTTTGAATTCTTCATAAAAAATGCTTTTCAACCATATATCATATGTTTATAATCTGCCAATGAGAAAGTGTCAAATTACACAATTAAATTTATATCAAAGCAACCTTGACATATTATGTATTTTAATTAAATGAAAATTAATCTACAAATTAAACTAACTATTGAGAACAATATTATTGATTATTAACATAAATCATAATAATAAAAGTGACAAAAAACAACAAAAAATAAAATTTAATATTATACTGAATTTTACTATTAATTAATCAAATGCTCGAATAATAACAGTCAAGAAAAGAACGACGCAGCAAATTTCATCATGAAAGAAATCCTTCACATTGGATTACTTATGATTATGAAAAACCGATGTGGTTTTCCTGGATAGGTTAAATTAAATGAATGCATATCGATATTCTGGTTACTTATTGACTTTGCGACCGAAGAACTAACTTTGCATGCAAGTATATATCTACATCATGTTTAATAGACAAGAAAAATACAATTGGTAGATTTTATCAAAAAAGTCTCCTCATTGGATTACTTATGAAATTGCGTTCTCGATTTCCCCTGTGTTTTATTTTGGAAGAGCAGAAAAAGGAAATGGCATTCTTATTAATTTTTGCGTAGATTTGGTTAACAAAACATACCGTTATATTAGATGAGATGCGATCTTGTCAATTATGGCCAATATAAATACTACACAATTTACGTTTTATGTATTCTAATAGACGTTCAAGGTCTAAAAACTAATATTTCCTTTTTTTTTAATAAGTCACTCGTAATTCAACAATTTTTGTTCAAACAAGGCTTAAATAGAAAAATCTGGAATACTGGAACTGTAGCAGGATCTGTAACAAACTCTTTTAGCAAATCAAAAGATCAAGGGGATAAGCAGGATAGATCGGGAATTTATAAGATTAATTGTATAAATTGTGAACAAGTATATGTGAGGTAAACTAAACGGCCTATCAAGATTTAAGCACGAGCTTGATTGTTATGAAAGTTTAGAGATCTTCAAAAATAAACAAATTCTAATGAATAACGACGATCAAGGACCTTTAGGCTACTGAAAACTAATTAAACTTTCATAACTTTGACTTTCACCAGATATGAAACGAAGCGTTATAACACCCTCCTTTATAAAGAGGTCTTATAAAAATAAATTTTTATATTTTTGATCACGGTTTACTCTAGTCAGAAGCTGGGGCTGAGTTTTTGTCTTAAATACAGGTTTAACACAACTAAACTAAACAAGCATTTATTCCACATAAATAAATTTGGGCTGGGATCGCCTGCGGACTAGGCAATTCTCTTAGCACGCGGGTAGTTGGCGTTGTCTTCTTTCTGTATTCTGTATTCTTAAATACTTAATGTTTTCAAGATTTGGCAACCTAATAACAAGTCCTTAATAAATTGTCAGAGTTCATGTATTCAGTTTCATTAATCCGTTCTATTATTAAGTTTTATTATTAATAAGGGTGTATGAATGTGTATTTCAAAACTAGGGAGTTTTGAGGTTGTGGTCTGAGAAATAAAGATGGCTGATTTTGTTTACCACCGGTGTTTATCAATTCAAAAATGTATCTGTTTTATTAATTAGTGTTGTTAATAACAAATTATGTTTGGGGTTGTTTTTCTATATATGTGTGGCGGGTTCTATTCTGGTTAATTTAAAATGTATAGAAAAATTCTGTATTCAATGTGATTTTTTATTTATTTAGTTATAATTAATTACAAAGAATTAAATTGCCAGATTTATTTACTTCAATTGTAATTTTGGCTATAGAAATGATTTCAATAAAATGAAAGCTTTATCTTTTTATTAAAAGATTGTATTCATAAAACGTTTTGTTACGCAAATGTGACTAAATTTCATCTAACTTAACCCATTAGCGCCCGGTGGGCCTGTATGGACCCACTTACCCTTTCCCTAATTTTTAAACTGAAGCGCAGACGCCAGCGTTTCCATTCGGCGCAAAACTTGTCAGTATGGTTTTAGACGTGTTAGAGAGTTAACTCAAGCCGTTTTTGTGCGCATTTTGACCTTTAGTTCACCGTGGTAGGCGTTTGCTTTTAGTGAATTTGTGCAATGGACAAAAATAACGACAAAATTGGTGTAAGTAGTTTAGTATATTCTAGAAATAATTGCCTAAGTACAATTATTGGTAAAAGTTATTTAAAAGTACATATTTTTAATACCTTACCTTCAACATTTTTTTAAGATTTAACTTTTGATTATATTAGTGTATAAACGTCACTGGTCCCATATGGGACCGCTAGGCGTTTTCCTGGAAAAAATGCTAATTGTTTTTTTTTATTTTAGTGGTCTCACGCTTCACGAAGCGCTAGATATTGCGTACGCTTCGGATAATGAAGACGTAGTGACAGATTTCTTTATAGAGCCCCCAGAGAGTGAGGTTTTAACGGACGGAGACTCCGCAGATGAAGATGAAGGTGGGTTTGCGGACAACCTTAATCAACGTCAACTCCAAGCAGGTGTCGAAATTCGTTTCGTTAGCAATAAAAGACTTGGCGGCCATGACAATGAACCCCGATCTCCTGAATTGACAAATGGAATAAATAGTTCCTCCCAACAGACTATTGGCAATGAGAACAACCTATCCAATTTTAACTTAGAAAAAGAAGAACCTTCATTTGAATTCTATCAAAATGCTGATTTGGAGTTTTCATATCCCCCATTTCCAGATGCCAATTATTCATACTACAGTGAAATGGATCCAGTGGAATTATTTGAATGTTTTTTTTTCGGATGAGTTGCTACTAAATATTGTAAAGGAAACCACCAAATATGCTCTATTTATAAATTGTCCGAATCCTTCATTTTCTTTAGATGAAATGCGAGTATTTTTGGGAGTATTATTGTTGTCGGGGTACAATGAACTACCCTATAAACGCAGTTATTGGGCATCTTTTTCGGATATGAGAAATAATATGATGGGTGAAGCAATGAGACGTGACCGGTTTCTTCAGATATGCCGACTTATTAATTTTGCCGACAACGTCATAGATAAAGCAGACAAAATGTATAAATTAAGATCTTTGACGGATTATTTAAAAGAAAAGTTTTTGCTCCATTTTATACCTGAAAGAAATTTGTGCTATGATGTGTCAATGATAAGATATTGCGGCAAACACGGCTGTAAACAATTTATACGAGGAAAGCCTATTCGTTTCGGGTACAAAGTCTGGAGCCTCAATACATCGGCAGGATACATGATTAATTTTGAAGTATGCCACGGAAAAAATCCTAGAGCAAATATACAGTATGAACAAATATTCGGAAAATGTGCAGCCCCTCTAGTACAAATGATCAACGATTTGGATGAAAATAAAAGGAACCTAAGGTATAATTTCATTTTCGATAATCTTTTTACGGGGACTAATCTTCTCAAATCGTTAAAAATAAACGGATATGGGGCAACGGGAACAATCCGTAAAAACCGGATTCCAAAGCAGTGTCCATTACAGTCCAAAGCACAAATTTTAAACCAAAAAAGGGGCACTTATTCATCTAGTCTGGAAGCTAAAGTGGTATTCAGTTTATAAGATGGAAGGACAATAATGCAGTTACTATTGCCAGCACATCCTTTGGTGTGGCACCGTTACGAAATGTGGATAGATATCCTAGACAAGATAAGAAAATTAATTCAGTCCCAAGGCCATATGCATTTTCTGAGTACAACAAAAACGTGGGAGGCACCGATCTTATGGATCAAAATATATCAAAGTAAGTATAAGAATAATAATTATTTTTATACGCATTTGCTGTTCTTGTATTGTTTCAGTTATCGTGTTGGAATCCTGGGTTGGCCAATATTTACCTATTTTCTGGACGCTGCTGTGCAAAATGCTTGGATTATCTATCGAAAAACGGGTCGACATATAAGCCAACTAGAACTTCGACGAGCTATTGTACAAGTAAATATACGATATATACGATTTTAGTCATATCTGATCAGATATGAGAATCCTCCAAGCCAAGGGGACAGGCCATCTACTCCGGGAGGTGAAAGATTTCGCGTAACTGCTAATATAAGGCGAGATAGGCTTGATCATTATGTAATTCCAGTGCCGGAAGGGAAAAGAAAGCGGTGTGCTGCTGCAAATTGCTCTGGGAAAGGCAGAACGATGTGTTGTAAATGTCAAGCTGGTCTTTGTATTTCCTGTTTTAAGGGCTTCCATACCACATAGATGTAGTCATTACACTGCTGTTTTATAATATAAATATTTAAAAAAAATAATTATATGTATTTTATTTGCAAATCAATTTTATTAGGAACGCGCCTGGCGGGCCCATATGGACCCACCACTTTTCTTGTAAATTTTACATAACTTTTTTTTTAATCATTTTTTTGGTACATTTTAAGGCAAACTAAACCCGTAAAATCCACTAAAATCATCAAAAACTAAAATTAAAAAACTTAGGCGTTAGTGGGTTAACTGGAATTATACAAATGTAAGCATAACAATGTGCTTATCAGTTTTCTTTATAATGTGAAATTTATTTCAAAGAATAAAATTTTACGATTACTTAAACAGGTAAATTAAAATTTTTTCACATAATGACAGGAACTAAATGTGTTTTGGGAATAAATAATAGTAAATAAACAGAAAATAAAATAATTTTTTATGGTATATGTATACAGAATGAATCTTGATTGCGTTCGTCGTATTTTGTACACATGTAATGCGTGTGATTATTCTGGTAAACAGGAATGTTGTACAGGATGACTTGAGGCTTTTCGCCTAAAGTTATAAGGGTGATAAATAGTAATACGGTTCGCACCGAAAGCTTGAATAAGGCAAATATTCGAATCGTGCGGCTTCCGTCGACAACCCGGGAAAAGGATTGAGTCCGCTCTACGTTGGTTGACCAACGCGTGCAGAGAAGGTACAAAATCGCATAGCTCGAGAACCTGCGGGTTTGCGGCTAGGTTGGCTGGTTGGAAGCTTTTGACACCAGGAGGCAGATGAACGTGTACTCGTTACGTATATGTAAGTTAGATTCAGGTGTTCTGGTTCATAAGGAAATAAATCAAGTTTGATTTCTCAAAAGAGAAAAGGATCAGGCCTGTGGATTTCTTGAAAGAGAATACTAGGCAGGTTAGTTTCTCAAATAGTGGAGTCAATTTATATGATTTTGGTTCGGATGATGATAAAAGCAAGCGGCTTGGCCAGTCAGGTATAAACATACACATGAATTTTAGATAAGGAAACCATGAATCCCACTTCGATTGGCTTGATAGGTTTGCCTGCAGTACTTCTGACCGTCCCCCTATGTACCCTGCTTGGTAAATTGAACGCAGTATATACTGTCTTAAGGCATCTTGCGTTGGAGGTATTCCATCCATACTTCGTTTCTTGTGTGTGAACAGTGTTTGTCTAGTTTCATTTACACTCTCATGTGAATTAGTTCTGTCATATAAAAGCACCACAAAGCGCTCAAGTACCTTAAAGGTGCTGGCCTGCAAATACTCACATGGATGTGATAGTTCTGCAAATACCTCTGTTGCCTCGGACTTGATAGTCATGTTTTCCACGCCGTCTTTTTCCCTCTATTGGAAAATGCAGATACCGTGTCGCATACACTGAATGCATTAAACCCGGGAAATTAATCTGCTTTTCTGAAACTAATTTAGTTCCTGTTTCATGGGCAGCAATATATCTCAAGGTTTTGCTGTTACCAACTTCCATCCACAGCTTCAGATCTCTGTACCGAACAGCGGCTACGATGAATAAAACAACTAAATGTGAATCAACCCTTATAACTAGTAATTTTCTTGAACCATTCAATATGATGCTAGTGACATGGACAATTAATTGAGTGTCTGCTTCCTCGTGGCTACATGGAGATAAATCGTCGAGGGTAAGTTCAGGATTGCTAGAGCGCACACAGTCAAGGTACATGAACAGTTCCTTCTTGTTTTCATTATGTCGAAGAAAATGATGCCACTTCCTTAGTATGAGTGTTGAAGAAGTCACGTGTGCACATATACCAGAACCACGCTCTTCTCGAGGCCTCTCTTTTAATAATTGTTAAGCATATGTGTCCCACACAAGGTGGAGTCTATGAGAAATGTTCATCTTCGATCTAAGGTATGGAAGAAACATATTCTGACTGTAATCTTTAAAGGTATTAATGGATTCAGTAGGGCAAAGCATGTTGACAATGACAGCGGCATCAAGTAATATTGCACCCAAGTTAATTGGCTGTTCATGTTCTATTTCCATTTTTTTCTAGTAAGCTAAGAATGTTACTCTTGATACCAGTTCTGAGTTCTCCGTCTTGTCAGAGGGAAGGTGGCCAAGCCTGGTTCTCATGATTAAAGAAGTCTTCAATGTCTCCTCCTCTGGATTAACATCCAATATATAGTCGCGAAAATAGATTGCAGTCATTCTTTAATGATCGTAACTTTACGGCCTGAATTGAAGGAGTACGAGCTGTACGAATGGAAGCCATGTTTGCCAAATTAAGTTTCTAAATAAGATCGCAAATTAATTTTATTTTCTGTTCACTTCTTTCTTCCACAAACAATGCAAATGCAGTATTTCCTTTGTCTTCTACAGTTCTGATAATATCCACAATATCAGCTGGCACTATCTGTTTATTGTGTAAACGCAGTAGACCTAAATGTTCAAAAGCTTCAACACGTTTCTTTACATTACACAAAAAGTTCTGCTGAAAGTTTGGGTGGTCCTCATGGTGCGTCATTTCCGACGTTCCTTTTTTTTTCTATCTAATTCGGCAATCATTCGTTTGATCTCTGGTCCAGAAAGCATCCAGCGACACAAATCCGCTGACTTCTCAGTCAATCCAACAGCACCACCTTGGTCTTTCGCCAAGGCATTATGTTGTTCATGGGCTTGGTCTATGGCCATGTTTGAAAACGGACCAGCTGTTTTCTGGATGACGAAATATGTTTTATGGAATTCTTCTGCAACACTGGGATGGTGCTTTGCCAATGCTGTCATGTCCCTTAGATGCACAGTAAGCCATCTTGAGTAATGTATTCTGTCCATATCAAAGAACCATGGCATCATGTCCGTCCGGGAGTCAATGTACAAGTTGAAGTCTGCAGTACGAATTACTTGTAGGAATGTACATAGCGACCTTTCTAATTTCAGTGTCTTGTTCCAATAAGAAAACAGGGGCTTGCAGTTTCCATATCAACACACCATTCATTAAAGTGTTTGCCAGTTTGATTTATCTTCCAGCGCTACTACAAATGATGTTTGAAGCAATATTTTTAGATCGCACATTGTTACTTGATGTGCTCGCCGAGTTCTTTTTATGTGTCCTACTTTGATAAAAGATTCAGCAGTTCCTGATGTGGCCACCTCAGCCTTCTGTAGTACTTCGACCCAACCACTTTTTTCAAGCCATCTCCCGATAACCTTTAGAAATGACTGCTCAATGTGTAGGCCTCCAAACATAACAACGTATTTATCTTCACCATATTTTAACGGGTAGTTCCATTGTAAACGTTTTGCTTTGTAAAGAGTGGTTGGTAGAATGTTATTACAGGAATCTGTCCCGAATTCAAGACGTTCAGTGCCCTGTTTTCATGATCAAATACATGGCGAATCATGGCTGGTGAAGTTGGTGAGTCACGCAAAATAGGCAGAAGTTCTGCTAATGCTGTACAGCTGTTTCCAGGGATTGCCACATGTTGTGCATGAAAAGGTTACTTTAAGTTCGCTGTCCTCGATGACGAGTTAGTTCACATGCATAAGCCATCTGTCCTCCTAATTTACTGCTTATACAACGGAGCTTAGATTACCAACATAAGGGCCCCGTAATGGTGGTAATTTCACTGTTTCACACAGTCTTGCTGTCAGTGTTACTTGAGTGTAGAATCGGGAAGTTTTGGGGTTTTCTGACTTGTTGTTGCCGATGCTAAGAGACTTGATTTCAGTCTACCTAATCCGGTTTTTTCGATTGATGGGTGCTGAGACAACGAAATTCAAGTACCATGGAAAGAGTCTGTTGCTGTTGTTGATGACAGATTATAATCAATGTTGTCTGCAGCTGCTGTCGTGAAAAGATTGGTTCGTAGATGGATTGGGCAGACAGTGTCATCATCAACAAAACAATTTTCTGCAATTGTCGTTGAAATCCGTAGCACCCGGTTGTAGGACACGGAGAGGCCAAGAGAGTGCGTTACATCGACAAGTTGACGCTGCCTTGTTTGCGTATGAAGCAATAGTCCAATGTAAACTGGTAATGGTGTCTCTTGGGCCCTTGAGCGATACACTGCAGTAGTGTTACAGGTTTTCCCAAGCTTGCAGTTGAGCGTTATAAGTTGAGCCAAACTTAGAATGACTTGACTTCCTGTTTCACTTTGACCGAGTTCGTTAACTTCTGATACAGAATCGTATAACATCGGACGTAGTAATGCTTTCAATGGGGCCACTGAAGCAGAATTTTGGCATTCATTTGAAAATTTCCCATCAAAGGTATTAATGTTTGAATCACTAATATCTCGTCTAATCACAGCAGCTACTCTTGCAATTAATACAGAATCGGAATCACGTTGATCTTGATAAGCTCTTGTCACAGTGGAGGCGATATCTTCATCATAGACAAGGTATGCTTGTGTTCCTGCTGTGTATGATACCATGTTTGGAAGACGTTGACGTATTCTACTCTGGAGATAAGTGCTGTTCACTCTGCTGACAATCTCAACACCAAGTTTTTGAAGTGTTTCGGTGTAACGTTTCGTCAGGTCGGACATAAGAAAGATTTTACCAGGTGTAGTAATTGTGCTAAGTTCAATGTATGCTATCAAATCAGCGAATGCACCACCATTGTTTCCGTACCACTCTCTATCTGACTGATCGATGGTTTCTGGTGTTCTGACTTGCCAAGCATCGGTTGTGGTACATTGCATCTCGAGCAATCATGTCACCTTCACTAAGCTTAGCAATGACTGAAAGGTTCCTTAATTTAGCAGCACACTCCTGACCTTTGAATCAACCTCCTGTGTTTGTACTTGGTGTAGAGTGTTGGCCTTCGAACCATTTTTATCACAAAAAAAACACACATCTTTCTGGCACAATATACACTTATGCCAATCCACTATCATTTCACTGTAGCTTGGATTGGCTCTTGGATTGCTACTATCACTGTTACCAGTATTTATATTCTCTGTTGTTATTGTTCAGACGAACCACAGAGACGAACTAATACTCGATGTGAGGTGTAAGTATCTCAGCAACTCCTGAAACAAAATATACAGTCAAAACAAAAGATATAGAAGATATGGTGTAAATACAGAAGATATATATATATATATATATATATATATATATATAGTGGAGTAAATTGATATTCCTTTTCGTTCGAGCCACTTGTACGTAACGTGGGTCGTTCTTTCAAAATTTAATTAATGGTCATCTACTAGACCGATTTTATAGTTCTATATGTCATTTGAAGGGTATAGTAATTAAACAACGTTCTCTTTCGGTTAATGATGCTATATCTGATTTAGGTTGCGAATTATATAAAAACAACAAGTGTGACAAGTATTTTGGGTCGGGCACTATTTTGAATGGCCCCCATCTTTAAATGGCGAACTATTTTCATGGTCTCTATATCTTAAGTTGATGTGCTGGTTGGTAGCTAACAACTTACCAAAGCGCTTGCTTTTATCATCAACCGAACAGAAGTTATAAATTTAGTATTTTAAGTCGTCTACTATTTTCAATAATCGCCATCTTTAAATGGCGAACAGTTTGATTGGTGTCTTTATCTTAAATTCGTGTGTATGTATATACCTAACGAATGACCCAGCCGCTTGCATTTATCGTCATCCGAACGAAATTGTCCACATTAGCTCATAATTAAATCGACTAAAAGAGAAGAGTGCGAATTTTTTTTTTGTTAGTATGCTCCTGCTTATGGTTATTATTTACTTATTTATATCTTATATATCTTATTCGTGGACTGTTCAAGAGTCCTTCTCCTCTTCAGCTCTGGTCAATCCATGTTTGTTGGTGTTGCGATGTTTTGTTGTTATTGTATAGTTTACAATCATGAGATGTGCTTATTTTGGGTGTAAAAAAAAGAAAAAAGATTTATTTATTTAATATTTAATAGTGCATTAATTGGCTTAAATGTGTGTATTGTTAAGTGTGGCGTAATGTGCTTAGTCTGATTATTAGATTCTTGTCCGGTTTCTTGCTGAGTCATCATCGTGTAGACGGGGGGATGCGGAGGGCATATGGGATGATGTCCAGGGAATCTTCTATCTCATCGGGGAGGTCGTCGAGGAGTTTTGTAAGGATCGCGGGGAGATGTTTGAATTTTAATTTAGGTTTTCTGCGTGGGAATTGGGGAAAACGGGTGTGGTAAGGATCTCTTTGGTGGGGATAGTGTCTCCGAAGATTCTTTTATGTGCAAAGTCTTTCTGTAGTGTTTGGATTCCGTGTGTGATGGTTGGTATGTTTGCGTGTTGTGTTGTGAGGTCGCTAGGATACCTGAGAGGTAACCAGTGTATGCGTCTGAGGATTCGGCGTTCACAGGAGGCGATAGAGGAAAGGTGATTGGGGTTTATATTGGTGTGTATTGTAGATCGGGAATCCATAACAGTGCGGATGTATGTTTTATAAGTGTGTAGAAGTGTTTTGGTGTGGCAACCTCTGATTCCACCCCGGAGGGCGCTCAGTAGGTTTGCGCAGTTCCTAATCCTATTGAGTATTTTTTAACATCGGTGAGCCAATTGAAGATTCTAGCAAAGAGGATTCCTAGGTAGGTGATTTCATCTTGGAGAGGGAGTCTTTCTTGATTTAGGGTGAGGGAAACATTTCTGGAGGCTAGTTTCGGGAACTTATCTTCAGTATAATTAGGATGGCGTAAGAGGATAGTTTGGGTTTTGGTGGGATTGACGGAGACTCTCCACTGGTTAACCTAGTTGGAGAAGTTCCGCAGGGTTTTCGATATGAGGCGGGAGGCCGTTTTGCTGTTTCTATTAACCGCCCAGAAGGTGGTGTCATCCGCAAACTGCGCAACGACTACTCCGGGTTGTGTGACTTCGGGAATGTTGGATGCGAATATAGTGTACAGGATCAGGGCTAAGGCAGAGCCTTGCGGTACGCCTGCTGTAGGTTGAAAAGGATCGGATAAAGTTTTCCCTATTTTGACTCAAACTGACCGATTGGTCAGGTACCAGAGTAGGGGTTTGGAGAAGGGGTCGGGTATATTGAGATTACGGATCTTGTGCAAGAGACCGGTGTGCCAGACCCTGTCGAATGATTGCTTAATGTCCAGAAACACAGCCAGATTGCATTGCTTGTGATTGAATGCCCTGGTGGTCTCTGTAAGCAGCTTCCACAAGGGATCGTGACACGTTCGGTTGGGACGGAAGCCGAATTGGCTGTTGGGAAGAGGGTCCTTGAATTCTAGGTGGTCCCCGAGTCGCCTGGCTAGAATCTGTTCCAAGCATTTTCCGAGGCAACACAGGAGGGAAATGGGTCTATAGGGGGAGGGCGAGGTTAGATCAGCGTGGGGTTTTGGTATCATGACGGTGGAGGCCGATTTCCAGTCCGTCGGGAAGTTCGAGAGGGTTAAGCATTTGTTACAAATGCCGGACAGTATACGTGGGGCTGGGTCAGGTAGGTGCCGGAGGATTTTCCTATTCAGGCCGTTATGGCCTGGGGCGTAATTTATTCCTTTTTTGAAATATGTTTGGACCTGGTCGGGCATGATAGGGGCATAAAAAGGACTCTCGTTATCGAGTTGGGTTTCAGGAAGGTTAAGGTTGAGGAATTCTTCAAGGCGACCGTCGAGGAGTGCCTTGAACCGGTTATCGAAATGGGGATTGAAAAATGGAGTGAAGGTGGTAACCAATGAAATCGGCCTTTTCTTGATCGGAGGAGATTATGGTGCTCTGAAGGTAGGTTAGGTGGAATTTTGGGTTCACTTTTCTTTTGGTCAGTCTATAGAACTGTTGTCAGAAGAGTTTACCATTTCTACATTCTAGCTAGGAAGTGACTTTGGTCCAGGAGTCTTCAGCGTGTTTATTGGTTTCTCGCCCGATTAAGGCGTTAAAGCGATTGTATTCGGTCTTGAGAGCCGGATCCCTGAATCGCAAGAATTGATATTCGTCTTTTGTCTTTGATCCAGTTCACAATGTGCTATGGGAGTGGTTTGGGGGAGATGTCGATGTTTTTTAATGACACTTAGGTCACTAATGGCTCTCTCGAGATCTTGGGTCGTTTGAAGATTGGGTGTAGGAAGGTTGTTGGAGATGTGTTCTGAGAACACATTCCAGTCTGCTCTAGAAAAATCTTTAATTACTGTGTATTGAGGTGTAGGGGAGCTGGACAAAATGCCGCTTTGACCAGTAGTGGTATGTGATCAGATGTGATCGTGGTGCCTAGAAAGCACTCACGATCGAAATAGTGGGTTATGGGTTTGGAAACTATGATATGGTCTACTATAGAGGCACCTAAATGTTTGAAATAGGTTGGTTGAGTGTTGGAGATTCGTAGGAGTGGAAACTGCAACAGATCGGATGATAGCCTGTTACCATTGTCATTCGCTGCGGTGTCTCCGAATTAGGCGTGGCGGGCATTGAGGTCACCTACGATAACAGCATTAGGGAGGCTAGAAGCGTAGATTAAAAGGTCATCTGATAGTGTGTTGTGACCTGGCGGGTTGTAATAAGAAATAAATACTATAGGGGTGGGAAAGTGCACCGTTGCAGCAAAGCATTCGAGATGCTGTAGGTGTGCCGGGAATTGAAAAGGAGTGGAGGGGAAGCAGTTTTTAATTAACATGGCGGTTCCATGTTGGCTATTGTTTGAATAAGTGTGAAAGGTATTGAAATTAAAGGTGCATCTGGGTGTAAGCTTTGTTTCGGTGATGGAGAGGATGTGAATATTGTGGGAGTGTAAAAAGTGTTTGATTAAAGGGCGTTTCCGACGCACGCCACTGGCATTAACGGTCCCTGCTACGATATCCATTGGGAAGGAGTTAGGAATTAGGTTGGCGGATTAAGGCTACCTTCACCCGCGTACCTGATACGCAGACGTTGATACGCCGTTGGAAAAAGTTTTAGGAGAGGGAGTCTAGGAAGCGAAGAACCTTGTCCTGTCGGTCAGGAAACATGCGGAAAAGGGAGTGTGTAAGGACTTGCAGGAAGTCCTTAATGGAAAGGGGATCGGTATCGGGAGTGGGTTTGCGGTGTCTTCCGAGTCGGACTCTTCGGAAGACAAGATGGGTTGAAGGAATGCCATCTTCGAAGGAGAACTTGCAGTTCCCGCCGCTTCCGGCGCTTAAAGGAATTGGTAGGGTGAGCATCCCCGCAGTTGTTACACTTTGGGTTTGCAGAGGATTTGCAGGTGGAGGATCTGTGACTTTCGCCACAGTTTGGACATCAGATCGCGCGGGAAGCACCTTCTTCCCCGGTATGCCCCACCTGCGTGCAGGTAGAACAATACTTTGGGAGAAGTTGTGGTATAAGGGAAGGTTCGCAACGGTAGTGTCACCCGAACATGACGACACCGCGTGCGAGGAGGTATTCTAGGGTGGTTTGGGAAAGAGCTATGATTAGGGCTAGTGATGTTTGGGTATTTTTATTAAACTGATACCTATTGCTTTACCCGACGTCGATCCTGTGGCTGGCGGTGTCCTGGATGCTCATATATGTTTTTCATAACTCCTGCTGTATTCCGGCGGCTCCTGCTTGCTGCTAGGCTGTGGCTCCTCTACTGATAACCTCTTCTTCGTATTATCTGTATGCAAGCAGTGACAGATCTAACTCCGAAGCGGCGAAGATCACGATGTCGTAAAAACGCAAAGTTCTTTTTTGGAAAATTAAGAGATTTGTAATAAAAAGCACAAAAACTCTTAGGGGAGAAGGGGCTTACGTTCGATACCGAGGTTCGGACTGCCCTGGTGAATTTAGTTCAGTTCAAGTTCAACTTCAACAAAGTTTATTAAAAATTTTAGAAATTAACAATTCATTTTTTATATACGTATCACACTTAAAACTAAATATAATAATAAATGTGTATTGTGTTGTGTTGGTGGTGCGCTGCTCAGGAATCTCCTTCCTCTTTAGCGCGTGGATTGCGAAGTTGTTGGGTTGCGGGTCGTGTGGATTGCCTGTTGACAGTGTTGTGCTTGCCATTGTTGGTCGTTCGTAAAAAAAAAGATGTGTTGTGGAGATATGGTGATGTTGGAGTATGTTGTGTGAATTTAGATTTTCGGTCGCTTTTATAGGGACGGAGCTGGATGGAAGGAGAGTATTTATAAATTTTATTAGCCTAGATTGGAAATGGTGGGATGTGTGCGCAATTGACGGATTTTGAATATATAGGAATACAATTGCGGGGTTAATTAGGATAAGAATCTGGATCTTTGGATTTGTAGGATAAGGATCTGATGATGATAGCTTAGATATTGAAACGCGTTTAGTGTTTTTATTTTGTGTGGTACGTGGGTGTATTTTGTTTGTTAAGGTTTAAATAACGTGAAAAGCTATGTTTAACAACGCTGTATAAATTTCATTTTAAAAACATAACCTACAGTTTTCAAAGGTCAAACTACGGTAGTAACTTTTTGTTCTTTTGACAGTGCTACCACACTCTCCTTAAATTTCCATGGCCTGCTCTAATGCAAAATAAGATGGAACATAGTGTAAAGCATGGTGTAAAACATAGGAGTAAAAAAAATATTTTTAGTGATTAAACACTACAGTAATCTGATAATTACGAGGTGAATGTCTGTATTATTTTAGTACAGTGGTTAAGGAATTGCAAATTTGCATCTACATCCAGTACCTTTTTCCAGATGTACCAAACATATGCTTTCAAAGATTTATTTTGCATTTAAAACGTTGTTTTGTCAAATGTGAGCGATATTAAAAAAATAGTGAGCGAAATTCAATGAATACAGTATTACTATAATAGAAGGGTCTCAAGGGTAACGTTAAATTTTCGTTATCGAATTTCTATAATAAATTTTCGAACGAGAATTAGAGCACATGTCAAAGTATCGAGATGAAATAACTGGGGCTTTCTAAGGGTCGAAACACAAATTCAATTTAAAAAAAGATATAAAAAATTGCCATCCCTATAGTCACTACTCTTTACATCAATTTTATAGTTTTTCATATCATTTGCTATTATAGCTCTTATCGACTTCGGGAGAGAAAAAAATAGAAAGGAAAAGAAAAGCTTAAGTAGCTGTTTTATTTATGATGCATATATTCAATACAGTCCCAATTTTAACAAGAATATAGCTTTGAAACAATTTTTTAGCAAAAAAGGCGAGGGTTAATATATTGGATGATGTAATGGAACGTGTACAAAGTAAAGCCTTAGGTTAGAAGCACGTGAGGTGCAAGATCTTGCACATTCGTCAGTTTTGGAATTGACGTCGGAATTTATGTACACCACAGAGTAACTTGCCATTTCAC
This sequence comes from Vesta saturnalis, assembly GCA_036346205.1. Lineage (NCBI taxonomy): Eukaryota > Metazoa > Arthropoda > Insecta > Coleoptera > Lampyridae > Vesta > Vesta saturnalis. The sequence continues at coordinate 379,996 of JARFJB010001540.1, forward strand.
ATATATTTTTATACATTTTAGAATCGTAAATAACTGATCATTAGCGTACATTTCGTAAAACATTCAAAAAGAATCAAGCTTAACAAACGTAAAAGGAAAACATAATTTTCGAAAACACTAATTTAATAAATTCACAGAAAAAACAAGATAGCTTAAATATTTCTTCATTTAAATTGCTTGCAGGCTAATTATGAATTAAAAAATCAATCGATTGGAAAACGTCAGAATTTTTATATAATTTCATAATAAAAATTTGCATTTTTCTTTTAGAAAGAAAATACATTTTCCTTCAGCTGTCATGTAAAGAGAGAACTAATTTATAAAATCGAATAAGAGCACAATATCTAAAACTGCGATCGCATTAATCAAGTAAAAAGATTACATCGATGTGCTTTTAAAAGTTGTAACTGACGACGGAAAAACAGAATTGCGCTGACGTTCGTACAAATTAGTTCTTCCTCTTACATTGCTCCCCTAACGCCTTTGATACTTTTTAGTTTTCATGTCCCTCTTTCTCAAAGACTCCTGCACCACCACCAACCACTACCACCACTGTCTCCACGAAAACTTTGATTACTTACTGTGTTCCAAAGTTAAACGCGAAAACCAGGCAAATGCGGGTTTCTCATATGTAAACTTTTCACTGCTTTTACTTTTTTTCTTGTGCAATGACCGAGATTTTGAATTAATTGTGTTTCCAGTTGAAATTTCGCGTATTAAAAAGTAATTAACCATTTTACTTTACAGGTTATTTTTTAATTAATTAAACAATGAGCAAGATTTGTTAATTTATTAATAATTGGTTTTTGTATTTGTATTCAATTTATACAAAAGTCAAGAACTCTGAAAACTCCAAAGCAATGGGAAGCTGGTATAAAAAGAAAAATGCTAGATAAGTATATAGTAATATGAAAATTTAAAAAAATAAATAATACATAACGATAAAACAGAGTTTCATAAAAAGTAACGTTTCATATACATCCGCTTTTTATACATTATGCCTTAAACAAAAAGTAAATAAATTCAACTCCAATAAAAAACCAGTAAAATAGCTCGTGGGGTTGTGACAGTTTAAAATATAAAAGTGAAGAGTTTTAAGTAAATGTGGATATGAGTATAAACACAGAAGGAAAGACAATGTAGGCGAATGCTACGATGCAACAGTTACAGGATAAATGTGACTATTTTGGGCTTACTTCCCACTTATAAAAACGAATGCACCCTAAATGAAAATAAGTACTTATAACGGTAATACCATCGCGTGACACTAACTAATCAAAATACCTAGAAATATAGTTTACCCTAAGGATATTTAAAAAGCAATTAAACTCTGGATCCGCACACTTGTGATGACAAGCTTGGGTATACCTGTATGTAGAATAAAACCGTGAGCAACTTGTTGCTCTCAAATGCGGATACAAATTGGCAACACAAGTTAGGAGGCATGTGTACTCATTTCATCTGGGAGGTATGACCACCCTCCTTCATTTTCAAAAATTTTATTATTAGTGTTTTGTAACTGTGGTTTCATGTTAGTTGAGATGATCGGCCTATTTCTACAGTTTTTGCTTTTACAGCACGACTTTTCAGAAATGTACTCTGCTTCCGCCCTGAGAAGAACTGATTTCGCATTTGAGTCGAATTCATTTATTATGGTTTTTTTTCTCAGGCAACTTTGGTACATTTTACTCACAAGCTATATATATATATATATATATATATATATATATATATATATATATACATATATATATATATACAGGGTCCGCCAATAGTGCGTGGACGAAGCTTTATGAGTGTATACAATATCGTTTTCAAAATTATTTATTGCAGGATTGTGCGGGATCTTTCGGGTTACAATTAGAAAATATTTTCGCAAAAATTACTACTCGTATACAGTACACAAAGCTATATTTTTTTAATTGGAACATACCGTATATTATTATAAATTTGGATTCCCTGGTTAATTTTAAGGACACTTTATTCACTACATGAGGGATCTTAAACGCGCAATTTAGGCGCTGCATTCAATTTTTTGAAAATTTAGAGGTTGAAAAGAAAAATTGTAACAACCGTATGGAGAAATGTGTAACACAAAAATTTTAATGGTTGATTAGTCATACACTGTGCTACATAAAATCGTAAAAATAGTACTATTATCTTATTTAATTTCCGAGATATCGTAATGCAAAGTATAAGATTTTCAATCATAGATAACTTGATTTTTTTAAATGGAAAGGTGTACATTGTTTTACATTGTTAGATAGGACATTTAATTACATTTTTGTATGATATAACATTGTTGGTATTTATGTTTTGCCATTTTTTAATAATCCAGCTTTTTTACTGAATTTGCAAAGTTTAAGATTTTTAATCATAGATAACTTGATTTATTTAAACGGAAAGGTATACATTGTGTTACATTGATAGATAGGAAATTTAATTACAATTTTTTTGATATAACATTGTTGGTATTTATTTTTTGCCGTTTTTTGATAATCCAGCTTTTTTACTGAATTTATCGATTTTGGAAGAAAATAATATTAAATTAAATGTTCAAATTGTCGACCACGCTGATTTAGACAATACTGAATTCTTTTAATAAAAGAAGCTTCAACCCGATCTAACATATTAGGAGTAATTGTAGCAAAAACATTTCTAATTCGCAATTTCATATTCTCAGCAGTTGTTGATTCTTCCTCATATACTTTATTCTTCACAAAGCCCCAAAGAAAAAAATCCAATGGAGTTATATCGGGAGATCTAACTGGCCAAGGTATCGGTCCTTGTCTTCCTATCCAATTTTCGTGAAACGTCGAATTTAACCACTGGGTTACAATTCTGGCATGATGAGGAGGTGCCCCGTCTTGTTGGAAAAACATACCTCCTCTTTGAGCCAAAGGTACATTCTCCAATAAATGATATAATTCGTTTTCTAGAAAATAATGATATTCTACCCCAGTGAGTGTGCCATTGAAAAAAAAAGGACCAACAATAGTTCCGTCGAATATACCTGCCCAAACATTCACTGACCATTTATTTTGAGAGACTAACCGAAATTGGTGTGGATTTTCATTTGAATAAAAATGAAAATTATGTCTGTTCACAAATCCATTTCGATGAAATGTACATTCGTCGGTAAATAATATTCCCGATATAAAATTTTCGTTCGCATTTAACTGTTGTTGAACCCACTGGCAAAAATTAATTCGATTTTGAAATCTTGTTCTTTCAGCTCTTGATGTAATTGTACATAAACTGTATAATCACCTTTCTAGTGATTACAAGAATTTGTCATTTGTAGTTTTCAAAAAAATGTTATTACAAAAATCATATTATACTGTACAGGAGTACCTACATGATACACTGTAGTCCGATCATCAAAACAAAATTTGATTCAGTCAAATAATCGTACTTTCAAACTCGGTGTCATACTTTACGTTGATTTTATTGCTTGACTGTGCACATATTAAGAAAGTTGTCGTATTTATAATTTATAATTTTTATTGTTGTTATTATACATATTGTTTTGTGTAATTGTAAGTAGTTTATTTGTATACTTTAATTATACCATGTTATATTCTACAGCATTATGTATGCTTTTGAATAATAAACCACTACTACACTACACTACATGATAGGGGTGAAACTTATTTTTCTTTAACATTCGTCTCACGGAAGTTTGACTGATTTCTAAATTGTCACTTAATTTCGGAATACTAACGTGGGGGTTTTCAACTGTAGCTACAAGTACACGAAATTCATTTTCTTCATTTGTAACAACTTTAGCTCTTTCGTTTTTAGGATATCCAACACTTCCAGTACTTTCAAATCTTTCTAAAAGATTGCGAAACGATTCTTCTCTTGGTTGTCTTCGATCAGGATAACGCTGCCCGTAGATTCGACGGGCCAATAAACAATTTTAGTTTGATTCTCCAAGCACAAATATCATGTCAACTAATTTTGCAAAAAATTACTCATTATAGTTCTTAAATAAACGTATTACGTATATGATGTTCGTAAAGTTAAGCGTCAAACATTCACACTGCAATAAAGTAATTAACTCAGTTACATTTGAACATACACGCGAAATGACAAAACAGATACTATTGCTGAATTTTGTTTCTAATATTCTTTTGTTTTCACGGCTTGATGTGATTTAAACAATTATACATACATATGTAAACCTACGAAAATCGACAAATTCAGTAAAAAAGCTGGATTATCAAAAAACGGCAAAAAATAAATACCAACAATGCTATATCAAAAAAATTGTAATTAAATTTCCTATCTATCAATGTAACAGAATGTATACCTTTCCATTTAAATAAATCAAGTTATCTATGATTAAAACTATTAAACTTTGCAAATTCAGTAAAAAAGCTGGATTACCAAAAAATCGCAAAACATAAATACCAACAATGTTATATCAAAAAAAATGTAATTAAATTTCCTATCTAACAATGTAAAACAATGTATACCTTTCCATTTAAAAAAAATCAAGTTATCTATGATTGAAAATCTTAAACTTTGCATTACGATATCTCGAAAATTAAAAAAGATAATATTACTATTTTTACGATTTTATGTAGCACAGTCTATGACTAATCAACTATTAAAATTTTAGTGTTACACATTTCTCAATACGGTTATTACAATTTTTCTTTTCAACCTCTGAATTTTCAAAAAATTGAATGCAGCGCCTAAATTGCGCGTTAAGATACCTCATATAGTGAATAAAGTGCCCTTAAAATTAACCAGGGAATCCAAATTTATAATAATATACGGTATGTTCCATTTAAAAAATATAACTTTGTGTTGTAATACCTTGTATACGAGTAGTAATTTTTGCGAAAATATTTTCTAATTGTAACCCGAAAGATCCCACACCATCCTGCAATAAATAGTTTTAAAAACGATATTGTATACGCTCATAAAGCTTCGTCCACGCACTATTGGCGGACCTTGTATATATATATATATATATATATATATATATATATATATATATATATATATATATATATATATATATATACAGTGCGTTCAATATAATCGGATGCACTCAATAACTCTTTTGTATTGCGTTTCACAAGAAAGTGTTTAAATAGTTTTTATTCATTTACAAATACTCTATTAAGTGCTTGGTTTAGATAATTTTTTAAGCTTCCGGTTTGACCGGAAGCGCACATAATTTTATTTTTTTAAATCACACTGTATATATATTTTTGCATTTTTGCATTGCCTATTTTTTTCTCAATACATACGTATAAAATTCTTATAGGGTTCTATAAAACAAAATTAGAGAAAAATGCCATCGAAAGTTTTTCAATTTTATTATACGATTAGAATAATCAAACAAAACCGTACGTCAACAAAATCGCGTCGCAATTGTTTTTTCGTTTATTACAATTGACAATCAGATAAAAGTTTAATTTGATTTCAATCGAAATAATTGTTTAAAATGAATAACAGTGAAAAAGTTTGTAACAACCTTTTTTTTTGGTTGTATTAAAGAATACATTAATTTAAGATCGTTCATTTATTTAGCGTAATATTAGAAAAGTTTTTAATTATTAAAATGTAGAATTGAGAAAGGCAATTTAATTTGCATTTCCTAGAACATATCTTTTAGGTGTAATATTTCATAAAGAGTTTCTTAAAAAAATTGGATTCTGATTATTGTATCCGCGCAACGTGTGACAACTTCTTGGGGGGAAACATTTAGAGGAGCTATTCTGAAAGCCGCTATATTTTTCACTTGCTGCTGAATGTTACAGCAGAAAGCATGGTTTTTACCTAATTTTTTATATTTAGTGCCATCAGATTTTGATGGTAAGTTATTTTCTAATTCATTATATTTAAAACTAAAGCATTTGCTTTTTTTAGATGGCACTTTTTGCACACTTTTATACTTTTACGCGTTTGTAAGGCATACTTTGATATGGCATTTTTATAATACTTATTTTTAATGGCACTTATATTTCACTATTTTATTATTCTATTATTTTTCTAATTTTAATGGAAATTTTTACTTGGATTACATTTTACAACGCAAGTTCTACATGCTTAAACTTTAAAGAAATGCAATAAATTTATGGACACAATATATTAAGGATAAATTAGCAAGACAATGACCTCACCAAGTTCACCATTCTGTTTCATGTGTTACCAGCAGTAATACAGTTTATGTACCGAACCGTTCAAAGGTAATGATTTTTTTATATACTTTAAGAATAGTAATAAGACTTCTGATTTTTTAATCATTTCAATTGGATATTGAATAAACTTAAGTATATCTTGTTATTTTATTTTCATTTTGATAAATTGTTTATTATTATTCATTAACTAGGTTTTGTTGTTCCTATAACAAAAGACAACATGGCGCTCGAGATTTCATCATATTTTCATAACTTTTTATATTGCATTTTTATTAATTAAGTGAAGTGAAAATAATTAAGCAGATGAGAAGCATGCAGCATTTCAGGTATGTTAACAAATCAGTATATTAGAACTCGCTCTTTTCTTAATCTACCGATTGAGCCAACGGCAGTGGCGATTGTTACTTGGTAATATTTTTTATTTGATCAATTGCTAATAGTTTATTACATTTGCGTTTTGTTTACTACATCATCACAGTATTATTGTTACAATTTGACGCCATGTTATAAGTTGACCTGTTGTTAATTTTCGGTGAATGTAAACGTAATTCTCGACGAGCGGTAGAATTATACGCACAAAGATATCCCAATAGATACCATCCTTCCGAAAGTTACATACGAAAAATTGAACAATCGCTTAGAATGCGTGGAACATTACCAGGAGTAAATTGTCAGAATTTAGAACAACAAAGTAATGTTTTGACCGAAGGTATTGAAGTACAAATATTGGGTTATTTTAGAGTAAATCCACGGCCATCTATTAGACATGTAGCGCAAGAAGTAGGTGTATCAGTTGGCTCAATTCACAGGACATTAAAAAAATTCAAAATGCTGCCAAATAAAGTCGATTTGGTTCAACACTTGCGCCCTCAAGACTCTGATCGGAGATTAACTTTGATTGCATGTACAGTTGAGCAATGTGATCACAATCCATTATTTTTAGATCATATTTTATGGACAGATGAATCCAAGTTTACAAATAATGGAGTTATTAATAAACAAAACAATCGTTATTGGTCTGACGAAAATCCTCATTGGTCAATGGAAACTAACCATCAAACCGTATGGGGTACCAATGTTTGGTGCGGTTTAATTGGAAACCAATTACTAGGGCCTTATTTCTATGATGGTAATCTAAACGCTAATAGGTATCTTGAATTTTTAGATAACGTGCTACCAACAATGTTCGATGAGTTTCCTCTGCTTCTGCGACAACAATTGTATTTCCATCAAGATGGAGCTCCAACTCACAACGCGTTGATAGTAAAAGAATATCTTAACCAAACGTTCAATGAACGATGGATAGGAACTAAAGGCCCGATAGAATGGCCTGCGAGATCACCGGATCTTACACCGTTAGACTTTTTCTTGTGGGATCATTTAAAAACAGTGGTGTATACCGATCCAACTTTAAATGTTATAGACTTAAAGAATAAAATTACAACTGCATGTGTTATTTTAACTACGCAGCAAATCAAAAAAGCAACTAACCATGAACTCAGGCGACGATTAGAAGCATGTCTAGAACAGAATGGTGGCAACTGTGAACAATTTATTCGCTAATTATAACTGATTTTGTTTAATTTTTCTAATCATATAATAAAATTGAAAAAGTGTTGATGGCATTTTTCTCTAATTTTGTTTTATAAAACCCTATAAGAATTTTATACGTATGTATTGAGAAAAAATAGGCAACGCAAATATACATACAGTGTGATTTCAAAAAATAAAATTACGTGCGCTTCCGGTCAAACCGGAAGCTTAAAAAATTATCTAAACCAAGCACTTAATAAAGTATTTGTAAATGAATAAAAAACTATTTAAACACTTTCAAAAGAGTTGTCAGTGCGTCCGGTTATATTAAAGGCACTGTATATATATATATATATATATATATATATATATATATATATATATATATATATATATATATATATATATAATATATATATATATATATATATATATATATATATAACACACACACACACCGTGTCCAGGATAAGGATGCCCACTATGGGGATCTCGGAAACGGTAAGAGATGGAAGGTCGGTTAAATGGAACAAAAGTTACGCATTTGAGAGGATACATTTATGGTCTTTGTGGAACTCGAATATCTCTTTTAGTGTTTGAGATATTTGAAAAAAATTGAATTTTCTGATTTTCGTTTTTATTTTTTTCTGACCTTATTTGAAGAGCTATCTTGAAAAGAAGAGCACATTTTCATTGCCACTTTTCTAGCTCTACTTAATGCTGTTATTCAATTTTTGATACAACGTCTCGTTTGTTAGCAACCATCATCAACTTTATTTTTTTAAATACACGAAAAAATTATTTTTGCCATATTTAAATTCTGTCCTTAATTTTGAATTCAACGATATATCATACTTTATATTTTTGATACGTTTCGGATGAAAAAATTCATATTCAATGTAAAAAATCGAAAACGTACAGTTAAAACTAATATTAGAAACATTAGAAAACCGTAAAATTATTATAAAATTATGTTTTGTAATTTTAAATGATAGACAAATAAAAAACAAATTTATTTTAAAGGTTAATAAACTCACAAGAGATGTTCAAAAAGATTCCCGTTATTCTCTAAACATAATAATAGCATCTTCTAACTGTAGCATCTAAAACATTCTTCAACATTTGAGGAGTAATGCTAGCAAACGCTTTGAAAACTAATCTTTGTAAAATTTCTTCGTTTTCAATATCGTTTCCATAAATGTAATTTTTAATATATCCCCAAAGAAAAAAAATCCAAAGGTGTTATATCTGGAGAACGGGCTGGCCACAGTACATTTGCATGAGTGCCAATACATCTTTCTGGAAATCTAACTGACAGGTATTCTCTGACAACTCTGGAATTATGTGCTGGTGCACTGTCCTGCATGAACCAACAACCTTCAACTTCTTGGAAAGTCAAATCATTCAAAGCTATCTCTAATTCATTTTGGAGTAAAATTTGGTAATGTTCAGAATTTAAGGACTAGTGGTAAATGAAAGGACCTATAATTCGAGAATGTAGCAGTCCAGATATTAAATCCGAAACGGTGCTTTCTACGATAAAAAATTCCATTATTATTAACCATACTTTCATCGGACCATATTATTTTATTCGGAAAATATTCATTGTCTTGAGATTGACGTGTATACCATTCGGAAAATATTCTACGTCTTTCTGGGTTTTGTCAAATTTGAAAAATTAAAACATTAATTAATGTTTTAATTTTTCAAATTTGACAAAATTGTTTACTACATCTTTAACAATTTTTAACAAACATTACTACTGACGAAGATAACTGTAAGTGTTATCGAAACGTTTAGATTGTATAATTTAAAGTACACCATTAAAAAATCCCAAAAAAGATAAGTATCTTACAAAATGACGTTTTAAAATTTTTATTTTTTTCCGACTCTATTTGAAAAGATATAAGAAAATAAATTTCACGTGCTCATTGCTACTTTTTCTGCTCCACATGTTAACGTTTTTGGATTTCTAATCCGACATTCCGTTTTTTCGAAACCATTATCAACTTAATTTTTTTAAATATTCCAAAAAATCGGTTTTATTCTTAGTAAACTTTAATTTTAATTCTAAATCCAAAGACATATCATTAATATTTTTCCGACGTTTCAGACTAAAAAATCATCAACCTGATTTTTTAAAAAAACCCTGGTTTTTTATAACGTAAAACTTTTGCATCCCAAATTCATTGATGTATTGCAAGTAGCGATCGATCTAATTGCGTTTTGGAGTAATTTAATGCACTTTCTCATTTTTTTGTTACGGCCCTGTAGGTAGCGGACCGCAAAAATTTTACTATTGTAATAGAAAAGGTTTCGATTACAACTTATGCCAGATCAATAAACAAAAACTGACTAATGAGTTAGAAGTTTTAGGTGCAGAGACGGAAACACTCATTCAAACCTTAGATAACAAAGTAGACCAAGAACATGTCAGGAAACAATGTAGAATCTTATTTAAAAAAGAACTTAATAAAATTCAAAATGTAAATCGTAGGTTACCAGATAAAAAAGAAGCTTTTACTTATATTACAGAATATTAATAGAATTGTTTAAATTTGGACAAATCAATTTAGTTTTTTTTAAGCTTTGCACCATTAATGTTTTTGTTGAAAAACATGCATTGTGCGGATGAAGGGTTATTAACAGGCTGGGGGAAGGGGGGATTTCCTTATGAGTTAAATAAAAACATATAAAGAAATATTTTGATGTAATAATTGTGCACACATCTTTTTCACTGATTAAGAAATTTTATTAATCACAAATTCCCAATTAGTAGTGATTATGGGCCGGTTATGGACAAATTCAGGGCCACTCGCCCTCTGGTGGTGATAAATGTAAGCTTTTGGATCTCTTAAAGGTCAAACTTTTAATCCATGCTGTTTTTTTCATACACAAAACACTTGTCCCTGTGCTTTGGCTCATGTATATCATTTATATGAAAAAATTGTAATGAAATTCTAATAAATAAAGATGTATTAACTAATATCTATATACATATCTTATTCACATGTATTACCTCGACGCTTTTATGAGTATTTCAAAGAAGAACTGGATCATTTAGTTTATAATAAAAGGCTTTCTTTGCGTGTGCACGATTCAGTAAACCTTTTATAGGCAAACATGACGAAAGTAATGCATGAATCAACTACCCCTAATGTAAAAGCTCCAGCCTTTTAAAGCAAAAAAATCAATTTCTCTCGAAATCGGGCCAGAATTTGCCAAAAATAAATGAAAAAACTCCCATCCCCCCTGCCGACTTTTCAACGTATCTAACACATATATCAAATTGGGTCAGCTACCCCTAGTAGGTGAGTGATAGAAATATTTTTTAAACAGATATTTCCAAGTCCAGCCTTTTCAAACAAAGAATCGTTTTTTATCGAAAACGGGACCGAATTTACCAAAAATAAATTTACCCCCGCCCCCCCTGTCGATCTAAGTTCGGCCGTTTCAAAAAAAATCTAAATTTAAAGCTAAAAATAGAAATTGCAAGGTCATCATCATCATTATGATTATATTACAATTCTTAGAAATCTAAAAATATAGTTTTCAAGGTCAAAGAGTAATGACCTGCAGGGGTATCATATTAAATTTTTTAGAAATCTAAAAATAGAATCAGTTCATGGAAACATGAAGAATGATAGGTTGTTGTGCATCTTAGGTTGACTAAATTGTGTGAAGGTAAATCAAGGACACATTTAGATCAAAATTTAAAGCTAAAAATAGAAATTGCTAGGCCATCATATTACAATTCTTAGAAATCTAAATATAGAGTTTTCAAGGTCAAAGTGTAATGACCTGCAGGTGTATCATATTACATTTCTTAGAAATATACAAATAGAATCAGTGTATGGAAACAAGAGGACTGACAGGTTGGTGTTGTTGTCTGTGGTAAAAAGTAAACCAAGGTCAAGTGGTATATTACAATTCTTAGACATCTAAAAATAGAGTGCTCAAACTGAAAGATTATAGACCCGCAGGGATATCATATCACATTTCTTAGAGATATAAAAATAGAATCAGTTTATGGAAACAAAAAGAATGATAGGTTGTTGCCTATGCTAAAAGTAGACCAAGGTCATACTACAACTTCACCATATGTAAATTACACATGAATCATTTTTTCAACAGTGTTTAGTCCTAGTACAATTGCGAGCAAGTAAAGTCATTATAATGCAAGCAGCAATATCATTCCTGGGGCGATATAAAGAAATGGACAGCATCTCCTGATGGTATCAGATGCAGATTAGCTTAGTGATGCAATTCTCAAAGCACACTCTCCCCTCTACCATGAAAAATCGTGATGCGGTAATATATAGACAGGTATAGACAGTTCCGGTGTCAACTCAAAATTCAAAAGCGTTCTCGAATCATTAAAGATGGATCTATCTGCATTGAACAATAGCATTTTCTGTAAATCCTTCACGAACTAATTTAACATTTTTGTAAACAAAAATAGTAACATATATCTATGCACAATTGTTTGGAAACAAATTATATATTTTTTATTGCAAAAAAATGTCTCCTATTTTTTGATCAAATGAAGAGTAGGTACATCATAATGAATAGAGCTGCTTTGATAAGACTAAAAAAATGTAGCGTATAATATGGTGCCTGCAGGTTTTTACATATTGGTTAAGCTCCTCAAGGTTAAAATTTATTGGTATCATATTACAATTCATACAAACCAATTTTCAAGGTTAAAGTTTATTGACAAGGTATTGAGAAAGTATCATATTACAGTTCTTATGTTAGGCTCTTCAAGGTTCTTAGGAATAGCAAAATAAGCATTCTTAACCAACGACACATGTAACTGGCTTTGTGCATGCATAGGTCAAGGTGAGTATTGTCGGACTTTGTACATGCTCGGTATTGCTCGGGTATCCTGGTGGAGTCTACCCTTCTATATAAGTTGAAATTTTATAATCACATATCATTCGCTTCGACATCATGTTTTTCTAAAAAGTATATATGTGTAAGCACTGTTTTTTAACAGTAAAATCGCTTACATATTTACTATTGTAATAGTGTGTGTAAACCTAACCAGAAAATCAGTTCTATTTGTTAAAATGTAGCTTGCAGAAATACAGCACGATTGCATTAGCGCATATACAACGCGCTAACCAAGACAACGAGACAAGTATAGAAAAGTAATGATTGTTATAATTGATGTGCAAGGATTTAAAACAGCGAGAAATATATTTACACCTAAGGAACTAGCGATATATAATGGAGAGCAAATTGCTCATTATGTATTCAAGCCTCCATTTCCATGGCACACCTTGCATAGTGAACTTCAAAAACAAGGTAACTGGTTAATTCACAACCACTACTTTATCAAGTGGGAATATGGATATACTTCTCCACATCTATTCCGTCGTGTACTTAGTGATTTCATATCAACAACAGATGACGTGTACGTTAAAGGACGAGAGAAAGCTGATTATATTAAAAAAATTTTAAAACAACGCATTACGGTGTTTGAAGTACAACCTACTTTACCCAAGTTTAATTCATGCTGTTTTTTTCATACACAAAACACTTGTCACTGCGCTTTGGCTCATGTATAACATTTATATGAAAAAATTGTAATGAAATTCTAATAAATAGAGATTTATTAACTAACATCTGTATACATATCTTATTCACATATATTACCTCAACGCTTCTGTAAGTATTTCAAAGAAGAATTGAATCATTTTTCCCAAATACAGATAGCTGTAATTCTTAGAAACAAGAAAAAATTATTGGGGTTGTTGAGAAAGAGAGAGAGAGTGATGAAACTTATCATCACTTTGTGTGGATGTCTATACCTTGCACATTAGCACCAGGCGTGTATGCAACTCATTTTACACAAATGATTGTTCTTACACAACATTGATTTGATTGCAATCTTGTGAACGTCAAGTGTAACTTCGTTTTTACGCACACTATTGTAAAAATGGTCAGTAAATTGTAAGCTTTCAGAAACATCAAAAATATATGAAGTATAAAATAATAAAATATATTTAAGGAAACTTTACTTTACACCTTTTCTGATGAAATACATGTCCAAGACAACGTTATTTTTACATTTTTGATTAAAATTGTAAGTTACCGCCATCTTTTGATAACTTAAACAGTGATGACGATAATTGACAGGCTTGAAGGAGTTAGTAAAATTTGACATTTTAGCAATTTATTAATGTTGGTTATGTTTAGCGATATCACCAGTTGTTGAATTTACAAGAAAATAATTTGATGCTGTTTTATTCGATACTATTAAACGGAACATTGTTAAGGACACTTAATTTTTTGTGACATAATTACAAGTGTGTTTTTTCTATGGTTTATATACAGTACCTATACTAATAAAAAGTTTCAATTTATGTGGTTTAATAGAAATATTCTTATTTTATTAATTAATTAAGATAAATTCAATTTTAGTATAGCAAAAATTTTGAACGTTTATGCAGTGAGTTGGCTGAAGCCAACAACAATTTGTAAATTGTTCGGTAGAACATTGTAAAACACCGAAAATGTGAATAGTATAAACTTTGATGCAGTCAGCACAAAAACAGATACCTGTTATTCCAGCAACAGGCAGAAACAGCTCAAAACAGGTACCCGTTTTCCGAAAACAGCTCAAAAACAGAACTAAAGCCGATACCCGTTTCTCAAAAACAGGTAGCCGTTTCCCAGAAGCGATAACTGTTTCCCAAAGAAAAGCTCAACGCAACAGACAGGAAGCAGTTTAAGTTTTCATTGTCCAAAAGAAATTCTACTACAGCTAAAAAAAATGTGAGTGATAGTTCAATTTGCGCTAGAAAAGTCAAATGATCTACGTTAAGGAGAAAAATTGAAAACATCTGGAAGTCTGACATACTCAAGTACTCATGTATAAATTTCTACATCAAAGAAAAGCAGTCATTTCCTGATTGCTGACTCAATACAATTACAGGAATACTGATGCACACATGAGTTACATTCAGTGCATTTAAGCTGACTTTCACAATTTGCCTTAACTTCTTGCACCATATAAATATTGCTTAAGGAAGAAGAAGCTACATTCCACACGTTCTTAGTCACTGTGACAGTAAGACCGTCAAAGCCTGCTTTTCAAGAACAAATTGCATGAAATTATTATTGGAATAGAAAATCCTAAATTACAAAGAATCTGTAAGAGCTAGGTATAGGGAACCCTAATACAGTTTTGTAGGGAATTAAAATTAGAATAAAAATATGGTGATAAATAGGGGTGTTCCATTTAAAATAAGGAAGTTAATTGGCTTTAATGTTGTTCAAAATAGTAACTGAGTTTTTATACACCCAGTATAAATTTGTGATAATAACTTCGGTGGATTTTAAAGTTTGATGCTTTCAGTAAACAATGCAAAACAATTGGGAAAAAATCTTCGAGTACGTAAAACAGAAAGTTCTTTTGAATTTCGATCTACATTCTCACAAATAATGAAGTATTTCGGCAACAGGTGGAGTTAGGTATAGGGACTATAACAGTAAGTGATCTTTATTTAGTCCACAGAATCGAAATATGCCATCATATATAGGTTGTTCCATTTAAATTTTCATAACTTTGATGCGTAAAATGTTTATGGACCACCCTGCATATTCGAAAATAATTTTAAAACGTGCTCCTAAAGCACCTACACGATAATAAAAAAAAAGATTTCAAAAATATTTTATCATTTTTCGTGTACAAACCGACGGAGCTTAGATGCCTTACCCTGTATATATATATATATATATATATATATATATATATATATACTTATTTATTGAGATGATATTTATAATGCTAAATATCATGGTTAGTTAGATATTGGCTCAGAGTAAAAGTTACATTAAACTTAAAGTAATTGCATTGGTATTGGTTAAGCATATATGTAAATCGCAAGTTGCAGAAGTTCAAAGTAATCTAAGTATAAATATGATTATGGGGCATATTAGCTACTTAATTCAAATTTCACAAGTATTAAATTATTATCATGGCTGAACACTATAATTTTAATGTTAATAGTTTTCGAGCATCTTCGAAACTGTAAAGTAGGTGGTTGATTCTATAAAGTTCATGTAATCCATATGAATAAGTAGATTCTAGTCTGATAACATAATATGCTTCTATTTTAAAACAAAAAGAAAGACATTGTATCAATTAACATAGGAGAAGTAAACTAAAGTATATGAAAATGATTCATGTAGCTTATAAGTGAATAATGCGAAATTAATTACATTATATTTGTAATTTAAGTGTAAAAATTGAGAAACCAGGTTATGTCGATTACGAACATAGATGATGAGGTAGAAGTTTTCAAAATAAACCATAAGTGTGTTAGAAACTGGTGTATTCGTATGTATTTTGGGTCATAGAATCCATTTCTGTTTATAGTTTTCCTGTAGGAAGTAAAATAAGTTACTTATAAGTAAATTTGTGTACGAAAATTTGCATATTTGTTGAAATTTAGATAGATTAAGAATTTTAAAAGGAAGTAGGGCAAATGTATTACCCATGGAAAGGAAATTTTGTGTAGAATGCAAAAATAATTATGTTTTTAGGATCTATTCCCATATAAGAAAGTTATGTGTAAAATTAGTAATTTACAAATTTCTGAAAAATGGTTAGCCAATCAGAATTACGCTTTGTTATGTTTGTATAGACAAAATACTATAATTGATTGGTTGTTAAGCAAGAAAAGCACAGGAAGTTATGTTTTTTCTCATTATCTGTTAATTCCTTAGAGTGAGAACATGTCTCTCGGGGTGTACATGAATTCAAATTTAAAATGAATTGTGTGTTTGGTATAACCTACAATAATGCAAGTATTAAAAAATTGAAATTATAAAATTGTCATAAGTTAGGTTAACGTGAATATTTGTCCGAGTGATGTGGTATCGTTAAACAATTGAAAGTGAATCGATTATTTCGATTATTATAAAATTATTATAACGAAATTAACATGGTGTTATCATTTTAATAGAATTAAAATTAAAAAGTTTCAATTAAATAAAAACCGAATGCAGATAAAATTATTGTATTTTATGATACAATAACATTAAATTAAATTATTGAATTTGAAAAAATAATAAATAAAATCAAAGTGCTTCAGAAAAGGGTTGAAGAAAATATTTATGCAGCATAACTATATATGCTTATACTGTAGATCTTCCACCGTTGGATCAATATTATTTATGGAATTCGAATTACTTCTGATTTGGGTATTGAAACATCAATATTGTAAATTGGAGCAGCTGAAAGAATGCAAACATAAATATGAGTGTATAAATCTTATATTTTTATTTGAGGTTATGTTGAATATTATTATTGTTTATCACCTATGTGCATGTGTGTAAAGGATTTAGGTAAATTATGTACTAGTCTGGAAATAGTACAACCATTCATTAATTTTGTAGTGATTCAATATTATTTTAAAAAGCAAAAGATACTTACTGAAAATATATCTTCGTTATTGTTTAGTCATGATGGAATATGTGCACAAATTCAGGTCAATGATAATCGCATGCGCGCAACATGTTATATAATTACAGACGATACAAGGTGTTTGAATAAAGTTGAGAATATGCAATTCCAGATTTATTTTTAAATCACAATTGGTTTTTGTTTTTGGAAAAGAACCTAACGCAAACGTTTAATGGTTTTTTTATACTGAACTAATATTGAACTCTATCCCCTGGGATGCTAGTGGAGGTAATTTTATTAAACAAGTTTAACGTCAATCATCATAATAAATTAATGAGCCCGCTTTTATAAAACATGGATATTACAGTTTAAGCATTTTAAACCTTACTTAATTAATTTTTAGACTTAATTGATTTTGTATTAAGAAGCTTTATAAAGCAAAGTATTATTTAAATTATATGTTAGTAATTTTTTGTCGCTAAATTCAAATTAAAATCTAAAATTGCATAGTACATTATTACTAGATTTCTTTAAGGTCTGTATGTCGGTAATATATATTTCTTTACACATCTTTGGTTTATTTGGCAGAATAACAACCATTGTCGTAGAAATTGACAAAAGTTCAGACGATTTTAATCTTATTCTTCACATCCATGTTTTACATATGTAACCAATAACCCCGATTCCTTTCTGCTTCATTCCGTTGTAGTGAAATAAGAAGAACTATTAGAATACCCCCTTGATCTAAAGAAAATATTATTTATCTGACACCTTATCCGGAATCCGTTTCTCCTCCTCCCTTCCCTTTGTTTTTTTCCTGTTCTATAAATAGAACTGTTAGTGTATTACATTATTACTAAATTACTTACTTTTTCATTATATCTTTTATAATTTTTGTGTAAATTGTCCGTTAACTACCGCCTGTATTCAGCCGTCGGCCATTTTTATCTTTTAACGTTTGTAACCTATTCATTATAAAGCAAACCTGCGCACGGCGGTTTAGTTTTAAATACATACCATGTTTAAATTTTGAATTGAATATGATTGTAATTGATTAAATTTAATTTTTATTTTACTTTCTCTTTTAAATAAATGAAATTTTGTTAGGACATAGCAAGTATTCCGAATATAATTATCGTTTTGTACATTTAACTTTTTACTTATAGAAAACCTGCGTTACTTTAGGAGTTGTTTTATTTAAATTTTAACTTACTGAACGTATCTGCACTTTGATACTTATAAGTTTAACTACTTGTTTAATTGAGTGGTCACCTCGTTTTGGACATTAATTTCCAATTTTATTTGTCTTGTTGTATAACATTGTCTATTTTGAAACACTTTTGATTTATATAGCTATCTTTTATTTTTTATTTAACGATTATAGGTTTTGTTTTATACTACAACATCCTTTTTTTCCTATTGATTTCTCATTTCCTTCGGTTATCTACTCACCTCTTTTAGACATCGTTATTCAGGAGCTGGGATAAGGGTAATTCTGCTTTTGGTGAAGCGCTCCTGGCGCCCTTATCTGTACCGGAAGTTTCTTGACCCCGCCTGAACCGACAGACGTCGGTGATTTCTTTCCATTAGCAGGTGAGTTGCGACTGTTCTCTCCCCATTCTTTTTTTTTTCTCTACGCTCCCCGTTTCTGCACATAACAAACACCATATATGAAAAAATTGAAGTTTGATTATTATGTAGGTTCAGTACATCCCTTGGATGCATAATTACCAAATACGCTGTCTAAACTAGACATACCACTGTGGCATGGACTAGTTACGGCGAACCTTTTTACATTTCCTTCAATAACTCGTCAATGCGTCATCCAAAACCTAAGATTCAAAGATTTTCGAAAAGAGGATTTAAAGCAAATTGTGAAAGATGAAGAATATATAGGGTGTTTTATTTAAAAAATATATTCCCGAATATGCTCTGCTTTAAGAATTCTCCCTGTATAAGTCCAATTATTCTTACATGTGCATGTTCGTTACAAAACCATTTTTTGTTAAAATAAATTTCTCGACTTTTAGTTAATGAAACATACTGAACTTTGGCGCACTAAGGAGCAACCCTGTATATAACTTTTTTATTTTTTATTGTTTTTATTGGGAACCATATGGGTTTCATTTCTACACTAGCTTGGCTTATCGGATTTTCTTCTAGTGCGATGTACGCGGTTTCTTTGAGTTTTTTTCTTGATGTTTTTGTTTGGCCTTTGCGAATGTTGTTCTTGTGTTCCTAAGTACTCAATCTGATAGGGCTGTTGCTCTCTCCTATGTATGATCTGCCACATTGTCATGGTAAGAATACACAATTCTAGGAATTTTGGTTTTTAATGCGTGGTTTGGTTTTGGTTAGTATTCCCATGAGCTTTCTTGTCAATTTGAAGGCAGTCCATGTGTTGTATTTGATGCCTATCCTTCGTATATTGTCCTAGGTATCTGATATATATGGTATTATCACTACGTATGTAGGTTCTTCTTTTTCGGTTACCCTTTCCTTGTTTAGGTTAGGTGTTTGATCGGGGTAGCCAGTTCTTTAAGTATTTTAGCGATATCTTCTTTTTCGTTTTTCAGGTCCTTTTGTTTTGAGCGCATTGTTTCTGTTCTATCGTACAAGCATTTTTTTGCCGTTAATATCAAATAATTGCACATAACATAATTAATCGATGTGTTTAAGGTCTATATCTAGGTATTTTTATATCTTTGACATATGCAGCTGTTTTAGAAATATTTGATAAAACCAAAAACTGTCTCTAACAAAATCCCCCTCTCCGCCGCTGGATTTCTGCCAAACTCTAATCAGTTTTAATCCAAATGAAAACAAGCTTAAATACAAAATTTTAAGTACGTAGTTATTTTCGTTCTGGAGTTATCGTGGATACTAACATACATCCACACATACAGACACACACAGATACACAAACACACACGCACACACACAATTTCGTTTTTGTTTTGTTAGGACCTTCAATTTGTTCCAAAATTTAGGGACTTCACGGTAATTTAGTTTGGCTGTTTCTTTAATCCAATTTTCCTGAGTGTATTTGTTGGTCTCTAGTCTGATTATTTCGTTGAGTCGGTTGTACTCGGTCTTTAGTACTGGGTCCCTAATTTTCAGAAATCGACGGTATATCCGCCGTTTTTCCTTAATCCGGAGAACGATGAGGGAAATGGTTGAAGTCTATTACCTTTGTGGGAATTGCTGAATTGGCTGGGTTGGAGATGAATTGGGTTAATTCTTGTACGGCTCTGCCTATGTCGTCAGTGGTGTTTAGGGGTCTGTGAGGTTATTGGAGATGTGTTCTTTGAACACATTCAAATCAGCATTATGAAAATTTCTACGTGTAACAGTCATTTGTGTTGGGGGAAGTGTGTGCCTAGGGATGTCTCAACTAGTAGTAAAACGTGGTCTGATGTTATTGTTGTGCCGAGGTGGCAGTTGTCATCGAAAAATTGTGTTAGTTGTTCGGAGCATATTGTGTGGTCGAGTATGGAGCAGCCGTTATATTCGATAAACGTGTGGATGTTTTTATTCGTACTATTAGTGGGCTTGTAAATGCCTTTATTTACAATAATTAAAATGGTTTATTTTAATTTGTCTCGGTCTAGCTCAAATCGGGCCTTGTCTTAACAAGACGGGGTGGTTCGTATTTTGGTGCTTAACACTGTACACTTTGAATAATTACAACAAAATGTTTTAAACGTATATTACCTATTTCTTCTGCAAAACTAAATAACCAGATACTAAACTGAACGAAATAAATTAACAAAAAATCTTATCTCAGGTTACCGGATGTTCTTCCTAGTAGCGCCGTTTTGGTTAGTCCCCGTGGACGGTACTGGTGATTATTGGCTCCTGGGCCGTTTCTGTGAAAATATAAATTATTGTGGTTCAATTGTAGTGTGTTATGACCCAAAATCCTAATAATGAGGATTTAATTTGGTCTATTACGACCTTTCAGACCGGCCCTGTAAACGGTGGCGTGCTATTTATCAGGTGGCGTAATGTAATATTCTACGTACTATATAAGCAGGGCCAACGATCACGTTGGTGTTTGTAAGCAGGTCAAAGAGAAAATCAATAATTTAAAGTAAAATAATTTAACTGATGAAGATTTCTTAATTAATTGAGAACGTATTTACATTGATTAATACATAACATTTAATTATGCCCGGCAATAAGACGCATTAATTCTTTATTATTAGAAAACGTCTGTTATTGTTAAACGCTGTAACTTTCTCGTAAACGAATACTTATTCTACCTATTAAATACAGGAAGACGGAGTTTATCACGATCTTTTACGTTAGTTATTAAAAATTGCTTCTATTATTAATTGTTGTACACGAGTTTATACGACCTTTTAGGACTGCGTGAACTAGATTAAACACTTCTAAGAATTATTTCCTACGGAATGCAGGTGTCTTAAGTACACGATTATTCTCGGGTAATTTATTCTAAGGCTGGTAAATTAGTCAGGCCTTCGGGAACGAAATAGTGGAGAGTTTTTCCGTTGCGTGAAAATATACTCGCGATACAGGAATGTTTATCTTACCGGATTTCCTTTATTAAGAAATATTATTAGAAAAATATCTAACAAATTTATATGCGATTTGCGAGACGCTGGAGCACGTTTAATGCAATTTATTACGTAAACGCACCACGGGTTCCTCTTTATTTAACTGGGGATCACGCGGGTGATCTCTAAGAATACGGCTTCTGGTACTGAGACTATCTCCAGGTTAAGGCGTCGCTTATTTGTATTGCTAATTTTCCTCAGGATCTGGTCGGTGTATTGTATGTATAATATATGTTTACTGGAGAGCCCTTTATAAGATTCTGGCTCCAGCCCGTCGACTGCTGTACAAAGGATCTCCTGGGAGCGGTAGAATTAGAGCGAGTACCCTTCTTGCCGCTGGAGTAAATGGAAGATGACTACAGGGCGTTAGCTCTAGATGCTGGAGACGCGAGAGTAACAGAGTAGCGTAGAGTAGCGCGCAGAGAGTAGTAGTAGTAATAGTAGTCTGAGTAGTAGTATGGAGTAGTCGTAGTATGGAGTAGTGTGGAGTAGAATTTCTTCCGGTGGCGCCGCGGTTCTTATAGCTAATTCGCGGTGGGTGGGTCTGGCTTCTATGCAGGGCTCCTCTGGCTGTGATTGGCTGAGGGTTCTCGGACATAAGAGCATCTTATGGATATACAGTGTAATAATGAAAAGGACAGGGTGTTGTGTCCGGGAGCGTTATAATAGCAGAATACTGTTGTGTGCAGAGACTCGCATTGGTAGCGTCTGCCAAACAAACAGACGCCGTTATGCAAGAGGAAGTCTATAGATGATTTGGAATGGGATGAATGCGAACGAAGGTTGTGGGACGGCTGCTGGCTCTAGAGACTATACGGACGGCCTTGGTTACATAAGGGATATCTGTAGCCTGTATAATCTCTTCTGGTAATGGCACGGTCAACCTCGCGGATGACACATTACCAAAAGGGGTTTGTGTCCAGGTCGGGTGCGGGTTGGGCCGAACAGTTGGGATAGGGTAACGGTTGGGGTTCCGAAGGTGGCTTATATTTATTTCTCTACTTCAGTGTTCGGGATAGGTTGAGAGGTTTCAATCAGGGTGGTGTGGTTGTGGTTGAATTTTTCTCTTGGGACCTACGTAGTTTATATATGTTCGTCATACCTCTTCCACCGAATCTTTTGAGCAAGTACATCCTTTTTACAGATGATCTGCTACGTAAATATCGCAATTTGTTTATTAGGCGTCGTGTGAGTCGGTCCAACTCATTGAGATTGGAATCACACCACTTCAGAATAACCAAAGTGTGTGTTAGTACAGGAACTACCCAAGTGTTAAAGGTTGTGATCTGGTTATTATTATTTATCTTTTTCTTATTATTATTGTTATTATTAATTCCTGCAACCATCTGTCTTTTTACTACAAAAAAAATTGCTGTGTAATTTCTCGAAAACTCACTAATTAGAAAGGAACAAAAAGGACTAGCAAATGATAAGGTAAAGTTATCCACGTCTCAACTCGTATTAGATGGACCTTCTGTTGTGTTGACCATTTTGTAAATTGGTCGTAAAATGAATTTTACGCTTCTCAACAAATTACCGCTTAGTTTTGTGAAATTTCAAAGCTTTAAGGAATTATAAAAGAGAATGGAAAACAAAAAAAAATGAATAAATAAACTTTGAACATGATTAATAATTTTTCCGGTAAAAAGTTTCTAGATCATTGAATAGGGTGTATAGAATAACTCACGTTCAACACTCTCTTGTAATTAATTTAGTTAGAATGGTGTCACGTAAGGAATAGTTTGTGTAAACTGCACCCAGTTTACTACCTTTATAATCAATATTTAACGTAAATTGGTACCAAACTGGTACATCTTTAAATTGTTCTTCTTTTTTAACTTACGGCTTCTCAGAAATATAGAAAATTGCTTTCTGTTATATATAGTGACAGTAAAATGAATTGGTGGTTAGAGGTAATATTTTATTTAGTGTTAATAATATAAAAAACTAAAGTGTGGGATTTAGAAATGTGTAAGGTGCATGCTGTACATGAAGTGCTTTGAATATTAAACCTGCCAATATCTTATCCTTCGTCTTTTAAAGGTAATTTTACTTCAAAGCCAGTCTGTAAATGACGTGTTTAAGTTGGACTGGCATTGTAGAACCTTGTTAGATGTTGTACATTACTACTTTTTAATTGAGTGCTTGCTCGATAGGAAGTGAACAACTAATTACGTGTCTAGTACATAAGCTTCAATAAGATGTACATACAAAAGCAAAAGGTAGGTGCCTTTAATGGTTTATGAATACATTGAATGGATCTAATTAGCTGTAATGAGACATTTTCTAACAAAAAATAAAATCTAAAGTGAGAATTGAACAAATTTCTAAATAAAAAATGAAAACAAAAGAATCTTTAAACAAATATATTGCGTTTTATTACAATTTGGAAAATTCAGAAAAACATTACTGATGTTGCAACATATAGAAAAGATCTGATTAAAAAAAATACAAACTGTCACAATCGTCATTCATAATCATTCTTTTGGATATGTAACCGTGTATTCTTATTTTTACTTTTTACAAATTTAAACATAAAAATCTGATGTGGACAACTTTCTTATGCGAAACGGATATTTTTAACTTATTCATATCTGCTCTTACAGTAACGATATGTTACCATAACTACTTGTTATTATTTTACTTATACAGAGTGTTCTTCTGTGGTGGTGTTGCCTCAAAGCTGTCACAAAAATGACTTATCGAATTGTTAATGAGGCAAATTGGGGTACTTTAAACCCTCCTGTGTTCGGATCAATATTACCCAATCGCGTTCTTCTAATGTGCATAATTCGTTAATTTATTTAAATATTTCGTTGTCATCGCATGACATTTCATTACTCTAATAACGGTGTACCTAGATTGATATTAGAAAATTATAATTAGTTTTTTTTTTAATGCAAGTAGTACGGGGGCACCTTGGCCGCCATCTTGGATTTTGACGTCACAAGGATGCCCCACGTGGGGGGGGCGTATTTTCAACCCTTATTTTTATGGTTTCTTTTCGAGGCCTTTTTCAACCCTTGATGGGTTATGTCTTGGGGCTGGGCTGGACCTGGGATTGGTCTTGGGTTGATCTTGGACCTTGAGTTGGTCTTTACCTAGAGTATGGTGACAACTATTTTAGTAATTATCTTGTAGATCATTTTGTTTCTGGGCCTACCGCTCTGATTGGTGTGAAATTTGAAACACGGAAACCCTAATCTTATAAGACAAGTGTAGGCCTTCGCCCCTGTCGTTACCCTGGTTGGAAATGGTATTTGTTTTGTAGGTTATGACTGGTAATTTGAAGTTGTATTCTAATAAGGAGGCCTAATGCTAGCTTGTAAGACACGTGTAGGATTCGCAACTTGTTCTCGGACCTTCGCTAGCTGGAAATGGTATGGGACCCTAACATTATAAGACAAGGTAGAGCTTGGCTATCGTGGCCCCTTGGTGAATTGTATGGGTTCTAACCTAATCTTATAAGACAGGTGTAGGCCTTCGCCCCTGTCGTTACCCTGGTTGAAATGGTATTTGTTTTGTAGGTTATGACTGGTAATTTGAAGTTGTATTCTAATAAGGAGACCCTATTACTATCTTGTAAGACATGTGATGAACTTGTGTCAGGGATTGATCTTACGTGGGGAATTTGAATGACAGTAAAATTTAATTATAGAACACTTATTTTTATTGTAAATATCATAATTAAAAAGCCTCAGTGAGTTATAAAAAAATTACTGACATTCAGATTATTCTCTAATGAAACAAAAATTTTTATTAAGTTAATTAATTACATAACAGTTATTACAATATTGTTTTCTAAACGAATATTAAAACTGATGCTTTTCCTGCATTGATTGTATTGAAATATGTTTAATATCCATCCGATCGTTAAGTTGTTGTATATTGTACACTTTAATATTTTTAAAGAAACTTGTTGTTACGTATATCTTAAATGTGTTTTATAACTGTAATTAAAAATCTGTAGAAGTAAATAAAATAAATAAAGGTTAAAAGTACACTTACCAGCTCTGTATTGAAAGAACATTTTTAAGGGACTGATTCTCGAATGATACCAGTTTTATGTTAGTCGCATACCACACTAAAACAACTTTCTATGTTTTACGTTTATGAATAGTTGATGTAAACTAGCTATTGATTTCTCCATAATTAATTTTTAGAATGTAAATATACAAACCTGATTATCTTTATCACACTTACTGCAACTCGTATTTACCTTTCCTTAAAGTAATTAATAACAAAGCGGTTTGAACAAAATATTTTATGTTGGCCTACATACATAACACGCAAATTGTTTTATAAAAACTCATTAAATGTTTGTAAAGCAATAATTACATGTTTAAATTCCACAACAAAAATATGTAGTTAGAAACCACTGTTCATGTTTACTTTTAGCTAATTACTGTGTAATTATATAATTCTGTTAAATTTAATAGTCTAAAAAATTGATTACCAATATCGAATGAGTAACATAATTTCTTTTAAAAACACTAAATAATAAATTTTATAACACGATTTTTTAAAAACACACATGCTGAATTAAAAAGAAAGAAAACAATAGGCTCATCTGATATTACGCAACTCTTAATTAAAAAGTAAGATACTAAAAATCTATTTATCAGAATAGAATGGTTGGGTAACAGACGTTAAACAATAATTTAATTATATCGTCATTTACAATTAAACATATACTAAAAAGTTTTTACAAAATCAATCATTGATAAACTATTTAATCTAAATATAGAAACGTTAACGTATAAAGTCCACACACATCCGAATGGTAATCCTGCAGTATTATTTTATTGTAACGGAACCATGTAGAATTCTTCTCTAGGAAACGTAAATGATATCCTTGAGGTGCTCGTCCAAAGGAATCAAAATACTCCTGTTACCATTATCATCAATGTAGATAGCGGTCCAATGCTGACCTGGTTTGTTTGCAGGATCCGTGTTTACGATAATTCACACGGTCCAGGTGCGTGTCTCGGTAGTTGATTAGAAGCACATACAAGCCGAAACACATTCTTCTTGTGGCTGGGGATCGATTTAAAACATCTCAACACTTGTACCGCATACATCTTTGGAATTGGTATGCGTCCAGTCTTGCACTAGTAAAGCGTTTTCCAATACACACATAGGCCCAGTGATGTTATGGTTTAAACAGCTTATGCTTTTGCTTCCTTTTTCAATTGTTTAATCGACGGCAACCAGTCTCCTCCAGGTTTACTATTGGTTTGTTAAGAAACCTTAAAACTGTTGTTTTTCACTGCCCTTAACGTGAATTTTGTTAAAGGGCGAAACACTCTCATCAACTCCTCACGGAAATTGTTGTAGTACATACCTGACCACCATTTCAGCCCATGATAATTAACTTCCATAAATTTTATCTGTTGTGACATGGATCTTGATATAAAGTAACCTTGAGGTGGTTTTATTAGCATCAACGATAAACGACTATGATCTGTAACCACGGCAATTTCTTTAGGTATGAATTCGTTGTTAACACCACTAAACCCTTGTACGTCCATATGCGTCCATCTTCTTTCGCTGCTGTTGTACACTGAAGATCGCAGGTTAGAGCTACCACTTTTAACAGCTAAAATCCACAACGACGTTCCGATGTTTATCGATCTCGATCACGTTATCGAATTCTGCATACACCAAACAGTTAACGGTTTCGGTGAGCGCTTCTTCAAACCCGACTTCCAGCCGAAGAGAACCGTTTCTAACTAAATTCCAGTGCGTACTAGCGTTTGCAGACAAGTCAGGTGTTAGGTCAAAGGCCATTAAACAGTAGCCGTTGGGGTAATCACTTCTCGATATATCGTTACCTTCATTCAAAAAATGAATACCCGTACCAGAGAATAAGGTGTGGTACGCTCTTACATATAAACCATTAGCTGTAAAGTCTGGTTGTAAGGCCTTCCAAGGAATTTGTTGTCCGTCAATATATAACGACACGTAGTTAATATTGCAGTGATGAAAATTGAACGGGTTTCGTTGAAGGCTTTATTTGCTACAAAGCCTACGATGCATCGTTTAGGTAACTGACCCAGAAAACATTATCCAATGATTTTCGCTGTATGCCTGCAGGTATAGTTAACACTTTACGTCGGTCCTTGTAACAGGGTATTTTGCGGCGGTTTTTCTAAAGCTTTAGCGTGCGCAATTAGAATAGTTGGATTGATTCGCATACGTCTCACCAGTAAACTAGCGTCTATAATTCGCGTCTTGTAAGTTGAAGCAGTGCCGCCATTAGGCTAAAGGTATCTCTTGATCGTACAAATTTAGTCTTTAACTCAACACCACTTATGACAAACTTTTCTTGATTAAACAAATCCGAGTTTCCCGGTAGCCGCAAGTGCTTGACGTTTTGAGAAACCGTTATTTGCGTTTCCCAGTGTATTCATCTGTCCAGCTGTATCATTGTGCCATAAGGTACATCCTAGATGTGAACTCTTGGCCTCCTTTCCATAATTTAGCAGCGTTTCGATATATGAACGGTAGGCGTAGGTGTTGTTTGTTGTGACACCATCTTCTGATTTAAGTAAACCTCCACCTGTGAAAAAGCGAATGCATCCAATTGTTTACCGGTGCTACAACATCAGCGTCTGTAAGTGCTGTATCATCTTGTTTTAGAACTTTAGCTGTGATACAACATGGTCTGGCTTAAATCTATGTAATCGTTTCCATTTCCGGGACTACAAATTCTATTGGGGCGTCATCACTCAGAGCTGATAAGGGTTTGTAAAATATCCATTCACCATTCTCGATACTTGTCTGCGTCGACGGTAAAGCGAACAAATCCAATTCGGACTTGACGCATTCACACGATTGGGCATATAGAAAAGCCATTATCTTGAAAATATATCGTCGTAAGTAGGTTTCTTCTTCTAAGGTTTCTACCTGCCTCGTGAAATCTTTCTTGAAACAAATCCTTAATAGGTCGATCCTCTATGACGTCACCAAGAATATTAGCACCCGTTCTAAAAGCTTCTTTTCCAATAGCCTTTGCGCCAGACTTAAATAACGGTATTATACTTCTAAACATACCACCTAACCAGCTCCTATTCCATGACCACGTTGATATGGCGCACCTCTGTAGATAGAGCCGATACCGTTACCGGCCTGATTCATGTAATATTGCTGATAAGGGCAAACCATTATTGTACTTTCTTAAAATGTAGCTTCAGACACGACGTTCCTAACTCAAATGGGATTGCTGCACCCGTATCTGTTTTTATATTAATCTCGATGTTTTCAAATTCCCGTGTCATCACCGGTATGTAGTGTGCAGGGGAAAAAACCACATCTTTATGACTACCGTAAGCGTAGCTTTCTGAAGTAATATTTATTATACGCATAAGAAGAGATAAAACATCACCCGCAATTTTCGGTTCAACGATGTCGCAATAAACAAACATCTGTGTTGGTAATCCTATCCATATACTAGCGGGGTGAGGGGGCATTGGTTCCATAACTCTGTTCTGATACGGACGATAACCCAATTGTAAGGCTAGACGTGAGAATCCGAATAGCGAGAGCTGAGTGTTTAATTTAGTAGTGACGCGCTTAGTTAGATTATGATATTCGTTTGTTAGCAATTTACTTATTAGTACATGGTTATTTAGCTCGGTGATAATTTCTTCTATGCTGGTGTAATTTCCCGAAGCGAAACGTATCACGTACCAGCCATCTTCAATATAAATGATCTCGTTGTCGAGTTGAAAATATTCTGCGGCCTTTTTTAATATCGTTTCTAACACGTTCTCGCCAGGTGGCTCTGTTCTATAATAAATTAAATTATCTGTTGCACTTACAGCGGCAAATGAACATGGGTACTGAATTTCCGATATCCCTACAACCCACGAGCCCGTTAATCTTATTAGCTTTCGCAGCTGAGTAATAAAACTTGACGTCATATTACCTGGAAAACACGTCATAGAGCTATTACTCAATAAGGTAAGATAAAACTCCATTTTATATATCTCTCAACTGAGAAGCTAACACCCAGCTATTAAATTTGTCACTGTAACCACGCCACTTGACCAGGTATTGTTTATATCGCCCGCAGCCCTTCTCTGCTAGAATCTTATCGACTTTGAATAGAATATCTTTATCAACCGTAACAACTGCAATTCTTCTTCGTAAAAGGTACCCTCAACAGGATCGTTATTAAGATCGATTATTCGATAAACTGATGGTCTTCTTTTATCACCGCACTAATTGTAAAACTTCCTCGCTCCAATTCGTTTCATATCCCTTCTCAAAGGTGTACTTAGTTCTGGTGATTCTGACATGCTCACTGACTTTATATTTAGGATGACGTACTGGACCTAAACCTTTTGCGTACAGGTTATTCCACACTTCCAAAATGTTTTTATCGTTTACAACCGCAGGGCCATTTTATACTTGAATGAGGGCTTTGTTGTAAGCAGTCACAAATATTTCGAGTACATCAATATTCCTGTAGGAATTTTTGTAAGTGAAATAACGCTACATCTTTGTTTTCAATGTTTTATTAAATCTTTCATCTATAGATGCTTTTACATCAGGGTTATTTATTACATAGAAATTGATATTTTGTTTCTTGAAAAGTTTTGTACACTGCTCGCCAAACTCTTTGCCTTTATCCGTCTGTAGATTTGCCGAAGTATTGTCGCAATCCTTAAAATATCAGCGAATGTTTCAATTACAGAATGAGGCTGTCTTCGTTTAAGTGCTCTGCCCATGCCCTCTTGCTAAATAATCAATTACCGTTAGTATGTAGTTGTATCCCTATTGTGTTTACTTAAACTTCGCATATCACAAAGATCCGCTTCCACAACCCTTAAAGGTTACTCACAATATATTTATTTATGGAAACTTTTTCTGACTGGTTTATGTACCGTATAAGCTTCCTGTGCCTGCAACCAATTTTTCACTTCAACATATTTTTTATCTTTACAGCATTAGTTAAAGTGTTATACCAGCGAACCCTGCTGGATGAGAGGTATCATAGTATACAGCATCCATGTTATGTCCGCCACGAATCCCAATCTAGTGAAATTCCTTTCTTCTTCTTTGAGAGATTCTTCTCGGTCTTTCCCGCGTTTCACTATCAGCATCGTAATTCTCACCTATAGTTGTAGTGAGGGTCCGTTCAAGCTGGGTGATACGAAACATCATGTCTTTGGGTATTTCCGATAAACTCTCGTGGTATATTTATCTTTTTAATGTACGTCGCAAACTGACGCCAATCGCGCGGGTTTGTAGTTTTTCGTTTCCTTAACGTCTCGTGAACCAGATCGATAATGTTGGAAGGTGGTATGATCTCACCTTTTATTGGACATTACCCCTTTTATCCCAAAATACATCACTGCTCGTATTCATTATACGTAAGAAAGCCTCGCCTTTTCTCTTATATGAAGATCAGCTGACAAAGGTACACGACCTTTTAAAATGTATGTGCACACTCACAAATGTACTCCACCTGCTTACTATCCAAACATTTCAATAAAGCGCCACGTTGACTTTTACTTAATCTGGCTAGTGCATGCAAGATGTCAGTGTTCTCGTTTAAAGCGTCAGCCATCTTGTATGATGTAATCTTTATGACTGTGAGGCTTAAACCCTTTCTTTGCTATATATACCTGGCAGATACCTTGAGGCCCGAATATGTTTGTTCTATAACGTAGCACATCCGATGTATTCTGTTTTAAATCGAACAATAAATATCCGTGCGGGTTTGAAGTGGCTTCTTGGTATGCGTCTTCTAAAAATTTCGGGTTGTCCGGCGAAATCTGTCTTGATAAATGCTGTATCTGAGCTCTGTCACGTGAGTTCTTAAACAAAATTATGTAATGTGCGTTGAGAGAAATATCCCGCTGTCCACGTCCTTGAAATATGTTCTGCGTCAAAAAACACACTTAGATTTCGATGATGACAAACCTTTGTAAAATCTCAACCACAGAGCCTTAGTTTCGCGCATTAGATCGTCAATTATTATTAAGACAGGTTTTTCTCCGTCAAACTGTTCCATATCAGGTATACCCTTTTGAAATTCCACAGAAAGATCTTTGAATAAAGGCTGCCACTCACTGTAAAACCAGATAATTTTTTCAAAAGCTGTATCGCAGGCAGTTTTGATATTTTTTAGAAAATCTACGATAAAATACGATTTCCCACAACCCGACGGTCCCGCAACTATCGCCGGAAAGTGGTGCTTAAACTAACCTTCTTGATTCGCTAAATGATACTAACAGATACTCTACCAGAAACCTAGTTTAAATAGACTAAATAACATCCTTTCAATCAGAGCGCTAGGCCCAGAAACAAAATAATCTACAAGATAATTACCAAAATAGTTGTCACAACCCTGGCCCAAAGACCAACTCAGGTCCAAGACCAACCCCAAGACCAATCCCAGGTCCAGCCCCAGCCCCAAGACATAGTCCAAGTCCAAGACCAGCTCCAAGCTCCAACACCAAACCAAACTCAATCTCGAGACCTTAAAATACACCCACGTGAGCAAATACTAAAAGGGCGACAAAGACCAGCAAAAGGCACTTAATACAAACAAGAGGGTTGAAAATTCCATCAAGTGTTGAAAAGGTCTCCAAAATGAAACCATAAAATAAGCGTTGACAAAAAAATTACTGTCAAAAAGACCGTAATTAGGATTGAAATTCCCATCAAGTGTTGAAAAAGACCACCGAAAAGAAACCATAAAAAAAACATCCTTGTGACCTCAAAATCTAAGATGGCGGCCAAGGTGCCTCCGTACTACTAATGGATTTGCTGCACTCACTGTGTTTGAGACTACATGACTCGGTGATTTGGTGGTTCAAATTAAAAGAACGAGAAGCAGATTTTTATAAAAATAAATAACCTACATAATATTGCCACACTATTGCGCAATATTGCGCATATTGCATGCGTTATTTGCGTACAGGTAAACGAGTTTATTCCTGTTGAGAGTTGTCTGTGGCTCCGCGCATAAATGCAGTCAGTGAGCAACTGTGCGTTAGTTTCGTAGTAAATATCAAACTTGATGGTATACTTTAATAAGGAATACCTAACTGAAATTTATTATTGAAAATGTGTAGTGAAAGAGTGCTTACGGATAGTGAACTTGAGAAACTTTTGTGTTTCTGATAGTGACTCTAATGCTTCTGAAGAAGGAGACCATTTGTCCGAAACCGAGATATATAACAGCAAACCGGATGATGAAGTGGAATCTACGATTTCAGATGAAGCTGATACGGCTAATCACGTAACCTTAAAAAATGGTAATATAGTATGGAATGAAAAGACACATCAATCGGGAAAGTTATCAGCAGCAAATATTATTTCGTTCATTCCTGGGCCAACAAGGTATGTTATGTCGCGAATAATTGATATAACATCCACGTACTTCTTATATTTCACACCCAAAATTGTAAACCTAATTTTGAAAACGTCAAATTTAGAAGGCAAAAGGCTTTGTGGCGACACGTTTCAAGAACTAATATTAGTTCAACTACAAGCAGATTTTGGCCTCCTGTTTCTAGCTGAAGTGTATAAATCACATGGAGAGTCAACAAACAGTCTGTGGGATGGAAATGTAGGTCGTCCAATATTCAGAGCAACGATGTTCCTACAACGATTTATGTAATTCACGAACAACTTTGAATAAACTCGACCACAACGACAAACTGATAAATTAGATCGGTACTTGAGGATGAATGGTAGCAACTACGTAAGCTCTATAATGTTCTCGACAGTCAACAGTAGATGATCAACTTGCTTTGCCGTTTGTAATAATATTGGCTGTGTTGAGTTATTAATTCCATAATATTACTTATACTCCTAATAATAAATAGAAGATTTTGTGCCTTCAGCTCAGTCGGCGATTAAACGGGCCATGTTCATAAAATTTGATTTGCTTTAATTAGAAAATGTATGTGTGGTTAGATATGTTCGCTTTACAAAAAAGGTGTAACTTCACCTTGTAAATAAATGTTAAAATACGTCGCACGTAAACTTATTTTATGGAAAACAAGTAAACCGTAAATGTATTAAATGTAAAATTGGAAACAATAACAAGGCTTATTATAAAAATCTTTAACTCAAGTTGTAAAGTAGAAAATCTAATTAAATAAATCTGAATTAACTTAAAAATACCTTATAAACTAATGATTAGAAATGAAATACCTGTAGTACTTTCAAATTTTGGTTGTCACGTGGTATGCTGTTACTGATAACAACATACACGCTTTCAAATTTGGTTGTGCAATTAATCTTGAAATGAAAATATAATAAGGTTTTGATAATCGTTGATCCCAAATAAGTAAATTCCTTTAAAAAACTGCCAAACTTGGTTGATTTAAACGTGTTAATATACCATTTATTTATAATTTTCTGCATACCAACAAACTTCTAGTGCGTCATCCTTGTTAAATTGAAACGTAATAGTACAATGAAATTACGTAGGAAAATTTATCGTTATAAAAAAGAAAAAAAGGAAAATGAAAGTTCCTAAAAAGGGTAAATATATCAAACAATGAAAAATAGGTTTAATTAGTTCTTACCATAAAAATATACGAAACTTTTGATAAAATTCAAGATCAAATATGGATGTTTCTTGCTTTCATTATCGTACAACAACGACCTGCCAATAGGTGTCTGCGCACGAACTCAATGTGCAAACAAAATGCGCGTACAAGCTCCAATTTAAAATATCTAAACGCATGCTTTTCAACCTCTAAGGTATGCAATTCACATGACGCGAAAATGAACTAACTTGCCTAAATTGTTGCAAATTTCAACAAAACTTAAAAGGTTTGTTACACGTTGTCCTTTTAGACAGTACATTGCGAATAAACCTACTAAATGCGGAGTCAAGATTTAGACTTTATGCGATTCTGTAACTGATTATGCATATAACATGCAAGTTTAGCACGGGAAAAACGAAGGTGAACCTCCAGAGAGAGGTCAATGTGAAAGAGCTGTGCTAGATCTTACTTATGGTCTAAAAGGTCACAACGTAACGTGTGATAATTTTCTTACCTCGTACGATCTGGGGCAGGTACTATTGAAAAGGAAAATAACCATGCTTAGCACTATTCGCAAGAATAAGCCTGAATTGCCAGCCGCATTGGTCTGCAACAGGAAAGAAGTTCCTTCTCCAAGATTTTACTTTACCAAGGATACGTCCACAGTCTCCTATATTCCGAAACGGAATAAAAATGTTACGCTCATGAGCACCATGCACCACGATAACAGAGTGTGTAACCAAGATCATAAAAAGCCGTTTATGATTTTAGATTACAATAAAACTAAAGGTGCTGTAGACACGTTAGATAAGTTAATAATAACATACACATGCAGACGGCAAACTGAAAAACGGCCAATGACTTTTACAATATCATGGACGTTTCAGCTTACAATGCTTATGTTCTGTGGTGCGAAGTAACTCCAACCTGGAATGCTGTAAAACTTACAAAACGGCGACTATGTCTTGTAGAACTGGGTAATTCCTTGATCACTCCGTTATTGCAAGAAAGAAAACGTCTCCCTCAAAGTATGCCTGCAGATGAAATGATTATAGAGTCACGTGCTTCAACCGGTAATGTCGAAGTAAGGGAACAATCAACCATAACCAAGCGTAAAATATGTAATTTTTGTCCCTCTTCAGATGATAGTAAAACTTATATGGTATGTTGTAATTGCTCAAAATACATATATAAAGTTCATGTACGTCAAGACTGTAACAAATAAATGTATGTACCTAACTACTACGTTTTTGAGATGTTATTTACATAGCATTTATAATAATATGTGATAAAAATAAAATAACGTAATAAAATGTAATAAATTATAAATACTACATCTTATTTCTCATTATTATTTACTCTTATATCAATTTAACGACAATAAAGCGACAACTATAGGCTCCCGGGTAATAATGACCCGAATACAATAAGTGAAACTAAAATATTAACACAATAGGAAGGTTAAGAAATTTAAAACGTACAAGGTGGTCTAAAAAAGCGTGGCTACGAATTGTAAGATTTTCTTAAATGGTACACTCCGTATATTATTAAATTTTTGGATTTCTCCGTAAATGTACTTTACATTGATATTAGGTTTGCTAACTTTTTGACAAGAGTTTTGAAGTTAGAGTCAAAAAACAGTATTTCCAAAAAAATAGCGGTCTCTAAATACTGGGGCTTTTTCAAAACAACAAATGTTTGAAATATGCTCTTTTAGTACAGCCTTTAGTAAAGATTAACATATGTAAATATTAACTCAAACAAACTCAATACCATACAAGGTATTCCATAATTTAAGTTGAATTATCAAAATAACCTAATATTTCTGTCGGAACTCATACGAATTTAAATTCTCTACCAAACTGATATAAGGTTTTTGTATCATAAAATTAACTGCAAGTGAATTATTTCTCTCTCTCATTTTGTAATAAGCATTTTTTATGCGATCATGGAACGACCATATACCACCTTGTAGCATTTCTGGACTTATATTGCGAAAAAATAGACCTATACGTTCGATCGTGTCTTGTCTCGTTGTTACAACCTCTTGGTTCACTTACGATTTAACATTTCCCCACAAAAAAAGTCAGAGATCTTGCTGGCGAACTAGTTGCAGTTCCGCGTCCTATCCATTTATCAAAAAACTTTCTTCAAAGTATTGTCTAACTTGAAGAGTAAAATGAACTGGAGCCCCATCGTATTGTAGTCACATGGCTCTTTTTGTATGTTTTGGTAACTTTTGGCGAAAAAATTGCAAAAATATAGACCATCTCAAATTGCCTTCAAAAAAATACGGGGCCAATAAAGTAATTATTCCCCTATGCATTACAGGTCCATTTATGTTAATAGTGTTGATAAAGAATTTTCAGATTGTAAGTGTTGTAAGAATGAAAATCATGACGATTTATAAAGCCACTTCTGTGGAATGTAGATTCGTCAGTAAATAACACGTATTTGAAAAAAATACCATTTTTGAGCGTATAATCGGGTTTCAGGAACACAATTTCCATCCCGTTCACCAATACAATACCTATATCATAAGTTAATTCTTACCAAGAACAACTTATGATTGAAAGAACTTAAATTACATCGATGATAATTAGAAAATATTAACCAAGAACATAAATTTCAAAATAAAATACCCAGATCAATTCATTAAGACTACACTAAAAGATAATTTCCTTTTTTCACTCTGGCATGACTTCTACATGACTCATTTAAATTGACTTTTAACGCTCATTTAGTTTCATTTTAAAACTGTACTAGAGAAATGATCAGAAAACTTATAAAAAAAATATTTCATGAATTTTAATTATCTTTACTAAACGTCTTTTTCTTTTTCAGTAAGGTTAGCATTTTTTCACATTTTCGCAAATGTACCTTAGCGCTCTCTATGAACAGATAAACAGATTTTAACAAACATTTGATGGAACTGTATATATAAATTCATTGTACTTTAATTGTATTTTTAAAGTTACCGCAGCTACACACATACACGCACACACGCACGCACACACATGGTTTGTAAAATGCTGAAAAAATGTAAATATGTTAAAAACTCTAGATCAATTTTTTAAAAGAAATGAAATAATTTTAATTTAAATTTTTTTAGATAACTATGCAATCTCTTTTTTATACGTTCATGACGAAAATAGACAACATTGTTAAAACAAAAACAATAATCTATGTCAGAATGACGTTAAAAACTTCGTCATATAGAGCTTCATTGACATAAAAAAAAAATTCCAAAGCGGCTTGCTTCTTTCAAAATATCGATAATACAGCTTCAGCATTTTCAATCATATTTATTTAATTTTCATATTTATTTTGCTTTATATTAAAAAACATTATAAAGATAATTTAAGTCAAATTAAATTTTCTTTAACAGATACGTCTACATTTTCTTTATAAAATTAATTCGTCATTCAACTACCACTTAAATTCTACACTAGGTATTTTTTGCCGCGATATTACGAGTAGTATCAATAAATTGCATAAATATAGTTAATGCATATGTTTAAGGTTTATATCTAGGTATTTTAATACCTTTGAAATATGTAGCTGTTTTCGAAATATTTGACAAAAGCCAATAACTGACCCTACTAAACCCCCTCGCCGTAGCTGGTTTTCTCTCAGAATATAATCAGCTCTACGGCAAACGAAACTAGGTTTAATTACAAAAATTTAATTACGTAGATATTTCAGTTCCGGAATTATTATGGGTACTACCATACATCTACACACACACGCACGCACGATTGCACATACGCTCGCAAATCCGCACGCAAGAAAGCACGCGCGCACACCCAAACGCTCACGCAAAAGTACGCACGCGCACATGCACACGCCCACACTCGCTCGCACGCGGACACGCGCACACGCACACACACACACGCCCACCCACGCACACGAGCACCTAACACGCACACACTCACGCGTACACCCACGCACACACGCACACGAGCACAAACGCAGACCCGCACACACACACGCAACCACGCAGACACGAAAACACTTAAACACGCAAAACCGTACACTGGCAAGATCGCACACTCGCAAACTGACACACTCCCACTCTGCCACAGTCACACTCTCCCACGCTCGCACACTCGCACACACACAAAAGCACTCGCACACGCACACACACGCACACAGACTCACACGCACACACACACACACACACACACACACACAATTCACACACACACACACACACGCGCACACACGCTTACACGCAAACACGCACACACGCGCACACACGCACACACGCACACACGCACACACGCACACGCACACACGCACACACGCACACACGCACACACACATACACACACACACAATCTCGCAAAACGTACCCTAACAAAGTCGCGATTCTCGTACACTGTCACACATGCACTCTCGCAAACTCGTACTCTCGCATTCTAGCATACCCGCACACACACACTCGAACCCACACACACACGTGTGCGCTCAGACAGACAGACACACACTGACACACAGACACAGACAAACAGACACACAGACACACGGACACACAGACAGACAGACACACGGACACACAGACACACAGACACACAGACACACATACACACAGACACACAGACAGACAGACACACGGACTCACAGACACATACACACAGACACACAGACACACTGACACACAGACACACAGACACACAGACACACAGACACACAGACACACAGACACACAGACACACAGACACACAGACACACAGCGACACAGACACACAGACACACAGACACAGACACACAGACACACAGACACACAGACACACAGACACACAGACTACACAGACACACAGACACAGGCACACAGACACACAGACACACAGACACAGAGACACGAAGACAACAGACAGACAGACACAAGACACACAGGCATCGGACAGACAGACAAACAGAACACAAACACACAGACACACAGACACACAGACACACTGGCACAGCACATGTCACACAGACACACGACACACAAACACAAAACACAGACACACTGACAGACATTCAGACACACACACACACACACACACACACACACACACGGAAGAGAGAGAGAGCAGAGACACAGACAAAACAGACGCACAAGGCACAAACACACAGACACAGATCAACAGACACACAGACTCACAGGTAGCACAGACACACAGACACACAGACACAGACACAGACGACACAGACACACAGAACACAGACACAAGACACACAGACACACGACACAGCACACAGACACACAGACACACAGACACACAGACACACAGATCACAGTACACAGTACATACACACAGACACACAGACACAGACACACAGACACACAGACACACAGAACATCAACTAAAATCTTAATTTTTAACACAGACACACAGACACAAACACAGACACACAGACAGAAGTACACATACGACACAGACACACAGACACGACTACAGCACACATCGAACAACAATCACACAGAGCACAAACACAGACAAACAACACACAGACACACTGACACAACGACACAGGCACACAGTACACACAGACAACAGACACAGACACAAAACACAGACAGACTAACACAGACACAATGACTTACACAACACAAGGGACAGACACCAGACCACAGACCAAACAGACACTAACTAGACACACTAGATACACAGTACAAATCACACAGACACACAGAACACAGACACACAGA
This sequence comes from Vesta saturnalis, assembly GCA_036346205.1. Classification (NCBI taxonomy): domain Eukaryota; kingdom Metazoa; phylum Arthropoda; class Insecta; order Coleoptera; family Lampyridae; genus Vesta; species Vesta saturnalis. The sequence goes on from JARFJB010001540.1 coordinate 419,904, forward strand.
ACGCACACAGACACACAGCACAGACACACAGACACACAGACAAGACAAACACAGACACACAGACACAGACACACAACACAGACACACAGATCACAACAGACACACAGACACAAAGCACACAGAACACACACGAACACAGACAACAGACACAACAAAACACACAGCACACAGACACAGACACAAACACACAGCACATAGACAACAGAACACAACACGACTACACAGACAACAGACACAGCACACACAGCACACACAGACACACTGAGCACACAGACACATGTCACACAGACACAAGACACAAAACACAATACACACAGACACACTGAACACAGACATTCAGACACATCACACACACACAACACACATCACACACACACATTACAAAGGAGAAGAGAGAGAACAGGACAAGACACGAAACACACAGACACAGACAGCACAAGACACACAGACACACAGAACACAGAACACAGACCACAGACACAGCACACAGACACAAACACAGACCACAGACACAGACACACAGAACACACAGACACACAGACACACAGACACACAGACACACAGACACACAGACACAGACACACAGACACACAGACACACAGACACACAGACACACAGACACACAGACACACAGACACACAGACACACAGACACACAGACACACAGACACACAGACACACAGACACAGACACACAGACACACAGACACACAGACACACAGACACACAGACACACAGACACAGACACAGACACGACAGACACACAGACACACAAACACAGATAGACACATACACACAGACACACAGACACACAAACACACAGACACACAGACACACAGACACACAAACACACAAACACACAGACACACTGACACACAGACACACAGACACACAGACACTCAGACACACACACACACACACACACACACACACACACACACACACACACACACACACACACACACACACACACACAGAGAGAGAGAGAGAGAGAGAGAGAGAGAGAAAGAGTGAGAGAGAGAGAGAGAGAGACACAGACACACAGACACGCAGGCACACAGACACAGACACATAAACACACAGACACATAGACGAACAAACACACAGACACACAGACTCACAGACACACAGACACACAGACACACAGGCACAGATAGACCCATACACACAGACACACAGACACACAGACACACAGATACACAGACACAGACACACAGACACACAGACACACAGACACACAGACACACAGACACACAGACACACAGACACAGACACACAGACACACAGACACACCAACACAGACACACAGACACACAGACACACAGACACACAGACACACAGACACACAGACACACAGACACACAGACACACAGACACACAGACACACAGACACAGACACACAGACACACAGACACACAGACACACAGACACACAGGCATCAGACACAGACACACAGACACACTACACACAGACACACAGACACACAGACACAGAGACACACAGACACACAGACACAGACACACAGACACACAGACACACAGACACACAGACACACAGACACACACACACACAGACACACAGGTACACACATACACAGACACACAAACACACAAACACACAGACACACTGACACACGGACACACAGACACACAGACACACAGGCACACAGACACACAGACACAGACACACAGACAAACAGACACACAGACACACAGACACACAGACGCACAGACACACAGACACACAGACACACAGACACACAGACACTCAGACACACAGACACACAGACACACAGACACACAGACACACAAACACACAGACACACAGACACATAGACACACAGACACGCAAACACACAGACACAGACACGCAAACACACAGACACACACACACGGACACACAGGTACACACATACACAGACACTCAGACACACAGACAAACAGACACACGGACACACAGACACACAGACACACAGGCACACAGACACACAGACACAGACACACAGACAAACAGACACACAGACACACAGACACACAGACGCACAGACACACAGACACACAGACACACAGACACTCAGACACACAGACACACAGACACACATACACACAAACACACAGACACACAGACACATAGACACACAGACACACAGACACGCAGACACACACATAATCTGATTCGTACAATTTTTGGGAGATTTGATTTTCATATGAAGTTAGTTTTAAAATTGTTAGACATCTTTGAGCGTGAGTTTTTAAAATGTTTAAAATTCCAGCAATCTTTCTAATTGAAATTCTGTAGCTAACAGTCATCAACTTTTCCAACTTGGCATCACCATTCCTTGATTTTTTTAGGTGCGCACTTTCGAAAGATTTTACGTGCCACTTTTTAATAATATTCACAGAAAGGGGTTTTTACAAAATTTTATTCTAAATATCCTCCTTGTTCGAATGTTAGATTTAGTTTCTGGGTGAATTAATACTGTTTGATCTTTTTCAGTCGCCGACTAAATTATTTTTAAAGTGACTTAGTATTATGTTGGTATTATGTTTAAATAAAACTTCAATGTTACCTGAAAGCTCAAATATCTTTGTTTCTGGCATGAAACATTTTCAAATATAGGCCCCCCTCCAAGGGGTCCTCATAACTAACCACATGTGACCACGCAATCAGATCAACGGGTGTGAGAATACCGTCAGGGTGGGGTGAGTAGTGTATAAATACGGTCACCAGGTACCAAGTGACTTAGTTTACTTTTGTGGCTGCTACCGTTCACATCGGTATCATCATGTGTGCAAATTGCTAATTTTGAAATTGTCAGTGAGAGTTATACAGGGTGTCCGGTGAGGAACTGTACAAACTGAAATGGTATGTTCCTTGGGTCAATTTAAGTAAAAAAAGTCCAATAAACATAGGTCTGATTCGCAATAGTTACCCAGATACAAACGTTTAAAGTTTATAAATGATCACATATTTTTTCAAAAGTAATTATTATTAGTCAACTGGAAAAACAAAACCGAAACAATCTGTCATTTATTTGTTTGTGTTCTAATAATGACAAAGTGGATTGTAGTAAATTAAGTGTAATTTAAATTTAAAATGCCTTTTCAATTTTCTAACGAAGAGTATGCTGACATCATTTACATTTATGGATTTTGTGATGGAAATGCGAGAGCTGCCGTTAGGGAATATGAACGAAGATTTCCCAACAGGAGGATTCCAAATCACCAAACCTTTTCTTCTGTGTTTCAACACGTTCGTACTCATGGTTCATTTCCATCAGTTTCAATAAGATCTGATCGTCCTGTGGAGTTAAATGTGAATGAGCAAGAAAACATTCTACAGATGGTTGATCAGTCCAGGGTTGAGTGTTAGAAGAATTTCTTCTCGAACGGGAGTCCCCGTATGTCAGTATGGCAAACATTACATGATGGGCTTTGTATCCCTATCATACACAAAACGTTCAGCACCTTGAACCTGGAGATTTTGCTTTGCGGTTGAATTTCTGCCAGTGGCTACAAGAAAATCCACAACTAGTTCCATTCATTTTATTTAGTGACGAGACGCAATTTACTAGAGATGGAGTGAACAATACACGCAATTCTCATTTGTGGTCAGATGAAAATCCACATGGTACAACAGAAGCTAACTTTCAGCGCAGATTTCTGTTAATGTATGGTGTGGTATGATTGACGATCAACTTATTGGACCTTTTTTGTTTGAGGAACGTCTTACAGGAGAAGCATATGCTAACTTTTTGCGGAATGAATTGCTACCGCTTTTGGAAGAAGTACCTTTACTAACAAGACAACAAATGTTTCTTCAACAAGATGGGGCTCCTCCCCATTTTAGTCGACAGGTGACAGAATATCTAAATGTTGCTTACCCTAATAGGTGGATTGGGCGTGGAGGTCCGCCCAATTGACTAATAATAATTACTTTTGAAAAAATATGTGATCATTTATAAGCTTCAAACGCTTGTATCTGGGTAACTATTGCGAATCAGACCTATGTTTATGGGACTTTTTTTACTTAAATTGACCCAAGGAACATACCTTTTCAGTTTGTACAGTTCCTCACCGGACACCCTGTATGTGCTAGATGTGTTAAACTGGTTAAGCACAGGGGTTAGTCAAGTTATTACATACATTATGTCAAGGGTAAACCCCGACGATAAAGTGGGATTAACCTTTCACTCAGAAAATTGTAAATTTAAACTACCGGTGTGTATGAGCTTTCGTAAAGCATCCGAAGCGACATTTGGCTCTGTGTGGGGTATTTTGGAATCACTACTGAAGATTAATGTTCATTACACGAGCACCGACACATTCCATATGGAGGTAACGTGTGTATCACCGCCAACAGGGAAAGGAAGGCTGCAAGTGTACAACAACTACAATGAAGAATCAACCATGCGGCGTGGAATAATTACTATACGTAATGCCTGGATGTGTGTGTGTGTGTGTGTGTGTGTGTGTGTGTGTGTGTTTGTGCATGAGTGTGCCTGCGTGTGTGCGCGCGAGTTTGTGTGTGTGTTCGTGCGTGGGTGTGTGTTGTGTGTGTGTGTGTGTTTTGTGTGTGTGTGTGTGTGTGTGTTGTGTGTGTGTGTGTGTGTGTGTGTGGTGTCAGACGATGAGTGCGTGCGCGTGTGTGAGTGTGCGTTGTGTGTGTGCGTGTGTATGCGTGTGTTTGGTGTGTGCGTGTGATGTCGTATGCATGCGTGTGGTTGTGTGGGTGTGTGTGTGAGTGTGTGTGTGTGTGTGTGTGTGTGTGTGTGTGTGTGTGTGAGTGTGTGTTGTTTGTGTTTTGCGTTTGCGTTTGTGTTCGCGTGCGCGTTCGCGTTCGCGTTCGAGTTCGCGTTCGCGAGGAGGTTTATTGGGGGCAGTTTTTCGTTTTTATCAAATATTTCTAAAACAGCTGCATATTTCAAAGAAGTAAAATTACCTAGATATAGAACTTAGCCATCGATTAATCTCTATCTGACATGAAGATTTAAACCTCATTCTGACATAGATTATTGTTTTTTATTTTACTATGTTGACTGTTTTCTTTATGAACGTATAAAAAGGGGTTGCACTGTAACCCTATAAAAATTACAATTAAAATTATTTCATTTCTTTTAATTTTTTAAGTTAGCACCTAGATGTCTATTAACCTTTGTTAGACATGAAGTTTTAAACGTCTGTTTGACATAGATTATTGTTTTTGTTTTACAATGTTCCTATTTCCGTAATTAACTTATTATAAAAGAGGTTGAACAATTATCCTAAAAAAACGTTACTGCAATTATTTCATTTCTTTTAATTTCCATTCGGTAGGTTGGAAAGTCATGTGGGGTTCCACACCAGATATTTAAATCTTTATTACTAATTAAATAATAATACAATTTTAACACTTGATCTTGATATTATTCGTGGTTTTCGAGAGCGAGGATGGAGGGGTGGTCTCAATTTCCACTCTCGTAAACCGCAATACCACAAATTGTTTTCTTTTACCTTTAGTGTTAATTAGTTAGTAATACAGCTGTGCAAGTTACAGATTATTTCTTTGGTATGCTACTGTACTTCGGTAATGATAGGCTAAACTGGCTGCTAGAACCGGACCGTTCTCTTCAGATTTTTTAGGTTTAATCTATTTTGAAAGAAAACTACTAGTTATCTCTTTATTTATTTGCCATATGTACTAAATAATTCGCTTGTTGAGGGAAAATTTAAATCAGAAATGCGAGCTTCTTGTGAGTGAATCGTATATCGTATTAACAATTCTAAGCGTATGCTACTCCATGTTACTAGTAAATGCTAATTATATGTAAGTGTGCTGTCTTGAAACTGCTTATAATTTAATTATTTATTTCCACCTTAACAATATAATAAAATTCATGTTTTGTTTTGTTTCTTAAGCTAGTGTGAACGGTGTGCACGTCAATCTACCATTCGTACAACCCATTCATATAATTAAAAATTATTATTAATTTTATATGTAATAATGTTTTATTGCATATTTACATTTGAACTTATTCGTCCATAACAAAACTTATAAGAATGAAACATTCATATATTTAAAACGTTTTCTTCCCTGTAAGAATTTATCATACCGTCGTTTTTCATTTTAATCTAAAAGCGCACGTATCAAGTGAAATAGAATACGAAGAATTTGTGCAAAAGGTAACAGTATAACTGCGATCATCCTTGTTGACACAGGAGACTTGTCGAAAACATAGCTGTCAGACATTTCGAAGGATGGTAATGTAAACTAGAATTATAGGATACGATGTTATTGAAGCGGTAATATTCCTCGGCGACATCTACTGTCAACTTTACTTCCTACGTGTATTATTAATTGTTACACTTTGTACTTACTTTGATCTATTAAAGGTATTAAACACACATTTAACTTCCATATTCGACGAACTAAATTGATAATAAGACACATAATTAAATTTTCTAACAATGTAATGTATTAAGTAATGTAATAAAACTCGGTAATTAGATCGATTTTTATGATTCTCATTTTGTCAGTGCCAGCAATTTTAATCCTCTTCTGTTTTCTGCTGTAGGCGACACATTAGCTTCAAAGCTACTTTCTCCTTAAGGATAAAACCATGAGAAGAGTAATGGACAAAAAGGGACTTTGTCGTAAAAGTTAAAAGTTTTTATGCGAAAAGCTCTTTAACAGGGGTTGTTAAATATTCACTATGCCTAATTGTTGATCATTTATTCACTATGTGCTTAAGAAGCTTTTATATCGTAAAATATCGAATTACTTCAACTTCAAAAAAAGTTACTATTATGCTAATTTTGGGTGATGCCTTTAATCAAAATAAAATTTGGTTTCGTAAAGCTATATTTGTAATGTACCTCGGGAAACGTTTTAATTCTATGGAGAGTCATTTAAAAAAGATTTAATATTATTAAGTCGATTAGCTGAACTATTTATGTTAGCTACCTAGAAAGTTTATAAAATTATTATGACTTGCATTATCGATAATCTTATTCCTCGTTGAGTAATTTAAGCAAATCCATTTATGTTGACGTACAGGGTAAACAGATTTCGAGCAAATTGTAGATAAAGTAGCTAATCGAATGAATGTAGATACATAAAAGAGATATAGATGTCACTTGTCGAATCCCTCTGTGGTTTATAATTTGCTTTCTCTTTTGGTTTGTTCGCTATCTTTCAATTGACAATTTTTGCATATTTGGAAAAATTGTTATAAAATAGTGCATAAACTTACAGGAAACCATAAACACGATCATATTATTTTCAGCAAACCAGAAAGTTACAGAATAAACCCTGTAAAAATTCATGTATTTTCAAGAAGCCTTGACAATATGCTGTGTTGCTATATCTAACCAAAGGGTTTCTATCTAATTCCTATTCAAACTCAACAGTTTTGTAGCGGCGTTGTGCGTTATTTCACTTACCACGGGCTCTATAAAATTGCGGAAAAGAAGGTTTTGGGTTTGTGCTACCCTAAGAGCTATAAGTAAATACAGGGTGTTCGGCTAAGGCCGTCCTTCGGCGGTGTCGCCCTTTCATCGCAAAGCGTTCGAAAAAGTGTATGATAAAAGTGGTCAACAAACACTGCTGGAAATTACTTTGAGATTCGTGCACCTACCGCTAGTTGGCGTATTATTAATATAAATATGTATCGTTTTGATACTTTATTTGTAATGCACTTTAATTAATCTGTTTTAATTAAATTACAGAAATCAGCAAATCATGAATACATATCCCCCTTGACGTTTGTCAGGGTATTTTGAACACCCTGTATACGTATTGGGTAATTTTGTTTGTAGTTTTAGTCACTTAGTTAGATTCCGTATATACATATTTCTTTTTGTTGTCAAGTTTAGTTTTATAGATAAATTTGTGTAACGCGTGTAGCGACTTTTAGGAAAGGTGTATGGCGAGCTTTAGTTTGTTTTGTTTGTGAATTATTATTGTTTTTCCTTATTATTTCCCGTTTATAGAAGTTCGAGTAACGTTCATTTGTATATAGTTGTATATAAGTTTAATTAAGGTTTATTTCGTTTGATTTCCTTAAAAATTAAGTAATTTAAATAAATAGTGTAGGTTTATATGTGTATGATGTCATATTGGCGACATGGAGTCGCTTAAGTATAGTTGTTCAGTTTATTATTGAGTATGTTGGTTTTAAGTCATAGAGGTTGAATGTGGGACTGATTGTTTGTACTTGAATAAAAACATAGAGATATTTTTCGCGTTAAGTCTGCTGACGTTTGAACTTTTGAAAGTTCTCGAGTCCTTACGGACGAAAACGAAGTTTGTATTGGGGTATCAAATCTTCCCTTCCGTTTTTTTAATTGGTGGAATTAAATTAGATAAAATTTTTTGTGAGTAGTGGGATTCAAAATCGAAGATGGATTTTTGGTAATAATTTGCTGGAGTCTGAAATTGACTGCGCTCTCGAGTAGTATTACGGTGACGTTTATTGTTGCGCTTTAAGGGGTGGTTTAGAACGTTGATATTTTGGACCTTGTGGTGTTTAACGAACGTACTTTTTTTTGTAGTAAGGGTAGTTTAGCTACTTCTGAAGAAGACCTGTAAAGGGATTTCATTAAAACTGTTTATCACCAAAGGATTATACCTAGTGCCGATTTCGATCTTACTTAAAGTTACCTAGAGGACATCGTCGTGTTGTATTAGTGCTTCAGTGACCTCTTTGGTTTATATCGCTTTTGCGGATTTTAACATTAACGTTCTTGTTGTGCTCTTAATTACCGTACAAAGCGTGTTTATGGATAAAGAAACTTTCGCAATATATTAAAATTATAGTTATTTATATCAAGTTATTAACATTTTGGATTGTTAGTGGAAATAAAACCAGTTAAAAGATAAAAGTCAACAAGCAAATTGAGCGCACAAATTAGTATTTTAAAAGAAGTTTTTAATTTATGCAGTAACATTTTAACGAGTTTAAATCAAGGAATCGTTTGTGTATAAAAGAACTATAGTCAACATTTCATTTATCATTTTGCCAGAGCAGGGATATTTCATTTCCGTTATAGCAGTAACCGACCATCATTTTCAATTGTAACACAGGAGAGGTGTAATTCTAGACCTAAGGTAATATAATATTGTGTTTTTTTTTATTGAATATTTCAAGATTTTTGTGTTTCGAATTATTTTTTTTGTGTTAACGAAGGTTTGAAAGCGGTGTCGTTTTTTTTTGTTAAATTAAGTTGTTGTTTTAACTTTATTCAGTGTAATTAATTATAGTTCTGACGCTCCGCCTTCACACTGTTATTTATTTTAGTATTAAAGGGCAATTGACCCTATTGTAGTGTGGATATAATCCACGGTATATAAATATAGGTTAAGATCAGTTAGAACGGCGTTAAGCAGCATTGTGATCAGACATCCTGTCGCCTTTTAGGCCTTTGTATTTTTTTTTGTTTATACGCATTATCGTATGTTTATATTTATCCTTTTTTTATAATTTTATTATAGCTTTGTTAGGTTTTATAAATGTGTTTTAATTCTGTGGAAACCCTTTTGTGTTGCATAAAAGTTTTTCTTGCAAATTGCAAGTTACCGGTAATTTAGTTTTAACGTAACGAAGTTAGTTTTTTTTTGTTTTATTGAGTAATAGCGTTATTGATATTTAGTATTTTATTTGATTTTTTTTGTTGATAATTAATTCATTTAGAGTGCATTCTATAGCTTATTTTTTTTGTTTTGTTTTGATTATTATTTGATGCCTAGTTATTTACACTGAGGTGTATTAACGTAACTTTATTGAGTGTTTATCGCGCTTTTATTTGACAAGCGTGTAGTGCGATTTTGAAGCCCGATTTCAGGTAGTTTGCTGAGTTGCTGTCCAGCACACCTGGAATTGATTACGGATAGGTAAGCGTATGTTTTTTGTATGTTTAGACACGCTATGTACTCGTAATTTTGACACGACGACACTTATTTTGACTACCAAACATTCTGGCGCCCTTAACCGAACTGATTTTGCCTTCATCCCCTATTTTGACTTACGTACGATTTACTATTCTGGATGTGCAAAATTTTTCAACATCTGACCTACACCCATACGCTGGCTAGTCGGGGCAAAAAGGCCAATTTATCTGTAATCCCGTTCTACCACCCGTTTATACCGTTACACGTTGTTTCACAAACGTTAAGAATTTTTCTACATCAGAGTCCCCTTCAGTTTAGCAACCAATCTCTGCATGGTGTAACGTGCCAATTCTTGTCTATCGTTGCCTTAATTTAAGTTTTGAGTTTGTATTATTAGTGCTAAATGTATTTACATTACATTGGTATCCTTTTTTTTTTCTTTCAATAATTAAATTTTGGAAGGTATTTCGATATTAATTTTCACTTTAGTATACATAATTACGAACGTCCCTGTACATATGTTATGTCTATGTTTTGTGCGCAAATGCAAACTGAACAGCTTGATTCATTTCCGTACCTTCTGCATTTCAATGAGTTTCGTTGTTTGTTTTGGTTCCCTTTTATAAGGTATGTAAGGCTTCTAATTACATTTTTGTATGTGTTATATTTATTAGGGAACAAAGAAAGGGTAGAAGGGTACGCCTCTACATTAAGGAAACCGCCCTTTGGGGGATGGAGCATTATCATAGTGAAAGATCCATCCAAGATTCCATGATTCCGGCCGTTTTCGAACACATAAATACGGACAGGTAATACTCCATGTTGATTGATCTGTTAGCATGTACCCATAATGAATAACCCCTCGATAATCAAAGAAAACTGTGGACATAACCTTGATTTTTGATTGAGTTTGACGCGCTACCGTCGGTTTTCGTTCATTTTCATAATGCCACTCGGATGATTGTTGGCTAGTTTCCGTAAACCCATGTTTCGTCACCTGTAATTATGCCTTTCATCAGGGTAGGATGGTTTGTTACCTCTGAAATCATCTCTTGGGCCACTTCTTTTCGGAAGTATTTTTGAACGAAATTCAGGTGTTTTAGCACAAGTCGTGCTGCATTGCGTTTCATGCCCAAAATATCCACCACAATGTGCTGATCCGATCCAAACGCGATGTTGAGGCTTGAATGATGATTTACGAAAACGATTTCCTTAACTTTTCCGACGTTATCATAAACGTAGGACGGTGCCCACTACAAAGTGCAACTTCTTTGAAACCTTAGTTGAATGTCGAATGCCACTCGTATGGTCCTGTTTCCGAAAGTCTCAGTAGCTTTTTGTAGCATGTTCGGTATCGGAACAAGAAACTTTATTGGAAATACAAAACTTCTTGGTTCAATATTTTTCCATTTTGAAATGCGATGAAGTGCACAAACTGGATTTATATAATCAAACGTCAGTGATACAGATGGTGCTCACGTTTGACAGAAGAGTCGGAGTAACGTTTACCAACCTGAGAGAAAAACATTTTTTCAAATAGGTAGTGTGCACTATTTAAAATACAAATTCCCGAAACTTTTTGAACATAGTAATACAGGCGCGCGAAATTGGTTTCTGACATAACTAATTTGAATGTCATGCGGTTTAGTTCAGTTAGGTTCTAATTGTAAGGTGACAAAAAAACGGGAACTCTTTAACGATCCAATAAAACCAGAGTGATAAAAGAAAAACATTTTATTGATAGTAATTAAAACCTTAAAACTTGCTATTTAAGAAACATTAATGGAATTTATCATTTTTTTAAAAACTAGGTCCTTTAGATGGCATCCTCCTGTACGAATGCATTCTTGAAAACTGCGGTGGAGATCCCTCATTGCCCGCTGCAACATCTCAGCTAGGATATTGTGAATTTCATCCCGAATTCTCTGTTTTAACTTATCCAGAATTCTTGGTCGAGTGGTGTTCACTTTACTCTTGAGATAGCACCACAAGAAAAAATCGCAAACGGACAAATCTGGCAATCTAGGGGGTCAAGGAACGCTACCAAATCTTTAGATCACACGGCTACCGAACAGTTCTCCCACTGCTTCCATTGATTGCCGTGCAGTGTATGATGTTGCTCTGCACTATTGAAACTAGCTTTCTTGAACGTGTGGAAAATTGTTCAATTTAGGTGTAAGGAACGTTTGTAACCTCTCTACGTCAAGATCCGCATTGACAGTTACTGTAATCCCCCATTCGTTTGCAAAAAAAATAAGGCCCGATGGTTCCATGTACTGAAATACCACACCATACTGTCACCTTACTATCGTGTAAAGGGGGCTGAAATTCCTTACAATGTGTGTCTGCCCAGTAGCGGAAGTCCTGCTTATTCGCGTACCTAGTGAGATGAAAATGGGCCTCATCTGACATCCACAACTTGCCTAGAAATTCATCGTCACTGTTTATGTTTATCATTTGTTGACATAATTGTAATAGTAAATGGTAATCGTTTTCCTTCAGTCGTTGCACTACGCATGAAATTTCAAATCTAAATGAAGAATTCTGCAAACACTCTCCCGGGAGATTTCAACCGCAGCTGCTTGCTTACGAATTGAACGCCGTAGGTTCTGTAAGACAGACTCGCGTACAACATCAATGTTCTGTCGAGTACGAGCACTTCTTGGTCGTCCTGTTGGTTTCTTTTTTTAGGGCAGGTCCAGTCTCTTCAAAGTTATTAATCCAACGTTTTATCGCGTGTTTTGACTGAACGGCACAATGACGTCCTAAGTTGTAAAAACGTCGGAACTCGTTCTACGCAGCTTGCAAACTATCACCGTTTTTATAAAACATTTTTTATGGCTAACGTACGCTGTTACCCGTTCCACTGATCCATGATTACTAAAATGGTAGAATGTTTACTTGCACACGGTCACTTGTAACCATTCCCCCTTTAAGCTACAATTTTAGCTGACAAAGGTTTGGTTATAACACAGTAGGTTTTGTGCCTTTTGCTCAGTCGAAGATTAAGATAGACGGGGTTCATAAAAATTATTAGATGTTGCATAATATATATATATATATATATATATATATATATATATATATATATATATATATACGTTCGCTTTACAAATCGATGTTGCTTCAACCTGAAACTAAATTATTAGCCAACTCGTTTTATGGAAAAATAAGTAAACCATAAATACAATAAAGTTAAAAAAAATTGACAATAACAAGCCTTATTTACTAGGTTAATTTTGACTATAAATAAGAATATCATTGAGCTAATGTTAGTAACGATTTTACTACCTAAATTTTGATTATAAAAAAAACCATCTTAAAGCTAGTGTTAGTAACGATTATTTAACTTAAGTAAAACCAATTTATGGAATTATTAATAGAAATAAAATACCTTATTTTGATTATACTGTACTTCTATGGGTTCCGAAATGGCGGCTTGCTGAATCAGCGCTTGGAAAATTTCATTGTGTAAATTGATTCGGATGAATTAAAATTCCCCAAATGTATAAATCTGTATGCTGGTATAATGAATATTAAAATTCCACTTCATAGTAACAAAGCTTATTGCGTCATTATTGGTTGAACGTAATTATACCGTAAAGTAACTAACGGTAAAATGCAATTGGTTAAGTAATTATGCGGATAAATAAAATAAAGCAAAACGTGCCTGAAAAAGAAAACTTCTCAAACTTTATATAATAGTTTTTAAATAACTTCCCATACAAATTATACAGCACTTATTAAAAAATTTAACAAAACAACAATGGATGCGCTACATTCACCTTAAAAGTATCACCAAAAAGTAGTCCCTAAAGTAGTCTTTGCGCATGAACATGTGAATCAAATGTACAAACAATATGCGTACGAGTTTACTTTTTACAGTGATTAAATGCATTCTGTGTCACCCTGTATAATTAAATTAAAATAACTTAATTTTTAACATATACGCAGTGAATTAGTGACAACACAGTTTAAAATTAATTAAACTAACTCCTCCTCAACAATAGTTGAGAATATTGATTACATGCATATCTATAGCTAGCAGGTTATTTTTATAACATCAATTTGTACTTAGTGCTTGTTTAATTGTAGGAAATTACTTCCTCTTCAATATGCCGGATGTTCATATAATATAAACTCAAATACATTTAAATTACTATAAACATGAATAACAGAGTAGCAACAATGTAACAAAATGAATACTAAGAAATTCTACTCCTTTTTAAGTAATGAGAGTTGCAAGGTACAATACGGCCTTGTATGCGACGACAACCATTGTGTGTTTCTATTCCAATCAAAGAAAGAGGCCATTCAAGTATAAATTAGATCTTTTACACAAAAGGAATAATATTCTAGAGTCGAAGATTTCTATAATCTCTTTTGATAATCTATTCGCATTTTAGGGATATGTAGGAGTAATACTGAATCACGTAATCGAACTTCTCGTTCAGACCTTTACATGTAGATCGATCTAGTATTTTGAATGTGCATTTTTTTGGCATTCTTGATAGATGCTGATGTATTAGGGTTCTTTGCTTACTCGAGCGTTTAAAAAAATTATTTACACCAGTTTGGTTGACGATTACACTAAATTTCTTACAGTAAAATTTAAAACTTAGTTACACAGTATGTATTAATTGTAAGGTTAATTTGTGACAATGAACGTTTCCATCATTATTCGTCATATAGATTTATATAATTTTTACAGTTAAATTTACAAACTGTTAAACTCTCAGCAGCAATTGTAGCGGTCATCATCAGTAATAAGTTTAAAAGATTTAAAAAGATTAGTAACGAGAAACTAAAAGATTAGACAACTTGCCCAAACATACTATTGTGAATGAATGTAATTATGAATGTGATTAATTAATTCTATAAAATGCCAAAGTAATTATTGTTTCAGAACTCTTAAATTTATAAATATGGCTGAGAGCGCACATTTTGATGAGAGCACCAACCACACACTAAAATCGTTTTATTTTCGGTTTTACGCTTTTTAAGAAAATCTGATTTAGGCGATAAAAAAATATATATATTTTTTTCTAATTTATTTAATTTGTAATTTAACTAAATATGTAATAATGTTTTAATAATTTATTTTAAGAACAGTGTAGGTGGAATTAAACTTAAGTTGTACCTATTTATTATCAATAAAAATAGAAATACATAAACACTGTTCTAATCACCTTCTAACGTTACTCTTAGTAGGTACCTAGTGATTCTTTGTATAAAAAATACCTATTTACTAGGCAAACAGGTATCTAAACTTGATAAAGGCAAACTTGATAAAGCATGTGAAACAAATTGCTGCATCTAAGTGGTACACAATTACAAGAGCGTAAAGATTACCCGAAGCTATCGAATCTCCTACCACAGACTGGACCCTTGTTCATAAGTTGTCAGAATATATTTCTCTAAAACAAAATTTAACTTTTGAACGTCATGAAGGGCAATATTTTGTTTAGATAAACCTCTCATTAAATTAGTAGATAATATTCACGCATAAACATGTATCTTTTAACAGAAATTTAAATATATAAGAATTAAGCTACGCCACTGATAGGGGTTTAAAATAAATTACAAATATATTAAAATATTTTGTTTAAATATATCATATCGCATACTCAGGTTTGATTTAAGTTACAATAGGACATTGAAAAATTGTCATGTATGTTTGAACGCCCTGTATATATATTTGTGGTTTTATGTGATCACGAAATTAGAATTAAAATTGACGTATTGTATTGATTGATTTCCCTAAGCTTTGTAGTGGTTTTCGAATTTAAATTTTTGTGTTTAATTTAAAATAAATTTCTGAAAGTGGCATTTAAATTTTCCAGGGATTAGTTAATTGAAATTAGTAATTTCAACTTGAGTATAAATTGTTTTCCTTATAAATTGACGCCGTGTTTCTGTAAAGATACAGTATTTCAGTCCGTTTGTAATTAAGAAATTGTCGTTACCGTTGATGCAATATTTCTTGGACTACAGTTTGTACTGAAATGATCGTTAACCATTTGTGATATATATATATATATATATATATATATATATATATATATATATATATATATATATATATATATATATATATATGTATATATATATATATATATATATATATATATATATATATATATATAATTCAACGATGAACACAAGATTCCTGTTATTCTACCTTATATAAAGGAATTACAGACAGAATCGCAAAGAAATTTAAAAACGACTTCGACCGGTATTCAAAACAAATTTAACTTTGTCCCAACTTTTAAGAAACCCCAAAGACAAAATTTCTAATGAAACCAAGGAGTGTATGAGATACCGTGCAACAACTGTCGAAGAACTTATATCGGACAAACTAACAGAATATTATATGCGAGAGCCGATGAACACCAACTAGCAATTACAGCACAATCCATCATCGTCTTTGGCTGCACATCATTTAGATACAGGACACCAAATTAACACCAACAATATCCGTCTAATTGCACCTCTATATACCTTACAAGAAAGAATTATTAGAAGCAGTTGAAATTGAAAGAAGACCAAACGCCCTCAATAAACGAGATGACACTTCTAGAATGCCACAAATTTGGAAGAATATCATTAAACAAGTTGATTCGAAATTTCAACCAACTCCAAATCTTTCAGAAATTTCAAACACTTACGCTGCAACTGTTCTGACGTCCCCACTTCTGCACTTCTACATCATGTACTAGACCCACTAGAAGTCAAACACAGTCCAGATTAAATTTAAATTAGTTACCTTGTTTCATATTTTGTACTTGTTAAAATAGTTACCTTATCAATTTCTGTAATTGTCAAAATAAATTCTTGACAAAGGAACAAAGCACGTTCCGAAACGTTGAATTAATTTGTCGTTTAATTACACAAGTTTCAAAGAAAAATGTCTTGTTTAATATATATATATATATATATATATATATATATATATATATATATATATAATATATATATATATATAGTGGTTCACCTCTCCAGGAGTGTATAGCATTATCGGACACTTGTCGTTTACTCACGTTTCATAAAAGGGATTGTGTTGCTTGTTAAGTGCATCCCATTAGTGAATTTATCAACAGAATCTTTGCAGATTGACATTATCGAGTAAAAACTGTTGTGAAGGCACACCATTATTCACGTTTAATAGTAATCAGCCGTAATAGACCATGGTCTCCTTGTACATAAATTTGTAAATACTTACATTAATCACAAATAGGTTTGTAAATAAAGCTGCCTTATTAATTCAATATTGTGTAAATAATACCGTGCGTAAAAGCTTTGGTGTACATAAACTTTACAACGTCGAATTCAGTCAATTACGAACGCAACGCTAACGAACTTGCCATTTGAAAGTCGCTGCATTTGATTGATGTTTAAAAGTTATTAAGCAGTTTTCCTACTAAGAACCTCGCCGAGGATGTCGTTCATGCCCAAATTGTTTCCGCTGAACGTGGAGAAGATTCAAATAGTACCCCTAGAAGGTAATCTAACTTTGAATATTCATGGTGTTTGTGTTAATTTTATAATTGACAGTGTTTTTGCCGAATTATATGGCGATAAGCAGATAAACGTATTCGGCTTTGTTGAAGTGTTAGTCCATTGAAATTATTTTAATTACGTTTGACGAACTACTTTTATCTACCGTTTTTTAATATTTTAAGATCAGTTATTTGAATGTACTTCAGATTTAGGTATGTACAAATTTCACGCTGTAGAATTGGTAATTTTGAGTGTACAATTGTTCACATAAATGTTTTGAACTTTAACAGTATTTAGGTAACATTATCTTCAAAATTTATTCTAAGATTAAAGGGCGAACTTGCAAGTTGGACCGATTTAGAAATAGGGGCAGTATATTCTCCCTTAACCCAAATCTTTAGATTCCCGGCCACAAATTGGTGAGGTTTTAACTTGAGCATATGTATCGTGTTTTTTTATTACTTCTGTTTGTTTAATAGATGAATCGTTAATTGGATTTACTGACATTATTTGTAACCTCCTCCCGACCAGCGGAGGCTATAATTAACGAGAATTGCTCTTTTAAAGATTTAAAAATAAGGGTTTTTAGTAAAAGTGAATTTTACTGATTAGAATTTTATTCATTTACTATGAAAGTGACCTGGTGGCAAGTTCCTAAGTTTAATGCATGTAGTTTTTTTATAGTTTTTTACATTAAATGTTTTTTGTTGTTTAATGTAACAAATAAGAGAATTTCGACGACGTTTGTGTAGTTTATGTTTAATTATTCTATTTTTAGTTCAGATGTAGATGATTAGTATTTTGACTTATCAGTATTTAAGCGAAATATTTAACGTTGCTTCTTGTGTATTCTGTTTACATGCATTGAGGGGTAACATAACGTAAAATTATGGTAAAGAAAACCATTGACCCCAATAGCTGATTTTCTCGCACGCTTCAATATTATTTGTTTGGGGCTGATTTATTTACACGAGCTCAGGTGTATTATTACCGATATTGTTTTAACAACAGACTGGCGCCCATTACACGTCCTTTTCCTGGCGCGACTTACCCTTATTGATAACTTTCGACAATACGACAAACCCCCTTTAGTGTTTAAAATTTAGAAACACGCCGCGGTCCTCTATCCCACCGAGCTAGACCGGTGCACATTAATTATCTGTTAAATTCCGTGCTAATCGTATTTTCGACTGTAACAAAATGTAAAATGAATTTTAAAGCTAAGTATAAAATAATGTTTCTATTAAAAGTTAACCTTCATTTCGAAACAATAAAAGGTAACGAGTCTTCACTGCCTACCTATGACTTTATTTTGGTTTGAAGTGTAAATTTTATCGATAAATTTAGCGAAAAATGTGAAGAAATATAGAATATTAAGTAACAGTAGAAATGTCATGTTTTGCACATAACCGTTCGCCGATTTCAATTTAGCAATAATAATTTTAATGATATCACATTTTAAGGCGCTGTCTTGAAATTTTCATATAACATCAATCAAAAATTGATGTAATCGATTTTGACCGAGAAAAACGCAATTCAGTTGTATTAGGGTGCAAATAATGTGGGAAAATTATAAGCATAAAAATTCATGTTTTCTCTAAGAAATTATTGAAATTTTTTTATTATTTTACTCAGAAGAAATGTAAATTAAACGAAAGCAACCGCGGCCATTTTATAGAAAAAGTTGTCAAATAAATTTCCTGTTATTCATTAAACATTAAGTCACTAAAAACTATTAGTGATTTTAGAAAAGCTTAAAAGTGTGAAAGTCTGATAAAAAGAAACTGACTCCGTTATTCTAAAAAATTGTAGAGCAAAAGTTCAATAAATAATGTGTATGTGCACAAGTGAACAAACTTATATTGACAAAAAATTGTCCTATGATCACTTCTTTTAAGGGATAAGCAACTAAATAGATTGCTCTACAATTCCAATATAATTCAGATTGATCTAGTCTACAAATGTTAAAATCTAAAATCTTAAGGATTGTTAAGTTGCATGGAATTTAACAAGCTGATAGTGATGAAAGATTAAAATACCTCGATTTAGGGATCATTGGCTAATATTTATAATTACGTCTGTGATATATATATATATATATATATATATATATATATAGTGAATTTGTTATACTTGTATTTACTATTTAACTTAAATTGATGCACCTTGGAATGTATTATCCCAGTTTAGAGTAAATTGAAGAAGACTCTACCACGATATCAAATGAAAAAGAAATCAATAGATTAACTTAACACCAAAAAACTGTGGGAATAGGCCGATCAACTGAACTAATATGAAACCACAGTTACAAAATACTTATTACAGAAGATTAACTCAATCGTAGTATAGAATTGAATTTTTCATTGATGGCGGCATAGATGGATTTTTCAATACATCAATTGTTTTAATTTAAGGAGATCAAAGGGACAATTTGTTACTTATTGTTCCTAAGAATAGGGAGAATATAATACCAGATAATAGTACTGGTTTAAATTAATAAATTAGAGTAAACCAATATTTATAACAAGGGTCTGTTATTCACTTTACATTATAAATAAACTTGAGGGCTAAAACTACCTTAAAATAACTGATAGCTTGAGTGACTTAATTTAAATCCTGACTGGTTTAACAGTACATTTTCTGTTTGCTTTAGGTTTACAATTTTGAATATTAATAGCGATTACATATTTAGACTAATAAGTTACAGAGTAATGTCAAGATAATTTGATTCCTAGTTGAGTTAAGCTCACTTCAAACCAAACAAACATTAAGTTGCAGTTCCGATCATAAACTAGTATCAAGACTCGATGTCGGAGATAAGTTTCAATCTTTGTTGTTGAAATATTATAATTTATATTCAACGTAAATTATAACTAGATGATTGTCATATAGTAAAGGGCTAGCCGAGGGCACATAATTACCACAATGTATTAACCTAATAAACTGTAGATAGATAACATTTTCAAATTGAATTATAAGACAAAATATTAATACTTCAAGTTAAACTATTTCCCTTTAGCGATCAAGGATCGTTACAAATTAGCGAACCATTTTGGTACTAAAAATTAATCAAACATTAGGTCTTAAACAATAAGACATTATAACAAATTAAAAATTGGGGGTTTGATTGTTATATTTTAAAAGGTAAATTGCACCGCGGTCTAGCTCAGTGAGGTTACAAACTTAAGAAACTTACTGTAATTGAGAACGCCACTCAATTTATACGTTTAATAATTAAAATACAAGAAAAATTGAGAAAGTTGTACCTTATTAACATATGTAATATAAATAACAATACACAATTGAAGTTATATGTATCTTTAAGTAAAACAAAATGTCTGAATCATTTTGGCATAAAATAACTCAAACGATATTTCTCGTAACGATTTACGATTTTAAATAATTACTAAATCAATACAACTATATTTAAGCTTATCATCTACTTTTACTTAAAATTCAAAATGTAATATGATCAACACAGTATTCTATCATAACATGCACTGACCTATGTCGACACATTACTGTATGATAGGATATGAACTCAAATCAGCTGTTCTTTTATAACCGTATCAAAACAAAAATACACTGATTTGTTATTTACTTAAACTGCAGTAAAAGGATAAGTACTTACTTTTACAAAATAAATATTTTAATACTAACTGTAGGTTGAGTATATTCACAAGACAAACATACGATAATGTAAAGGTAATTATTTTGATTCAACGTACAAATATAACTGTGCATATATTAACGTAAGGTAATTTTCATAAAATGTTCCACCTACAATAATGGAAATGTAGATTAAACTAACACAGATTCGAACGACTAAAGCGACAGATATTGACGGCGAATGCAGAATATATATAACAACATGTGTGATTTATGCAAAACAAACGCATCTCCATTTATGCTCGTGAGGATGACATGCATTATCATGCGTCACTTTATGCACGTTCCTTGCCGTCATGCAGCACCCTTTTGCAACGATAATTATTACCATATTGGGGACCTTACCAATTCCAAGGCCTTGCCTAAACTGCCAACGGATTGCCCTACCATATACAATATTTACAAAAATGTAATTAAAAGCCTCACATTCCTTATAAAAAGGAAGCAAAACTTAAAAAGATAACGTAACGAGCGGTACGGTAGAAGAAACAGAAAGGAAATTATTTCAGCGTATTCAATACGCGTTTGCGCATAAAACAACTAAAATAAATATTACTAAATATACACAGGGATTCGTAATTATGTAGACTAAGGGGAAAATACCGAGATATAAAGAATTTAATTATTGAACGAAAAAATAAATGCTTAAAGATAGTAATGGAAATATATTTATCAATAATAATGCAAATTTAGCCAAGAATTGGCACGTTACAACATAACATTACAAGTTGTCGTCCAGCCCGTGTGGGGCTCGACAGTTTTATCATTCAGTGAAACACTACAAATTAGCGCCCATTTTTAATGAGAATTAGACAACAATCAAAACGTTGTTCTTTTGGTAAAACTGAAGCCGAAGTTGCAGAAGTAAATATGAAAGGTAAAATAATCAACAGTTGGGCACCGGAGGAGATTATCGAACTGTGTCAAGTCCACGAGCAAACAGAAAACCAATAAAAAGAAATGAATACAACTTGTGGCTAGAGTACGTTATCAACAAGACTAAACAAAATAGATTTACGTTATAAACGCCATGAGAAATGTATAAGATATGGAAATAGGACATTACACAAACTCTACAGATTGTCCATCAAAAAGTGCAAAATGTCGAAAGTGTGGAAACCAGGTCCTTTTACTCATTGTTGCAGAAGCGCTTTCAAACATAAATAATCCAAATTCGGAGGAACACCAAAATAATATTTGAAATTTCGATCGTTTTAAAGTCAATAAAGTGAATATCCAACGTATTAATAACCTTCCTGACGACCTCATTGAATGCTTAATCGGAGAAGGGCAGATAACCGTTCTTATAGACTCTGGATCTAAAGTTAACATTAAAAAGTTGAAGATTGGGAAGTACTACGTAAGAACGAGGCAATTATTTGGGATACTGTGCCAAAAACACAGATGTTTAAGGCTTACGCCCCTGGTAGCCCTCTTAAAATTGAATGCAGATTTCGTACAACCATTAATATCCCCGAAAGGCACGAGGTCTTTACCACTGTAGAGAATGGTGACATTTGCTTGATTGGAAATGACACAGCTAAGCACTTGGGAATTTTGAAACTAGAATTAGACATTAATACACATGAAGTCACATCATCCAAAATAAAAAATGTCCTTGTTAAGCTAACTACAGACACTCACGTCAAATCGGTACAACAACCGATGAGAAAAGGCCCAATATCAGTCGAGCAACGAATTAGGTGAAGCACTCCGAATTGACATATTGGAAAAATCCACGCAATCTATTGCTTGGATATCACCTGTCGTGGTACCATTTTTAAACCTACAGGTGATATCCACCTCAGTGTTGATACGCGAAGAGTCAATGAAGCCATTCTAGGCGAGCACTACCCATTACCTGCTTTTGATAACTCTATGACCAAGTTAAGAAATATTAGATGTCTCGATCTTACGAACGCATACTACCAGCTAGAGTTAGAAGACAGTCGTTCCATAACCACATTTATAACGCATAAAGGTTTGTTTCATTACAAGCGTCTTATGTTCCGAGTCAACTCAGCACCTGAAATTTTTCTAAGGATTTTTGAAGCTAAGTTAACGATGTGTGAGAATTATCTAAATCATCTGGGTGATATTATCTACGGGGCTACCGAAGTAATTAAAGTCCGGGATGAGAATAATGTCCAACTCAATAAAACAAAATGCTGCATAAACGTATGGGAATTATTGGAAAAACGGATAGCGTAGATCAAAGGAAAATGAAAACTATCCTTGAATTTCGTGCACCACAGAACAAAGAAGGACCTCGTAGTTTCTTGGGATTAGTAACATATTTGGGAAAGTTTCTTTCAGATTTAGGAACAGAAACAGAACCTCTACAATAGCTAACTAAAGCGATACGAAATTCAACTGGACGAAAACCATCAAAACCATTTTAACCGAAGAACGAAGGCTGTTGGAAGACTTCCAACTTTGGAGTACCTCGATCCGGAACGAAAAACAAGGTTAATAGCCGTTGCCAGCCCTGTAACTCTGGGAGCAGTTTAGTACAATGTGATATCCAGAACGACCCCAGACTGATCTCCTTCACAAGTAAGAGTCTTTCGGATGTAAGAAAACAGTATCCTCAGACAAAAAAGATCGCACTGGTATGGGCAGTGAAAAGATACTTCTATCTGTCTGCTCAAGCACAAGCCACTAGAACCGATATTCAAACCAACGCCTAAACCATCAACACGCATAGAAAGGTGGTTACTGAGACTGCAGTCTTTTAGATTTACAGTGATATTCCAGCCTGAAAAATCTAATATTGCAGATTTGATATCAAGATTGTGCAAGCTACAGGAAGAAAAACATGTGTTCTCAATTGTTGAAAGAATCGTACCCAAGGCAGTAATGTGTGTTTGAACGCCCTGTATATATACGTTTTTTTTTTATTCGTTTCTTTTTCTATTTACTCAGTTCTCGCTTTCACGCTAACGAAATTTGTTGTTTTTATGATCTTCATAAAGTTAAAATTAAATTGATGTATCGTTTGCTTTATATTTTATTTTCGATTAGAATTTGTCATATTTAGTTTAAAGTGAATTTCTTTGTTATTATTAATTTACATTAGGATTGAAATTATATAAATTTTCGTAAGGTTCAAAATTAAAAACGCCATTTGTTATTGAGAAATAAAATTCCAAGTTGTTTTTCGTATTATGTTTCTGTTAACTTCCATTCGAGGAACAGAGCCAAGGTTCTATTACAGTACAATTTACCGATTCACTTTCAATTAAAAACCATTATAGGAGAAGGCAATATTTAGCTGAGCTACACTAACTTAACGATAACATTTTGTCTCGATTGCTGTGAAAGCTGATGTTGCTTTTGCATTCTGAGGTACCCTTTAGGATTACAGTTCGTTGCATGACGTAATTTCTCTAGACCATTTTATGGAAGGGGCTTATCGTTTGTATCGCGTTTTATACTTTTGAATGTAATGGGAGTATGATTGGTTGTCGTTTTTAAAATCAAATATGTCGTAACTGAAGAAGTTTGAATGTACGTCCTCAGTCTTCGAATGATGCCGTAAGGGCCAAGGCTCGTTTGCGCTTCGTCGCATACGCGTAGTTTGGTGTGTGGAACTAGCGAAATATTTAGGCATATCTGAAGGTAAAGTGAAGCTATCGTGGAGTTTGTCTCATTACTCTTAATGGGGGTATTATTTTGAGCCTTCTCGCCTTCTGGAGTATTTATAGTATCGGTGTCTTAAATAGCGACATATTCTCGTCTATGGAACTAGGGTTCAGTTTCGAATGGTGCTGGCCCTAACTCCTTTGTAGTTCTTTCGCGCCTGATATGCAGTTCAAAAGTAAATAGTTCAAGTAAAGTAAATAAGTTAGTGTTAGTTGACGACTTCGTATAAATGGCCAAGCGCATCACAAACAATTATCGCTGTAAATAAAGAAAGCTTTTAGTTTTAAGTGCAACCATAATATCCGTCAAGAACTTTCTAAATATCGTTAATAAGAAGACGCTGATTAAATAAATATACGGAATTTTAAGTTTGAATGGGTAAAATTAATCAGGTAACGCTTTGTAAATAGTTATACATTTACGTTGAATCAAATGAAGCATTAGTTAATGTAGTTTTGGTTGAAGTAACTGTCGTAAATTAAGTTTAAGTAAATATGAATAAGATTTGTCGCTTGTGAAATTTCTCATGGAAAGCGTACCGTAGTAGCCAACTGTGAAATTATTCACTACCTGGTGGATCTGTTGTCCGACCGATTATCGTAGTTTAGAGGAGAACATCTCTTTGTTGTTGGTGTTATGTAAATTAACGGTTAATTTTTTTACTTTTGATGACGATAATAAAGTGTTTTTTATTTTTATTTTTTTGTGATCTATCGTATATAGGGCCTTCAGGTAATTTTGGAAACAGTCGTATTCATCCTTACAATGTACTGTTTATATCCTGATTTTCTTTATTGTGCAAATTCTGAGTATCGAAAGCTTACATTACCGACATTTTGTATTATTTCTGCTGTATTTAAGGAAAGGTGTATTTTTATAATACATGGTAACTGACCTTAAAGGGCGTTGTAAGCTCCGAATGAAAATTTATTAATTTTATTCTAGATTTCTTGTTTCGGAATTGCGAAATTTAATGGTTTTTTTTTAAAACTTGAGATGTAAATGTCATGATATACGACCATAGTTAATGTTTATAACTGTTTTATTGATAGTTATTAATCTATTGTGATTCGTCCTCTGTGCTACAAGTTTGACGTAAAGTAATAAAGTAAACGAATACAAACTTTTTGATTCACATTTAAGATTGCTAGTAATTGACTTCATTTGATGAAAGTTATTTACGTTTTTTTTTAAGTAGTTAATTAAAGGTACATTTTTGACGAATGAGATTCATTATGGTTTAACGTAATGCAGTTAGATAACGTAGTAAGGGTTTGTTGACCGAGCAGCTGATTGTATATTTTTTTTGGTGCATACGAGGGTATCTCGAAAAGTTGCGAGATATCTTTGAAATATTTCTGTAGGTATCGACTTATCGATTAGACACATTCTAGTGCCTGATTTGTCGAATATAATTGTTTGTTATGGTAGCTAGGTAACTTATTTTGAAATTTATGTTTTGGAATTTAGGTATTACATACCGTTTTCGACTTTTGATAAATTTTAGGATTTCATAGATGTCTTTTGATCGCGTTTGTTTGGTTTTGTGGTGACGTAATTTTTCGTTTTAATTGTAGGATTAAATTACCGTTCGATCAGTTATTTTGGGTTAGTTGAGCTAATAATTTTTGACGTAGATTGATCTAAATATTTAGTGAGTTGTAGAAGTAGTAGATTTTTGGGTGAACGTTTTGGTTTCCTGTTACACCAATATAACATCAGTTCATGAGGATTTCCCGCTATGAATGCACAGGTGACGCCTTTTTGACTTTATCTACCGATTTTAACGATTTTTGCAGTTGCTACGAATGCCCTTTACGATCTTTAAGTAAGAACCCCGCCCATACCACAGGGCTATGTCGTGGCGCAAATTGCCTTTACTGGGTGGATGCTCTAGTGAGTATTTAGCCTGTGTCAAGGCGTTGACAATATCACAAGCATTACTGGAAGTAGACTATATCACGAATTACAATATGCAATGGATAAACTTAATTATGCTTCTTGGGACACAATGAACAAAAATAGGTATTTTCCATTTAGGGTAGAGTTATTAACAATAGGGCCAGTATTACTGAGAGGTAACCGACTTGTTATATTTGAATCCTTAACTAAGTACATTTGGAATTATCTCACGAAGGTCATCCAGGAAAAAGTGTACTGAAACGGCGACTCAAAGATAATGTTTGGTGGCCCTTGATAGACACACAAACAGAAGAATTCGTAAATCAATCTGTTAGTGGCTCAACCAAGTAGGCGTACACTAATGGTAAGACACAAGTTTCCAGAAGGGCCTTGGCATAGTCTGGCCGTAGATCTACTGGGCTCACTACCAAACAAAGATATTTTATTGGTGGTCATTGATTACTATTCAATATATCAATAAATTACGTTTCTAAAAACAACGCCATCTATCGTAATAAAACAGTTTAAATGTTTTCAAGAATATTTGTCAGAAGTAACATTTCATTCATAGAAGATCTTATAACTATCGATCTCGATGAAAACAATCATATACTTAAAAAGCAAAAAGGAAAATAAAGAGTGGACAAGGCACGAGATGCAAATAAGATGAGTATAGAGCTAGGTGATAGTTAATACGAAATGCAAATACCTCCCAACAAACTATAAAGTCGATTCGAAGACAACGAATGTGCAGTTATAGAAAGAAACGGAAATGGTTACACAACTATAAGGAATGGAAAAGTATATAAAAGACACGCCAACCACCTAAAGAAAATACAACTTCAGTTCCAGAGGAGCTAATTTAGGATCCTACCCGAGACTCTTACCTACCATACAAAGGGATGCCAAACCAGGAGAGAAGGGAGTTATCATCATCAAAAGTACCACCGCTCGAACTGAAAAAAATGATGGGATTGTGGAAACTGAAACCGGATGTATGATCCAACGAAGATGAGGAATTGAATTTATGTCGATAACACAGCCAGACATCGATTGACAGCGATCGTAGTGGATATGTAAAAAAGTATTGTAATTGAGTGAATCGTTATTTGGATTTTTGTGAAGTGTTGTTATCAATTATTACGCACACATTCTTATTTAAGCCGCAAAACGGACTACTTTTATTACATAATACTACAGAACACAACATTTTGTAATTGTGCAACGGATCTATTCGTTGAAACTTTACTATTATTTCTTTTCTTACATGAAAAAGATATAAGTAGAACCTTACCTATCTGGTATCTTCAGAACTAACCTTGTGAAGATTAAATGCTCTTTCAGGGAAAAAACTGACATTCTGGAAGTTAGCCATTCCACATCTTTACCGTTAGCTGCGTATAGGCTATTGATGGCATTGTAACAAAATCTTGTATCTATTAACTACTCGAGCTTGGTGAGTACTCTTACATTTATCTCTCCTTCGGTCCCTCCATTAAGTGCAAGCAATTTAAGGACCAAATCCTGGCTCGACACATTGTATCGGTACGCACCAGCTCTCCGATTATTGGATATTACAACACGGATAGGTGCATCTATACCTCAGTATAAATTTTAGAAACATTTCCAAAATAAAATGGAAGTGACTCATTGTCTATACATTTGTTCATTTGTTTCTTATATATCATTTAAAAAAATTATAAATCATGTGTAACGTTTGATTATTGTCTCAGTATGCTCGTCACTTATGAGGTCAGGCGCTTCGTCGAGTTTTGGGTTACCATTTTGTACATATTATTTACTCCACGTTTAGTAGAGTTGTAATAACTTTTTATATCAGGTTTGTTTTTTACTTTACTGAGAGCATGGTCATTGTGATTAGTTGAGCGCAACCTTTCCATCTTCACTAAATCCAAAAATCAATGACAGTGGTTCACGATCCTTACTTGGTTTCATCTTGTCGGGTATATAGGACTTATTTTTTCTTAGTGTACCGACGACAGATAATTTCCAAGGAAGAAGCAACCTCGCAATAGCAAAGACGTAAAAAATTTTTCATGGTTATATTCCGGCCACTATTTTAATAGCGTACAGTCAACTCTTGGACAACTCGTCCACTTTGGTTTTTGTTCGTCCTGTGGCTGGTTGTCGAGTATATATTTGACTAGATAGTGGATAAGAGGTCTTAGCATCACATACCCCACAAATTTTTGTCCCAAATTTTGATAGTTTTGCCAGCTTGTATTCTGTAAATCTCGTTCTTCCTCCAAATGCAAAAAGTTCTTCGTCAACGTCGAGACATATAATTCGAACCTAAACTTTTATTTACCATTAGCCCGATATCACTAATTCCTTCTGCTTTATCAGCTAACAGTCGCTGTTTCCGTGTTTCAACATTGTCAAATCAAGTAAAGCGAGTAATTTCACGGAACCGGCGAATAAACAAGGTGGCACTGTGTAACGGATACGCCTCACACTTTCACAATTCCCTCACATGTTCTAAAGTGGTATGTCACACCCCAGCAGTAGTTAATATACCGACATAGGCATTTAACTCTTGTGAACTAACGATGGCTGGTTTATTTGGATTTTCCACTTACTATATGTTCTTGTAGCTAGTCTGTTGGTGTCTCTAATTATAATTTCATTTATGGTGTCAGATACGATGCATTTGAACACATCACGAGGTAGAAACCATGCTGTTAATTTCGCTGCTCCTTGTTTCTACTGAAATGTGTTTTGTTGGACCGTTTGCGGTTTCAGTGGGAGTTGACGCTTCAATAGGATTTTATCTTTAAAAATAAAACTTAAGCATTAAAAGGATTTTGTTTGTTATCATTTTCCTCATCGGCACTAATATCTTCATCATTGTCAGAATTATATTCAATCCTTAAATTTGTGTCTGTGTAGACATCTTCCATATCCAAAGCATCTTCAATTACCTGTGAATAAACAACAAACTCTTTGTAAGGAAACAAAAATAAAAATTTATCTGATGGCTATCGCGAAGGGAAAACCAATTACTTCGCATTGTGGTTCAAAACCGTCATCCAGTTCATAGTATACAGGGTGTTTCAAAATTAATTCCCCAAGCGCCGAGGTCATTACTATGTGACAAAAAATAAGTCGAAAGTCAATTATGTCAAAGAGTCAAAAAGTTCCTTCTTACGAAATTATGACCACATTAAGAATTGCAATCATATTTTCAAATATCCAAGTAACAATAGTATATTAATTTAAACCAAGTGACATATACACATAATAAGACTAAAATACTTAAATTTACAAAGGCAAATGTTCAAAATGTTCGCCATTTTGTTCTATGCATGCATGAAATCGGCGAAGAAAATTGGTTTCAAGGCGCCGTATTATTTAGTTTGTAATTTGAGTTAAAGCTCCATAAATATGAACAATAACGTCATCTACATTATTCGGTAAGACTCATATCTCGTATCTAAGCATTTTTGATTGCTGTAGCTTCTGGGCATTATAGTAGGTATGAATATTTAATTGTTCACTATTGTACGTTAGCTTAGAATTGAAACATTTAACAATCAAGCATTGACCAACATGGATGACTTAATTATAAATAAAATGTCTTTACCTGGATATTTATTTCAAAATTCTATTTGCAAAAATTTCTTCATTGGGTTTCTTTAAGAAGGCCATAATTTCGTAAGGAGAAAATTTTCGAAATCTTGCATTGAGTGTTTTTAGACTTTTTTTTGGTCATAAAGTCTAACCCCGGCGGCTGGGCAATTAACCTTGAGGCACGCTGTATATTTATTCTTTGCATTACAATAAAAAGCTTTAATATAAAATAACAAACAAACAAACTTACCGCACATATTTACCACGATACAATTCTCTGTAATTCGGCATAATTTCCAATTTATGTCTAACTACGGCTTAATACTATGAAGCACACACAGTATAATGCGGAAATACATTCTACAACGAAGTACAAAAAGCAACTGTATTGAAAAAGACCGTATCATAGTAATGCAGACTGATTCACACATGCATAGACGATGTTTTGGATAACTGGTATACGCGGACCTATCCGTGGGTAAATGTATGTATTTGGGTCAGCGCACAAATAATATATATATATATATATATATATATATATATATATATATATATATTTTGTGTTGTGTGTCTGTGTGTCGTGTGTGTGTGTGCTGTGTGTGTGTGGTGTGTGCGTGTGTGGTGTGTGCGTGTGTGCGTGTGTGTGTGTGTCGTGTGTGTGTGTGTGCGTGTGTGTGTGTGTGGTGTGTCGTGTGTGCGTGTGTGTGTGTGTGCGTGTGTGTGTGTGCGTGTGTGCGTGTGTGCGTGTGTGGTGTGTGTGTGTGTGTGTGTGTGTGTGTGTGTGTGTGGTGTGTGTGTGTGTGTGTGTGTGTGTGTGTGTGTGTGTGTGTGTGTGTGTGTTGTGGTGTGTGTGTGTGTGTGTGTGTGTGTGTGTGTGTGTGTGTGTGTGTGTGTGTGTGTGTGTGTGTGTGTGTGTGTGTGTGTGTGTGTGTGTGTGTGTGTTGTGTGTGTGTGTGTGTGTGTGTGTGTGTGTGTGTGTGTGTGTGTGTGTGTTGTGTGTGTGTGTGTGTGTGTGTGTGTGTGTGTGTGTGTGTGTGTGTGTGTGTGTGTGTGTGTGTGTGTGTGCTGTGTGTCTGTGTGTTGTGTGTTGTGTGTTGTGTGTGTCTGTGTCTGTGTGTCTGTGTGTCGTGTGTCTGTGTGTCTGTGTGTGTGTCTGTGTGTCTGTGTGTCTGTGTGTCTGTGTCTGTGTGTCTGTGTGTGCTGTGTGCTGTGTGTGTGTGTCTGTGTGTCGTGTGCTGTGTGTGTCTGTGTGTCTGTGTGTTGTGTGTCTGTGTGTGTGTCTGTGTGTCTGTGTGTCTGTGTCGTGTCTGTGTGTCTGTGTCTGTGTTCTGTGTCTGTGTCTGTGTGTCTGTGTGTCTGTGTGTCTGTGTGTCTGTGTGTCTGTGTGTCTGTGTGTATGTGTGTCTGTGTCTGTGTGTCTGTGTGTCTGTGTACCTGTGTGTCTGTGTGTCTGTGTGCCTGTGTGTCTGTGTGTCTGTGTGTCTGTGTGTCTGTGTGTCTGTGTGTCTGTGTGTCTGTGTGTCTGTGTGTCTGTGTGTCTGTGTGTCTGTGTCTGTGTGTCTGTGTGTCTGTGTGTCTGTGTGTCTGTGTGTCTGTGTGTCTGTGTGTCTGTGTGTCTGTGTGTCTGTGTGTCTGTGTGTCTGTGTGTCTGTGTGTCTTGTGTCTGTGTGTCTGTGTGTCTGTGTGTCTGTGTGACTGTGTGTCTGTG
The DNA here is from genome assembly GCA_036346205.1 of Vesta saturnalis. Classification (NCBI taxonomy): domain Eukaryota; kingdom Metazoa; phylum Arthropoda; class Insecta; order Coleoptera; family Lampyridae; genus Vesta; species Vesta saturnalis. Next base: position 451,787 of record JARFJB010001540.1, read on the forward strand.
TGTGTGTCTGTGTGTCTGAGCGTCTGTGTGTCTGTATGTCTGAGTGCTGTGTGCCTGTGTGTCTGTGTGTCTGTGTGTCTGTCCGTCTGTGCATCTGTGTGTCTGTGTGTCTGTGTGTTGTGCTGCTGTGTCTGTGTGTCTGTGTGTCTGTGTGTCTGTGTGTCTGTGTGTCTGTGTGTCGTGTGTCGTGTGTGTCTGTGTGTCTGTGTGTCTGTGTGTCTGTGTGTCTGTGTGTCTGTGTGTCGTGTGTCGTGTGTGTCTGTGTGTCTGTGTGTCTGTGTGCTGTGTGCTGTGTGTCTGTGTGTCTGTGTGTCGTGTGTCTGTGTGTCTGTGTGTCTGTGTGTCTGTGTGTCTGTGTGTCTGTGTGCTGGTGTCTTTGTCCTGTGTTCTGTGTGTCTGTGTGTCTGTGTGTCTGTGTGTCTTTCCGTCTGTGTGTCTGTGTGTCTGTGTGTTTGTTGTTGTGTCTGTGTGTCTGTGTGTACGTGTGTTTGTGTGCTGTGTGTCTGTGTGTCGTTCGTGTGATTGTGTGTCTGTGTGTCTGTGTGTCTGTGTGTCTGTGTGTCTGTGTGTCTGTGTGTCGTGTGTCTGTGTGCTGTGTGCTGTGTTCTGTGTGTCTGTGTGTCTGTGTGTCTGTGTCTTGTGTCTGTGTGTCGTGATGTCTGTGTTCCGTGTGTCTGTGTGTCTGTGTGTCTGTGTGTCTGTGTGTTGTGTGTGTGTCTGTGTGTGTGTGTCAGTGACTGTGTGTCTGTGTGTCGTGTGTCATGTGTGTGTCTGTGTGACTGTGTGCTGTTGTGTCTGTGTGTCTGTGTGACTGTGTGTCTGTGTGTCTGTGTGTCTGTGTGTCTGTGTGTCTAGTGTGTCTGTGTGTCGTGTGTCTGTGTGTCCTGTGGGCCTGTGTGCCGTGTGTGTTGTGTGCTGTGTGTACTGTGTCTGTGTGTCTGTGTGTACTGTGTGCCTGTGTGTCGTGTGTCGTGTGTCGTGTGTCTGTGTTGTCCGATGTGTCCGTGTCGTGCTACGTGTACTGTGTCGTCGTGTGTCGTGTGTCTGTCCGTGTGTCGTGTCAGGTGTCGATGTCGTGTGTCCGTGTAGTCCTGTGACTGTAACTGTGTGTCTGTAGTGTCCTGATGTGATCCTGTACGTGTCTGTGTGTCTGTGTGCCTGTGTGCTGTGTGCATTGTGTAGAATTGTGTGTCTGTGTCTGTGTGTCTGTGTGACTTGTGTCGGGATGTAGTGAGCGTGTGTGTTAGTGTGATCGCAATGTGTCGAATGTGTGTGTCACTAGTGTGTGTAAGTGTGCATGGCGTGTGTCGCGTGTTTCTGTGCTCGTACACGTTGGACAGTGTTGCGTGCGTGTGCGTGTAGTCGTGGTGCTTCGTGAGTTCGTATGTGTGTGATCTGTGTGTCGGATGTTGTAGTGTTGAAATGTGATCTGTGTCACTGTACGCGAAGACTAAAGAGTAGGTTGCATAATTTTCCGAAAAGGATTATTATTAACGGTATTTCATTTCTTTTAATTTCCAATTTGTAGGTTAGAAGGTCGTGTGTTGTTCCACACCACTTGTTTTACTTATTGTACGAATTAACTAGCTAGAGTGTTAATTATACCTAATGTTAAGCAATTTTGTTCCACTAAGGTTATAAAGATTAGCAATTGTGGATTGATGCTGTCTTGATAACCCCTTAAATTGTGGTGGAATTTAAAAAATTTTTTTCGCATAACCTAAATTTTGAATACTTTTCGATGATTTAACTTTTAAACTTCAATTCGTTTTTTCTTCTTGTTACGTAAAACTAAAAAGTAATAAAACATACATTTTTGCTTTTAACCTCTTTTCTGATCCATTTCGAAATCACTTTATTCGAAAATAAAGTATGTCATCCAAAATCGAACTTTTCGTATTTATAAAATCGTCAACAAACAGTTGAATACAAAGCTAAAAGGAAATTTCACGAATGTAAGTTTGTAAATTTGGACATTTGCATTCTTAGTAGATTTGCAGGAAATTGAAAAATATTCATTGGTTTTGAAGGCAAACTTTCTGAACATCTCGGACGAATATCTAGAATTCGAGAATCGTCAGAATTCTATTTCGCTTGCTTGAGGGTACAATAAGACTCTCATGTCACTCCTGTATATATACAAGATGAGACCACAACTTAACCAAAACTTATCGTTCAAACGAATTTGTTGCCGCTATATCGATTTCCACGTTTCTTTCTCTTCTTTTTTTATTACTTCGTAATAAATTCCTGAAATTGATGCAAACCGTTCTTAATTTTTCATTTAGTTATAGCGTTTTGTTTCATTTAAACATAATCAATCACAATTAAATTCAATGATCTGTAATTTTCTGAAATGACAAATGACTTCCATTAACATTAAACTCTTCGTATTTTTCAGTTAACCCTGCATTTGGTGAATCAATCTACTGTAAAAAGCGTTTAGGTTTTTTTTTCTCCTCCTCTCGGATTTGAAATGATAAGAATTTATGAGTATGTTTTTGTCGATAAATTTTAGTCATTAAAGAGGATTATTATAAAATAGGTTCATGAAGACATTGCTAAAATTCCATCTGAAATCTGTTAACATCACGATTTTTCTACTCAATTTTTAAAAATTGACATATTGTTTTTTGTTTTTTGGGACTTGATACAAAGTTTTAGAACCAATCTTTAGTCACTTTAGAACTTACAATTGTACGGCATTATTGGGTTTGGAACTTTGCATGAATATGTCCAAAACTACTTATCATGTGGTTCGATCCAAGCACCACACGACAGCGATAATGAGAATGTGGATCTTCCAGCGTATTCCCAAGTTAAAGAAGTAGCACGGTGAGCTAAATGGAGAAAAATGTTAAGGCTGTTGTGTTTCGCATTTGATGAAGATCAGTTTGTGGAGATGCGTAACTAGTAGTATAACTAGACCCGTTCTTATTCACCACACCGAACTATGGGTTAGAGCTATAGCGGCATGATCACTGCGTATATACACATCATGTGTGGGTATTTAGGCGAATACCAAGGGGTAGTAACTTCCCCCTTAGATCCCTAGCTCAGTCCTTTCCAATCCGATCCTAATCGTACCCATCCTTAGTCCAATCATGTATACACACTTAATGTATGTATTAGGAACCCATTATTGCGACTGAACGAACAGAGAAAACTCAAGCAGCACGCCCTCCCTCTTAGGGATCGAATAAGATAGGTTGCTTTTTCCTTTTTTCTTTACTAACTTTGCCTAGTTTCAGGTTTGTTTTTCGATTAAGGTGCGGTATTGCCAGGTTCGTATCTCGACTTGGACGTAGTTTTTACATTTTTAGTTACGCCGTAATTTACCTCTTAGTTAAAGTTCAGTAAACAAAGTCAATAAACTTTTCCAGTATGAATAATCTGCGTTTAGGTTATAAAATATAAAGCACCAATCTCGTATGGTACCAAACTTGTTTTTACCTTCCACTTGGTTCTTCACGATTCATACTAGAATCAAACACCGTGGTTAAAAGCTACAATAATTACATTAAGTATGGATTCAAAGCAGCATACACACTAATGGCTTTTGCCATTTGAAGTTGGTTTTTTCACTAGTCTTTTGGTAATGCTAAATTACATAGTAAGCTGTTCCTTTTAGATCGTTTCCTTGTCCCTAATAAGTTATACTCAATTAAGGTCTACTACCATCACATTAAATTTGGTCTAAACCCTCAGGCACACGGTGTCCGGTTATTTCCCCGCCCACAAAATCCCGCCGGTGAATTGCCCGCCGGAAAATTGTTCGCCTGGAAAAAACCCCGCGCGGTGAAATGTTCGCTGGTAAAATGCCCGCTGGAAATTTATAGAAAATATAAAAAAAGAACAACATATCAACGAAGTAGCCATCAAGAAATTCATTCAAGGCAGAGATGAACCACCACAAAAGAAAGTATATCGCGATACAAATGTAAGAATAAAAAATTGTATTGCTAGGTACGATGCTAATAATAAAATAACGTTTTTAAGGGGAATCGCCTCTAATTTAAATTTAAATGTATAATTTACATTGTTTCTAGGTATGAATACGTATTCGAACATAATAAAATTTATTATTATTAAAGCTCTTCCTTTATATACGTGTATTATGTTCATTTATTCACTCGCAGTCGACGGGAAATTTACCGAAGGAATTTCGTCATGGCGGGTATTTTACCAGCGAACATTTCACCGCGCGGGGTTTTTACCAGGCGAACAATTTTTCGGCGGGATTTTGTCGGCGGGGAAATGACCGTGAACCCAGGCACACACATGGTTTTGGCCGTTTGAAATTGATTTTTTTACAATAAAAACTACGTAGCTTATCAAGAAGTTTGTTAAGTAATATTTTACACGAGTGAAACTGGAGAAGTGATTTGTATACAATGCCGAATATGCCGATATGGTGTTTGTTTTCAGAATTGCGGCGGAAGTACAACAGCATCTGCAGTTGAGTATTACAGACAGTACCCAAATTGTAATACGTCTCCTAAAACCCCCACGCAGAATTTCTCAGAGAAACTGGATTACTTCCTACCGTTCGCATTCCGTACAAATAAGGACTTCATCGGCATGTTGTTGAAGAGGAAAACATCCTTGCCATTTTCGAGCGCAGTCGCCGTTATAGTACGCGAAGAATATCCACAGGTTTAGGTATTTCCAAAACGACAGTGTGGAGAACATTGTACAGAAACCTATTGTATCCGTATCATGTGCAAATTGGTCAACAGTTGGAGCCAGAAGGTTTATTTAGGCGTTTGGAGTGTGTCACTGTATCCACAGTTATACCATCGCATTTTATTAACCCATGAGGAACAATTCACGAGAGACAGCATCAACAACGCACATAGCGTCCAAAAGTGGTCGGACATAAACCCTCATTCCACTGTAGAAACTAATTTTCAACGCTGATTTTGCGTAAATGAACGATATGAAATATTCTTCAATCAGTCTATAGGACCATTTGCTTCTTAAGGTTGCCCTAAGGCTGAAAGTTGATACTTTTTGGGCGAAAGGTTACCGCAGTTATTGGATAATATACGTCTGGCAGCACAAATATTTATGTACCTGCAACATGATGAAGCCCCTCCCTACATTTTTCGAATTTATTTAAGTAACCATTACTCTGAGTGTTGTATCGGTAGAGGTGGCCCACACAAGTAGCCTGACAAGTCTCCTAACCTAAATCGGCTACAACATGTGGGGTTGGATGAAGGACGTAGTCTGCCAAGAAAAAGTGGAAACATGTGAGGATTTAATGCAACAAATTTTTAACTCTGCTGCACAAAAGAGAGTCGTTCAATGAATAATTATTAGTTTGCGGTCGTTTGTGTTGTTATTTTGATACCAAAATTGGTTAATCGATGATTAAAGAAAAGTTATAATATGTTAAAGTGTTAAAATCTATACATAAACTAAACAGTGTCCGTAGTATTACCATAGCAATGTATACCTGACAATGTACAATTCTAAAACTAGGTGAGGATTCTCTCTAGGATTATGAAGTGTAGGGTGTGAGGGACGGTCTTGAGCAATATACAAGACGCAACAGCATCCGTATTTTTGGCATTTATGAATATGAAAATGAAACACCGAGGAGTTGATCACAACCCTAATAAAAAACAAGCTTAACATTTCCTTGAATATCAACGATATCGACCGTTCTCATCGTGTAGGCGCTAAGGTTTATTGAACACGAACGGTCAATCCGCTGACCGTATGTTTAACCTAGCGGCAAAAAGCCGGGATTATTTTACACACGCAGGTAGCGACCTATCCGGAACTTTATTTCTACCCGTTAGTAGTGCCCTACTGTCATCCGACGTAAATGGAGCTTCACCACTATATTTAAGACACTTTCGTGGGTTTTGAAAAATGAAAGTGCAAAGATGATCGCTCTTGTATATTTATCAGTGTACTGACGAATAAAATGGGAGAAATCATTGGCAAGAAAAGTATGGATCCGTCCACGGTAGCACAAAAGGAGTGCAGGAGGAGCATTTTACACATTGGAGGACTTGAATATGCATTGCATCCGTAATCTATCCTCGACAGAATCAACGATTAATAAATTTCTAATATAATTTCCCGGTTTGCACGCCGTGTTGTGTTTGATAGGCATTTTATAACGTACAGGATTTTGTATTTACGTATTCTATGTGGTTCCTCCATAAAAGAGTTGGGTCACGAAACTTTATTTGAGATACGAGGTTGATGCGTTTTTCTTTACTATACAGGTTATGCTTGTAACGTGTCGTTTTTAGTTTGCGGAATTGCATAGAAGCTGATTTTGAATAGGAAAACCGGAATCCTACTTTTTGAACCTGTTTCGCTATGGTGTTAATTGCGTGTTAATAGCACACTGTTAACCGATTTTTGTCTGACATATGAGTCAGATATCATCCACATATATGAAGCGCATTAAAATCAGGTGGAGGAAGTTGTGCTTCTAAAGCTTCAATGTCATTTAAGTTCCAGTTCAATTAAAGTAGATACATGTTACATATTGTAGCCTTAGATAGTGTTGCATTTTCAACGACTATGCATTTATTTATCGCTTTCATAGGATGTGTTGTTGATAGTTTAGTCTTGAATGTTTTGAAATTTTAGTTCCGTTGTAACGCGCCCCTTACTTTTGGGTGCTATACTTATATTTATTTTGCGCCCTTCTGGTTTGGTAACCCAGCGCGGTTTTATCTTGCCTCGGCTTTGCTCAATCGGGTTTATTTTTATAAACGGGGTGTGGTTCGTAGTAATACTGGATGTGCTTAACACTGTAACCTTAAATAAAATCCGTAAAGCATTTTTAACACGTATATTCAACAAATATTTACAATACTAAAATAAATGGTAATTAACAAAGTATTTATGGGAGAATTCCCTGGTCCGGGTCCTGGCGTCACTGGGTGCGAAGTCGCTTCTGTAAACAAAAGAGAGTTGTGTTCAATCTATTCCTTACCAAAAAGGCCAAGTGTAGGTTACGGTCCTGTATGCACGGTAGCGCGAGTGTTATACTCGATGCAGTGGTTGATCGAAGCGCCAGCGCAATGAACTTGAATCGTTTGAGAAAATCGATATCGTGTTTGTATGTCAGTAACTCTGAAGCGCTGAAGCAGGGATGTCCTACTCCTCGGGAAATAATACACGCGAAAGCGCGTCTGCAAACGCGAGCTCTCTCGACGGTTTTTCTCTGTTTATAAACGGTTTAATGTAGGCAATTAGATAATTTATCTAACTAAATTAATTACCGATCTCTATACTAAGTTTAATTATTTATAATTAAACTAGGAAACAAAAATACTTAATATAAAAAGACTACTCTAAGGTTCACGTAAAGATAGCAAAATCTACGTACGCTCTAATTTATTTACAAACGTTCGTGCACCAGGTATTTACGATGGTTCGGTGGACGACAAATTGATACTACAGGTTATGGAGGTATTCCTCTGCAATTCAAAGACACCGTGTATGGTTATTACGTGTTGTCTGTAGATAGTGTATAAGTTTCGAGCGGGGTCTCAGTAATTTCCAGAAAACGAAGGCGACGGCCTGTCTTTACTGTATATACTAAGAGAAAGGTCGTAGGTCTTTACAGCCCTGTAACAACCCTTCACCCTCAAGTGGTGGCGAGATACGGCGGGGGTTACCCCTGCGTTCCTCTAGGTATACTTTGTGGTGGCGAGTGACGATGGGATCTACCCTTCGTGCTACTCTAGGTGCTAGTGTAGTATAACTCCTGGAGCTCAGCCCGGAATTATTTGCGGTCTGTAGTGTTTGAGTGTAAATTGTCAGAATGTATAACTTTACAACTTACGTGTCTATTAAATAGCAGTACAGAATTGAACTTTAGGTTGCCCGATCGCGACGGACTCTTCGTCGACGAACAACAAGTCGGTGCTTACGCTAAGCAAACGGAACGGTGGCGGCTACTGGTTTCTGGAACGGTCAACGGTACGGTGGCGGCTGCTGGCTATCGGCTTAACTTGAATCTACTGAGATTCATCTCTCTTTTACTATGCGCGTCGCGAGTTTATAAAGGTGCATCTGTGGGCGGTTTCGTGGCTACCGTGCGGGGGATGCCATTATGCGATTGGTTAAAATCGTTCTGACGTGCAGAAACTTACGGTTTCTTAGAACTACACGTCAGCGGTGATGAATAAATTATTGGTTGTGCAATATCGCGTAAACTTATGAAATCTTACATACAGGATGGTCCGTACCTAATTTATTCTAAAACACATACGTACAGAACGCTGGTTCTTTACACCGTTTATATTTAAAGTTAGGGAAATTATTTTCGCATAAGTAAGTAATTACCAAATTATTGCAAAGGGAGAATCACTATCCTACTTTACAGAAAATAAGATAACTATAAGAAATTTATTTTTTAATTACCTACTTTTTCCAGCGGTCCATAGAAATTTCATGTAATTTACTCATGTATAATTAGAAAACTAATTAGGATAGATAAAGACGTGCATAAAAGACAGGATGACGTTAATTATAATGATTGATCACCTATTTTCACAAGAGTGATTAAAATCGTATTAAGCCATTGCTCTTTAATTACTATGACATACGCGTTTGTACAAATTAACGCTTTGCCTTTAATGATGCATGTAATGTGGAATTCTATATGCACGTAAAATTAGACTGTCACTGCCTTGCACTGTTAAGTGGATGTTTTCCATAGCGCGTGAAACATGTCTTACTCTATCGATATTTCTTTTTAGCCCGCGGCCAAAAAACTGAATACACACTTACTTTCTACCTTATATGCCATGCGTTAGAAGGGTAAAGATATACATGATGTCCTCTGTCGCTATCTCAGCATCCTTTCCATCGTAAGAAACAATTTACGATAAAAGTAGCCCAGAAAAACTGCTGGAAATTATTTTGCAGGTCGCTAAGTGGCGCAGCATACATACATGAAGGTATTAAAAATGCCGCTTTACAACCATCTGGCGATGTGTGTAACACAAGTATTATTAATATAAAGTTTGTAACGATTTGAAATTTATTGTAGTGCACTATCAAGTTTGCAAAATACGTGTGGGAGAAGAGGGAAAAGTCAAATGTAATCTAACTTTCACTTTTGTTACTGTATTTAATCTTAATTATAATTACTTAATCCTAAAAGTACGCAATTAAAGTCTATAGGGCTAACAGGGCAATTATCGTTATTTATTATTACCCTTCAATTAAATAAAAGTAAAATTTAAAAAATAGAAACGTTAAGTTATCACAATTTACGACAATAATAAAACAGATTTTATTAGTTTAAAATGACAATAATATACTTATTGAAACCTAAATTATAAACCAAAATATACAAATTATTTTAATCTTAATGCTGTCAACCGCCTCGAAACCAATCATAAACAGATTGGAGTACTATATAACATATACACGATTTTATTTTAATTAGGCTAATCTATATTCAATTTTGTGTTTTCAACGCAGTTACTTTGCTCTACAATACTATAGATCCACCATTGTCATAGGAATTTGTTTTGTTAGCTGTAATGAAAAATTAAATAACTACACCACATTCGTAAAATAAATAAATAAATATTAATTTAAATAAACAGATAACTAACTCTAACTTGGAAATCTAAATTAAAAATAATTAAGTTATTTGGTCGCAAGTAGCACGAAAACCAAAAACTGTTTAGATATATATATATATATATATATATATATATATATATATATATATATAATTTATCTATTCATATCTTCATACAGTAAGCATACACTCTATTATTTATACCTTTCTTGGCTCCTTGGCTCTGTCTATATTTCTACTTCTTATTTCCTTACGTACCGACGCAATAGACAAATAACTGCCCGATAGTAGGACGATACCATTAATATGGAATGCCACACCGTCCGGGGCACTATTTGGTTAGTAACCGGTCTGCCCGCTATAGTATCATTCAAGAGAACAATACAATTGTCTCGGATCGACTTGGCTACAAGCAGCGCTCAACGTCGAAACAGACAGGCCCCGTTGCTGACGACATTCGAGGAATGAATGGCAAGTCGGTACGTGGAATGTTAGAGGTATGCATGGTAAATAATTTGAAATTGCGAATGTAATGTACAGCGGCAGTTTAATATTCTGAGTCTATCGGAGACAAAGCGCAAAGGAAAAGATGCTGAGGAGATGGAGGATGGCAGCCTGGCATTATGGCCAGGACTTGAGACTGAAGTGTATGGCGCAAACGGAGTTGGGGTGATCGTAAGCGAAAAGATATGTTAAACAGTACGAATTGGTGTCTCCCGTGGTAATGTGGGTTAGAATGAAATTGTAGTCTTTCTTGTTATATATTGTAAAATTATATATTGCATGTAATGCACCGGTGAATGGAGAAAGATGTGAGAACTTCTGGAATGATGTAGAGAACTTGTTGAACGTATGAAAGCCAAACGAAAGAGTGATGATAGTGGGAGAAATGAACTGATGGGTGGGTGTGCAGAGAGAACATACTGAACGCGTTATAGAAAAGTTCGGAGACCAAAGAGTGGTGAAATGGTGAACGCCTGATGAACATCTGTGTGGAGAGAAGCCTGTTTGTATCCAATGCGTAGCTTAAGCATACAAATGTACATATATGCACATGGAAAAGAGGTCAATCTAAAAGTATGATTGACTTGATAGTGTATGACGAACGACGTAGAAACATAAAAGTAATGTTCAGATCGGAGTGTGAATTAGACCACTTTTTTGTTGTATCGAAAGTGAGTTTTGGGAAAAAGTGAGTCTGAAGTAGGAAAGGAAATGTAGTGCGAAGGTTCAGAATTAGGGTAACTAGTTGATAATGGTGCGAGAATAAAATTTGCAGATGCTGTGTAAAGAATTGAATTTGAATGAAACAGTGTGGAACAAACAAATAAAAGACTGACGCTGAAAGTGCATGGATAAACTTGAAAAAGTGTGTTGTCAATTGTGCCGTGCGGATATGTGGAAGAGCGACTAAAGGTAGACAGAAAAATGTGCTTGGTGGAATGTATCGGTAAAAAAGGCAGTATGTAAAAATCGGTAAAAGATGCGTACATGGCAAATATTACTGCAAAAAATGAGACTGAGAAAAGACGATTGTATGAGGTGTACAGATTAAGAAAACAAAGGAGGCAGTGAGAACAAGTAGAGAGGAAGTGATAGCTGTGAAAGGAGAGAAAATGCAGAATGATTTTGAGGGAAATAAAAAACTCTTCTGGAAATGGGTCAAAAATATAAAACGTGACCAAAAACAGAACGCTGCAGGAGTGATGAATACGACCAACGAAATAGTATAGGACGATGTTGAAGTGAGTAAATGTTGGCAAGAATATTTCGGAAAGCTGTACAGTAGTGAGACTGAAGGGTTAAATAAGGAGAATGTAGAAGGAATGGTGAAGAAAACTGAGAAGGATATTGAGATGAGTGAGGTAGAGAAAACAGTAGGAAGGTTGTAAAACGGTAAAGGAATAGGCGTAGACGAAATCACTTGTGAACTTCTAAAATATGAAGGTGCAAAGCTTATACGAAGATTGTGTGAATTATTATGCCTTAACTGTGGAAAAGAGCCGATGGATTCAAAGAGCGCGATCATTGTACCACTGTATAAGGGTAAAGTGAACAAAAGTGATTGCAAGAATTTCAGAGGAATAGGTTTTCTCAGTGTACCTGGTAAAGTATTTTGAAGAATACTGATTGATAGAGTACGAGAAACTACACAAAGTAAGATTTGGGATGTGCAGAGTGGCTTCATGTCATGAAGAGGATGTGTTGATCACATGGTTTCTCTCTAGCAGGTGATCGAAAAGTATTTAAGTGTGAAAAGGAAGCTGTACTGTGTCTTTCTAGATCTGGAGAAAGCATACGACATAGTAGAATAGGACGAAGCTGTGGGAAATATTAAATGAGTATGGCATAAATAAAGGTCTAATAAACGGAATAAGGACAGTATACAATGGTAGCCGGGCATGTGTTAGGGTGAGAGGAGGTGTTAGTGAATACTTTAATATTGAGGCTGTGTGATGTCACCGTGGTTGTTCAACGTATACATGGATAAATGTGTTAGACAAGCATGTGGTGTAATTGTTGTTGACCTAAATGTACCAATAAGCACAATTGTAGTTTTTGGTGTTTTCGTCCAAAAGATATGTGATCAAAGTTACTCAATGTCGTACAACAATTCCATTGCATGAATTATGGCGTAACTAGTTGACCACTCTATATGCAATATTACTTTTGTTCTGGAAAACTTGTCTATCTTAAGACTAATTGATGTACTCAGGTACTGTGATATATGCTTGTCTGTTCTGTTGTATTTTAGTATATGAGCAAAATTGTTCGTTTTATGAGAGTAATGGCAAATGGCGCCTGCAGTCATCTCTCACCGTTACACAAGTTACATTCGTTCAGAAGTTATTTATTAACCAAAAAATAATTAAATGTGTTTGGTGAATTCTATTCTATTGTATTCTATTTTTATTTAAAGGGTTGAAGCGGAACGTATTAAGCGCCACCCAAATAGGTACTACAGTCCAGTTGTAACCCGTCCATTTTTGGACGATCAATTATTTATGTTACTTAATGCAAGTTTGATTCAAACTTCTATTTAACCTGCGTCGTCATATCTCCAATATCGTAAACGGAGTGGTTCCAAGGTTTACTTGAATATCTCTATTAATCACTAATCGATATTACCTTATGCATTTGCTACCCGTACTGCACCATCGAATAAGCAAATCCCGAATAGTTCTATAGGATATCTTATTGCCTATTTACAATTCTAAACAAATTATTAGTTAAACTTGTAAACTATATATATATATATATATATATATATATATATATATATATATATATATATATATATAATACATTTTGAAATGTGGAAAAGAAGAAAAAAGGAAATAGGTGTGTTTGGAGCTCTTGGTACAGCGGCAATCGGATAGTCGGCTGTCCTGGAGGTATTTTTCCACTTTATTAGTAACTCAACTAATACAATACGTACTTATTGTGGAGAAATACGGTCACAATCCGTTAGTTTATCAATGGTTAAGATTTCTTCGATGCGGCTATGACGTACTGCAGCAGTTAAAATCTGGTGTATGCAGATGTCATAGCCTTTTTAAGTGATAATGGAAATGAGCTACAAACTGATCTCTGTTTGATATATTCTGTGAGAGCATGGACCTAAAGGTAAACGTAAACAAAACTAAGATTGTGGTGTTCAATCGGGAAGGTGGGAAGGAGAGTGGAGTATTTAATCTGCAAAATGAAATTATAGAACAAGTGGAAGAATTGATATATCTAGGTTTAATGTAAATGGTACAATGGATGGCGAGATTGGGCCATGGATGAATGCTGAAAGAAAAGTGATTGGAAGTATTGGGGCGATAATGAGAAACGAAAATATGAGCTTAACTGCGAAACGAGCAATCTATAATGGCGTGTCTGTCCCATCAGACGGGTATTTCAAAGAAAGCACGAAGGAAAAATAAATGCCGTGAGTATGAGGTTTCTGAGGAGCGCATGTGGTAAAACGAGAAGGGATAAGATTAACCCCCTTTCTCCACTGACCCCAATAAGAATCAATCGCTTTGGGTAGTTGACATCTATATGTGTACCAAATTTCAAATTAGATATGTTAAATCCTTCGAAAGTTATAAAAAATACACACACGCACGCACTCACTCACGCACGCACGAACCCACGCACGCACTCACGCATACACGCACGTACGCACGCACTTACGCAAGCACGCACGCACTCACGCACGTACGCACTCAAAATCCAAGACAGGCGCACGCATGCACACACGCATTCACGCACCCACGCACACACGCACACACGCACACACGCACACAAGCACACACGCACCCACGCACACACGCACACACAAACACACGCACACACGCACACACGCACACACGCACACATGCACACGCACACAGGAACACACGCACCCACGCACACACGCACACAGGCACACACGCACACACGCTAACTCGAACACACGCACACACGCATACACACATACACGTATACACGCAGACACGCAAACACGCGCACACGCACACACGCACACACGAACACACGCACACACGCATACACGCATACACGTATACACGCAGACACGCAAACACGCGCATACGCACACACGCACACCTGCACGCACGGACACATGCACGCACACACAAACTCACACACGCAAACACACACGCGCACACGCGCACACGCGCACTCGACACGCAACACACACACGCGCACACGCACACGCGCACACGCGCACACGCGACAGCACAGCGCACACGCACGACACGCTGCACACGCACACGCACACACACGCACACACACGCGCACACGCACACACGCACACGCGCACACGCACAGCGCACACGCCACACGACGCACACGCATACGCACACGCACACGCACATACGCACACGCACACACGCACACAACGCACACGCACACGACAGCGCACCATACGCACACGCACGCACACGCACACGCACACACACGCACACGCACACGCAACGCACACACCACACGCACACGCACACGCACACAACCACGCGCACGCACACGCACACGCACACGCACGCACACACGCAAACACGCACACACGCACACGCACACGCACATGCACACGCACACGACACGCACGCACACGCACACGCACACGCACACGCACTGCACACACGCACACGCTACGCAACACGTACAGCACACAAACACCGCACACGCACACACGCACACACGCACACACGCACACACGCACACACGCACACACGCACACGCAACGACACACACGCACACGCACACGCACACGCACACGCACACACATACGCAACACGCACACGCACACGCACAACACGCACACGCACACGCACGCCACCACACGCACACGCACACGCACACGCACACCGCACGCACACGCACACGACACAGCACGCACACGCACCCACACGCCACACGCCACACGCCACACGCCACGCACACGCACACCGCACACGCCACACGCACGCGCCACGCCACGCACGACCGCACACCACACACGCATCACGCACGCACACACGCACGCACAGCACACGCACACGCACCACGCACACGCACACACGCCACACGCACACGCACACGCCACACGCACAGCACACCACACGCACACACCACACACGCACACGCACACACGCACACACACGCCACACGCCACACACGCACACACGACACCGCACACGCACACACACACACACGCACACACGCAACACGCAGACACGCAAACACCGCAACGCACACGCACACCTGCACGCACGGACAATGCACGCACACCAAACTCACACACGCAAACACACGCGCACACGCGCACACGCGCACCGCTACACGCAACACACACGCGCACACGCCACACGCACACGCGCACACGCACACACGCGCACACGCACACACGCTCACACGCACACGCGCACACGCCACACGCACAGCGCACACGCGCACACGCGCACACGCACACCGCACACGCCACACGCCACACGCACACACGCACACACACACGCACACGCACACACGCACACGCACACACGCAACACGCACACGCAACACACGCACACGCACACGACGCACACGCACACGCACACGCACACGCACCACGCACACGCCACACACGCACGCACGCACACGCACACGACACACACGCACACGCACGCACA
>JARFJB010001540.1:472500-572500 GCA_036346205.1 Vesta saturnalis
AAAATCATACACAATTGAAGTTCAAACATTCAATTCGTAAAGCACCCTTTCGATTTAAAGGAGCACGCCAATTTTCGTTTCAGTAATCCCAATAAATCCATCTTAATCCCAAAACATCAAACACATTACCGTCATATGAAAATGTAAACTTTCGCCATTAACACTCATAATAAAATACTTATGTTTTTTGGGATTTTTTAATGGTGTACTTTAAATTATACAATCTAAACGTTTCGATAACACTTACAGTTATCTTCGTCAGTAGTAATGTTTGTTAAAAATTGTTAAAGATTGTAAACAATTTTGTCAAATTTGAAAATTCAAACATAAACATAAGTCTGCTATTAGTATAACAGTTTGTGAAACATAAAGCCAACTATAAAATTTTTTAGTAAAGAATAACTAGGTCATAAAATTAAATATTATTAAACTGCCTCAAAGATGCCAAACCAGAACACTCTATACGACGAAAGCTAACAATGAAATTTGCCAGTCAAAAAACACATTTAACAAAATTTAATCGAGTTATGATGTAAGTGTAAAGTTGTGAAAAACTTCAATTTTAAAATGATAGAAGCATTCACAAATCCAAACATTACATCAAATAAAATAACCCAGTTAAATCTAACAAAGAGATATCTTTATCAATAATTGGAAGTGTTATTAGCAATGAAAAGTACAATGCAGAACGTTCTTTGTAATTTTTAATTTCAATTTAATTTCAACTACTTATGTTAAATTATAGTGCTGTGGAAATTTAACATATAATTGGTAAAGCATTTGCTTCAAGGTCTAGGAAAAACACAGCAAAAAACCTAGACATACCAAAAGTTGAAAACAAATTAAAATCAAGGCGTATCATTATGCTCTTTTTTAATTATAAGATGCCAAAATCTATTTAAACGGAGATTTTCTTCTTGTCTATTAAAATTATTCGGGTGTTTAT
Organism: Vesta saturnalis; assembly: GCA_036346205.1. Taxonomy (NCBI): domain Eukaryota; kingdom Metazoa; phylum Arthropoda; class Insecta; order Coleoptera; family Lampyridae; genus Vesta; species Vesta saturnalis. Next base: position 473,447 of record JARFJB010001540.1, read on the forward strand.
ATAAAAAACCTTCAGTTTGGTATAGATATGTAGATGACACATTTGTTATTTGGAGACATGGAGAAGAAGCACTGCATGAGTTTTTGGTTTTTATAAATGGTATACATCCTAGTATTCAGTTTACCATGGAAAAAGAAACTAATGGAAGTTTACCATTTCTTGACATATTAATATCTAAAAATAATAATTCACTATCTTTTAAGGTTTACAGAAAGCCGACACACACTGATAGATACCTTCATAAATTATCCAACCACCATCCACGTCAAAAAATTAGTGTAATTAAATCTTTAGTAGATCGAGCAAAACGAATTTGTGACCCTGAATTTTTGAATGATGAATATAAATATTTAAGAAAATCCTTACACGATAATGGATATTCACTTACAGATATTAATAATGTTATTACACCTTCTAGGCGTAACCTTAAAGAAAACCAGTTCTTAATGTTGGTACTGCTTTTCTTCTTTTATAGCTAATGTTACAAATAGAATTGAAAAAATCCTAATCAAATATGGCATTAGGACTATTTTTAAACCTACAAGAAAAATTAAAGAACATTTAAGATCACCTAAAAATGTGTCAAACCCATTATCATCTTCCGGACTGTATAAGTTATCTTGTTCATGTGGAAAAGTATACATCGGGACCACAAAACGTAGCTTTGATACAAGACGCAAAGAACATATGAGATTTTGTGGATTGGGTCAACCAGAGAGGTCTGCTGTGGCTGACCATGCCCTGAATAATCTAAATCATGACATTCAATTTGACAATATGGAAATATTGTCAAGACAAACCCATTATTATGTTCGTTTGCAACGTGAAGCTATTGAAATATGTAAACACCCGAATAATTTTAATAGACAAGAAGAAAATCTCCGTTTAAATAGGTTTTGGCATCTTATAATTAAAAAAGAGCATAATGATACGCCTTGATTTTAATTTGTTTTCAACTTTTGGTATGTCTAGGTTTTTTGCTGTGTTTTTCCTAGACCTTGAAGCAAATGCTTTACCAATTATATGTTAAATTTCCACAGCACTATAATTTAATATAAGTAGTTGAAATTAAATTGAAATTAAAAATTACAAAGAACGTTCTGCATTGTGCTTTTCATTGTTAATAACACTTCCAATTATTGATAAAGATACCTTTGTTAGATTTAACTGGGTTATTTTATTTGATGTAATGTTTGGATTTGTGAATGATTCTATCATTTTAAAATTTAAGTTTTTCACAACTTTACACTTACATCATAACTCGATTAAATTTTGTTAAATGTGTTTTTTGGCTGGCAAATTTCATTGTTAGCTTTCGTCGTAGAGAGTGTTCTGGTTTGTCATCTTTGAGGCAGTTTAATAATATTTAATTTTATGACCTAGTTATTCTTTACTAAAAAATTTTATAGTTGACTTTATGTTTCACAAACTGTTATACTAATAGCAGACTTATGTTTATGTTTGCATTTTTCAAATTTGACAAAATTGTTTACTACATCTTTAACAATTTTTAACAAACATTACTACTGACGAAGATAACTGTAAGTGTTATCGAAACGTTTAGATTGTATAATTTAAAGTACACCATTAAAAAATCCCAAAAAAGATAAGTACATTACCGTCAATTCAATTTTGAAAATCTTTAAGTACAATTAACAATAAAAATAAATTTATATAAAGCTTATTAAAATTTTGAAACATATATGTTATCGTAAACTTATTCCTATAATCAAAATTTTGAAACGTTGTATGAACACTTTTATCCTCGTATAAATATGAAACACTATTGATACTAATCATAAGAATACGTTTGGAAACGAAAATAGGCAACATTGTAAAAACAAAATCAATAATCTATTTAATCTTATTTAATTACTTTTTAAACTTAAAAAAAGAAAGTTACTCAAAATAAACTTTTCTTAAAGAAATATGTCTACACATTTTCTTATAAAATTAATCGTTATTCGGATATTGACAAAATTCAACCTAACACTTAAATTTTATCTTGGGAATTTTTTGCTGCTAAATTACGCATAGTATCAAATATTGCATAGATAATAAATGATTCATATGTTTAAGGCCTACATATTGATTTGTATACATCTTTGAAATATACAGCTGTTTCAGAAATAATTGATGAAAACCAAAATCTGCTCCTAATAAACCCCCTCGCTGAATTTCTTACAAAACCAAACCAGCTCTAGGAGCCAATCCAAACGAAATCAACCATTAAAAAATAAATTTATTGCTGACATATTTTATTAGATTTTTATTTTTACATCTCCTGTTTGTATATATATATATATATATATATATATATATATATATATATATATATATATATATCATATATAACGTTTTCTGTAGGTACTGAACATACAGTTTAAACAAGAACTTTCTTGTTATAGGTATTATTGGTCACAACAAAATTCACACAACCATACTTTGGCCTTCGCTTCCTTTGCATTTAGACTCGTTCATTCAGAATGAGCCCATTTTCTACAAGAACTACATCGATACTATAGCTCATTGTTTTTACCTTCATCATTACAAAGTATACATAGTTTGTCGTCTTCTTCATTTTCTAAGTCCACATCATCATGAATGTCAATATATGGTATTTCTACTGAAGTCTCCGAATCAGAAGAATCAAATAACTGCCGTTTGGTGCTTTTGGTTTCAAATTTTGATTCTTTTTTATCGCTTTTTTTAATGTTGTTTTTTTTTGTATTTTTTGTTGTCTGTAACTTTTTAAGAGCATTTAATTGTTTCTTTCTTTCTTTATTACTTTTTGACTGTTGCTTTTCTTCCAAAGCATCTTTTACCGGTGTTCTTGACAGTATCAAAGAGGGTAGCTTTTTTTCGCAGCTTTCACGTGGGCTTGAGGTAAAGAGGTAATCCAAAAGATGTTATAAGTTTTTTGTTATGAACGAATAAGTTCGAAAGTAAATATGTAATTAAAAATTATTATTAATTTTATTAAATACATAAATAAAAAGTTTACCTTGAGTAGGATCTGAACCTACGACCTGTACTTTGCTAGAGTACCGCTCTAACCATCTGCGTCATTGAGATACAAGCCCTAATCGATGTAAGTTTTGTCATTATGTATGTAGAACTGATGTAAATTCTAAACATAATGAGATTTTTAATAAAATCCAAAAGTTGCTTTGGTTGTTTGAGTTTCCTTGTTTGGTAGGTTTAAAGGTTTCAATATATTTCCAGTCGAAGTTGAAGCTATAAAATCATTGTTTGGCACCGATGGCGGTATGGTATTGCGCAGCCCAGGAGAAGATTAGCTTTATGTGGGCTGAGTCTTGGTTGGCAGGATTGTTGTGTTGTTTCTGGACTTAGATCTCTTTCCGTTGTTTTTGATGCCTCAAAATCAAGTTCGGTGAAAATTTGAGAATCAAACGGTTCTATGCCAGTGGCTTCAAAAACCATTAATGGCGTTTGGAACTGTAGCAACTTTCAAATAGAATTTTCCAAAAATAGGGTCTATATCGTATAGCGTAATAGCTTTGCCTGGATTATTTGTCAAAAAGTCGTCACATATTTTATTATATGCCACTTTTAATGGTCCATAGAGTGACACATCCAGAGACTGCATTCTGTGACTTGTATGGGCTGGAAATCCAAGCAAAAATATAAAATTTTCCTGACACAAGTTTACAGCTTCCAACGTTACATGGCTAGAATGGTTGTCTATTAGCAATAGTATTTTATTGTTTTAGCTTGGTCTTGCATACTGAATAAAGTGGTGTAGATATTTTACGAAATTTTCTGGTCATCGAGCCCGTCTCATGTGCAACGCGATGTTCATATATGTAGGTGTATTCTGACTCATAAAAAATTAATAAAAAATTGGTATACAATTTCCATTCATTTCCGTTCATACAACAGACGGCGGTTCCATTTGTTCCTCTTTCTGCCGATGACACTTTTATAACGCGACGTTTGCCCTTCGGCGTTATCGCTTTAGGGTTTTAGTGGAAACACCGGTTTTATCGACGTTATATATCTGATTGACTGCGAATATTCAAAAAGTTATTTTTGTCCTTATATTGGCTGCTAGCTCCATCGCTAGAATAAATAATGTTTTTAACAGATGGAGCGATTTCTTTACACCCTCAATCAAATTTTTGGTGACAAATCTCACAATCATTCAGGTAGCAATAAATAAAAGGGTGCAATGTAACCTGGGGGTTACTCCATTGGTAGCTCTGGATTTCATCCTAAACTACACAGGTAAAACTCTCAGCAGTCACCAAGAGCTATGCAGACATCTTCGGTTACTGAATCCTTCAGGTCTTTTAAGTGTTTCGATTGAGCTTTAGAGATAAAGTGGTGTTTTTTTAAAGACAATAGCTTTTCTACTAGAGCTTCAAAAAATTATTGCAAAGATACAACTTAAGTGATCAAGTTAGCTCTATCAGTGCTAATTCATTATTTAAATGCTATTTGATCTGGTAGGTCTTCCATTCATTTTGGAGAATTTCTTTAAATAGCTCAGGTCCTTGGACATGATGCGCAATCATCAAACATGCAAGTTTCTTTTTCAATACTACAAACCATAAAATCTAGTAAGTCTTTATAGTTTACATTTATTTTTAATCCCTCAGTCCACAGTTTTACGTTCTGGTGATATTTACATACGTACACTATATGTACCTGCAGCTCCTATCAACACACACCTTTTGGGTATTAAAGCACAAAATGAAGAGCGCCAACTTATGTACTGAGGATATTGCTGTCTTTCCTGGACAAACCCTGCTATTCCATCCATACATCTATACATCTATACCTCTATACATCCATACATCCATATATCCATACATCTATACGTCCATACATCCATACATCCATACAGCCATACATCCATACATCCATACATTCATACATCCATACAGTCATACATCCATACATCACATTACATCCATACATCCATACATCACCATACATCCATACATCATACATCCATACATCCATACATCCATACATCCATACATCCATACATCCATACATCCATACATCCATACATCCATACATCCATACATCCATACATCCATACATCCATACATCCATACATCCATACATCCATACATTCATACATCCATAGTCATACATCCATGCATCCATACATCCATACATTCATACATCCATACATCCATACATCCATACCTCCATACATCCATACATCCATACATCCATACATCCATACATCCATACATCCATACATCCATACATCCATACATCCATACATCCATACATCCATACATCCATACATCCATACATCCATACATCCATACATCCATACATCCATACATCCATACATCCACATCCATACATCCATACATCCATACATCCATACATCCATACATCCATACATCCATACATCCATACATCCATACATCCATACATCCATACATCCATACATCCATACATCCATACATCCATACATCCATACATCCATACATCCATACATCCATACATCCATACATCCATACATCCATACATCACATCCATACATCCATACATCCATACATCCATACATCCATACATCCATACATCCATACATCCATACATCCATACATCCATACATCCATACATCCATACATCCATACATCCATACATCCATACATCCATACATCCATACATCCATACATCCATACATCCATTTTTTCCGGACACCCTGACTACGTTATTGTAAAAATATTGATCTTACCCTGTTTACTCATAAATACAAAATTGTAAGACGTCTGGATACTTTCAAATTCACTTGCGTATACGCATGTTTATAATTGTCATCTAAATTTTCAAATAAACATATATCACCCAATTTGGAAAAGTAGTGATTAAATTTTACCCCAAAATTGAAACAAACGTAACGATCTGTGTGCCCTTTATGAATTGTATTTTCTCTCAAATACTGTTTGCAATATTTATTACTAAACTATATTAGAGTTTGCAAATATGATTCGCTTTGATTCAAATCTGAATCTATTGTTTTACTCTGTAAAAATACCTCGCAAGCAATATTGTAATAAACAGTTTCTTCAACCAACTCTAACATTGAATACACCATGACTCTAATGAAATAAAACCAAATAATTTTGTGGTCGGCCTGTCCCAAGATCAAACAATTCTTAGGCCGAATCCGTGATAAATATAACTAAAAATGTCAAAACTTTCTTAATTTTGAACTGTGCAATTCTTGTATGTAAATAAAAAAAACAAAGAAATCCATCTGCAGGACATAAGCTGACCCTTTGCTTTAGGTTTCACATCAATTATAAGGCAAGGACCATTACAGTTTAAATAAAAAATTACGTAAATGACTAACTCTATTAACGCAACTGTTTAATATAAATTATACAATGAGAAATAAGCAACACACCAAAGAAAATGATCTTATCTACGTTTTATTGTTAACTTTTTCTAAACGTACAAGTATATAATCGATGTGCAACAACACACGACCTTCCAACCTAAAAAGTGAAAATTCAAAGAAATAATTTTGATAATAATTTTGTTTAGGATAGTTATGTAACTTTTTTTAAACCTTCATAAGGAAAATAGGCAATATTGTAAAAACAAAAACAATAATATACTTCAAATGAACGTTTTAAAGTATTACAGAATCGCAGTAAAAGCCATAACAGATGTTAAATGTTAATAAAAAGGCGCCTACTTGATAACAAGTGTTTACAAAAAAATTATTATTGAGAGTTCTACAAACAAATGTCCAGACACAAGTTATCTGAAAGCAACTTTAATAAGAAATCCTCTCTCCAATATTTTGTGTTTTTTTACTTTCACATCGTAATTTTTTAGGAACTTTTTGAAGTGGAAATTTTATTTTAATTAGTAGCGATAAATACGAAAACAAACTACTAAATTTTCTAAAACTTTCCTTTTGCTTTTTTCAACAAAATAATCGATTAAAAAACATTTTGTTTAGTAGTGATGAATAACATTTAGGGCTTTCCAATGATATGTCTCACATAAGGTAGTACAATTTAAACTAGGTGAATGCTAGTGCATTACAGGACTTTCTTGCAAAATACTAAGAATATATGGGGTATTTTTATATCTTTGAAACATTTAGCTGTTTTAGAAATATTTAATAAAAACCAAAACTGACCCTAATAAACCCCCCTCTCCGCCGATGGATTTGTCCCAAAATCTAATCAGCCCTAAACCAAATGAAAACAAATTATTATAAGTTTTTGTTATGAACGAATAAGTTCAAAGGCTCACATTCCATTAATATAAGTAATTTGATTGTAATCTCATTATATTTAGAATTTACATTAGTTCTACATACATAAAGAAAAAATTTGCATCGATTGGGGCTTGAACCTTGATGGCGCAGTTGGTTAGCGCGGTACTCTAGAAAAGTACAGGTCGTAGGTTCAAATCCTACTCGAGGTAAACTTTTTATTTATGTATTTAATAACATTGATAATTTTCAAATGAAAACAAGCTTAAAAAATGTTAAATAAGTAGGTATTTTCGTTCTGGAGTTATCGTGGATACTAACATACATCCACACACGCACACGTACACGCACACTCAGATCCAACCATCGACCCTCCCACGCACCCATCCACCCACTCAGTTGAAGACAAGCAAAAAAAATACTGAAAGGAAGTATTTAAAATTATAGACGTTTCCATGAATAAATTGATCTATCTAGCACGTGAAGTTCAGTGTCCACCAGTGAAACGGGAAATTTTGATTAACCAAATTTTTTCACAAAATGTTTATTATCAAAACTTTTTTGACAGGTTTGAGTAGAGGAAAGCATACTATTGTATGTCTTAAAAATAATTCCGCTCAAGTGAGAGCCATTTTTGTGTAAACACTTCTAATCTAATCTAAGGACAGGTTGAATTCGCTCGATTTCTTGCATAATGTTTATTGTTAATTCCGGTAAGGTTTATGGTCTATTACTGTATACCCTGCTCTTCAGAGATCCCCAAAGGAAAAAATCACATACTGAAAGATCAGGGGATCTTGCAGACCACGAAATGTCACCACGTTTGGACATGAATCGGCCCGGAAAAGTTCTCTTAAAGCAGTTGTTTGCCGTAACAGTTGTGGTGTTTCCTCTATCGTCTTAGAAAAAATATGGCCCAATAATACCAGATGAAGTTGCATACCACACTGTAAGTTTCGTACTATGTACTGGCTTTTGGTGTATCTCTTCTGGGTTTTCGTCATTTCAATAGCGACATTCTGCTTGTTTACATATCCGTTTAAATGGAAATGTGCTTCATCTGACATAAACATGCATGCTGAATAAAGTTTTCATCATCATGTACACGACGCAATATTTCTTTGCTGAAAATCCTGCTAGCAATCATATCACCAGCTTTCAACTCTTTGACGACTTGAATTTTGTAAGCATGGAAAAATAAGTCTTTATGTAAAATTCGTCGTAACTACGTGTTAATGCTACTCGCACTCTATCAAAGTTTTCCTCCGTTCTTACAGGCCTTATTCTCCTTTATGCTTCAAGTTGAATGTGGAGCCAGTTTGTTCAAACTTTCTTACCCCCTGTACAATTGCATGAGCGGACGACACACTTCCATGTCGTGGAACATTGAAATTATTACGAAACAATCGTTGTACCAAAGTCACACATTCACCATTTTTATAAAACGATTTTACGCAAAACGCATGCTGAACGCCTGACCACTTCTCCATGTTTCTGTTTAAATGCCAGTAACTGTCAAACAATAATCAAGTCATGGAAACATTGACTTTTGGCAAAATCTCTTGATCTTTCGGTAGGGGACAGTCGGACAAAACCGGATGGTCTGATAAAACCGGGTACCAGGCCAATTCGGTGAATGCTTGGCAACATATTATCCGTAGACGGCAAACCTTACGCGCATACGCAGTCTAGATCGACAGGAGAAACAGTCCGTGTTGAAATGTGCAATTGTAAACTTGTGTCAAATAATTTCTGAATTTGTAAGCTATTAACTCGAATTTTAAGGTAAGTTTGGATAGTGTTTTTTACAATTGTGATTGAGGGATGTGTTTTTTGTCGCTTTGTCGTGGTAGATTAGGGTATAAGCTGTAATTTTGATCATAATTCCGTTCTTAATATTATAACCTAACATTGTAATTGACAATCTGCCTTAATGAATCATAGTCTTACAAAACCGGGTAGTAGGGAGCCTTACAAAATCGGGTACCCGATTTTGTCGGAGTACCTTCAAAGAGCTTATTTTTTAGGTAGTGAGACATGTCGCATTACAAACGAAAAACAAATCATCAAGCCTGGGATCGCGAAAGCATGAAAGGGGCAATGACCGAAGTGTTTGAAGGAAGGAGGGGTTATACGAAAGCAGCTAGGGCGTTTAGTGTTCCACAATCAACCTTAGAAGACCGTGTAAAAAAAGTCAGAAGTGGAAAATCTATTCATGAAGCCAGTGAAAAAGGTAGATAGACTAGATAATGGCGTAATAGATTTTTTGATATTACTAAAGAATAGTGTTCACATAGCTTACGTTTTTTTGTTTTTACTTCAGGTCTAGGCCGCTTTAAACTCACATTCAATGCAGAACAAGAAGAAGAACGTGTCAGTCATATCTTACATGTGGAAAGTAGACTGTTCGGTTTTACATTAACTGAACTCAGAGTTCTCGCTTATGAATTAGCAGTAAGGAATGGAGTAAGTCACAATTTCAATAATGAAAAGAAAATGGCAGGTAAAACATGGCTCTACTCATTTTTATCGAGGCACAAGGATCTTCGATTAAGAAAACCTGAAGCTACTTCTACAGGACGCGCCATAGGTTTCAATCGCGTTGCAGTGAAAACATTTTTTACTATGTTAATGGATGTTTGTGACAAATATAAATTCAAGCCGGACCGGATATGGAATGTGGATAAAACGGGCATCACTACGGTGCCAAAAAAACCATCTAAGGTCATTTCCATGAGAGGCAAAAGACAAATTGGAGCTCTCGTATCGGCTGAGAGAGACTCGTTGGTTACTGCAGAAATTTGCATGAGCGCAAGTGGTTCATTCATGCCTGTAATGCTAATTTTTCCAAGGAAGCTTGCCAATCCTCGGTTGTTAGATCATACACCACCCGGGACGTTTGCAGAATATCACCCAATCGGGTGGATAGAAAAAAATATTTTCATTAGATGGTTCAAAAAATTTGTGGAGTTCACTTATCCTACAGTAGAAAATCCTTTTCTCTTGTTATTGGATGGACATCGCACGTGAAAATAACGTTGTCATCATTTGTCTCCCCCCTCATTGCACACATCGTATGCAGCCATTGGATGTGTCATTTATGGCTCCATTAAGCACTTATTATGAAGAAGAAGTAAGAAAATGGATGCGTGAACATCCTGGAAGGCGGGTAACGATTTATGAGGTAGGAAATCTTTTTCGAGACGCATTTGTGAAGGCAGCAGTAATGCAAACGGCAATTATTGGTTTTAGAAAAACCGGAATTTATCCACTTGGCGAAGGAGTTTTTCCCGACTGGATGTTTTCACCATCAGAGACTACAGAACGTTGATTAGGAGATCATGAAAATGGAACTCCACACGTGGATCCTCCACGTCCGTCTACTCCTGCTGCCCCTATTTTAAACGAAGTTACCAACACTATTTCTAATACATCGACACCACCTAAACAAATAGCTATAAAAGTTGTAACACCTATGACGTCACGTTCGTCTTCTCCTCAACCGAGTTGTAGCTTCCCATCAGTTTCTCCTAGAGATATTTTCAAACTTCCACAGGTAACAAGAAAACCATCTGATAATAAAAGGAAAAAAGGAAAAGCTGCAGTTATAACGTCATCCCCATATAAAGCAGAACTTGAAGAGGATTCTGCAAAACGTCCAACAAAAATAGGAGCGAAGAATTTAAATCTGGAAGAAGGAAATAAAGGAAAGTTTGGAAAGAAAACATCTAAGTCAAAAATCAAGTCAGCTAGTAAAAAACTGGAAAATGACTCTGAGAGTTCAGAGGAAGAAAATGAGGATGATACGTGCTTATATTGTAATGAATTGTTCTCAAATTCAAAAGAAAAGGAAGGTTGGATTAAGTGCGATACGTGTGAAAAATGGTCACATGACGCTTGCGCTGGCTGTGATGACGATGAAAATAACTTTATTTGTGATTTCGGTACCTAAACTTTGTTAAAAAATTAATAAAAGCCATTTTCAATAATTGACTTTGGTTTTCTTATAAGTACCCGGTTTTGTAACACCGGTTGTACACAACCGGGTACTATGACATTTTTTTCTAATAGTTTTTTGTGATTTGATAGAGTTATCTTAATCAAATTTAGAGCCCAATAGGACAATAGGAGATACTTTTCTTTACAATTAAAAATAGGTAAACGGTTATTAATGGCTTTTTAGTTCCCAATACAGCCATTTTTATAAGTGATACCCGGTTTTGTCCGACTCCCCTCTATGCGATTGTTTTTGCGGATTTCTGAAGAGCGGGGTATAGAGTAATAGACCACAAAACTACTCAAACCTGTAAAAAAAGTTTTGAAAATAAAAATTTTTTGAAAAAAATGGGTTCTTCAAAATTTACCGCTTCTCTGGCGGGCCCTGTATTAAGTAAAATAAAGAAATGCCGACTTTCAAGGAGAACTATCAAATGGATGTAGCTAGATGGTTCGAAACTGTGCAAAATCCTTACTTCTGTGTTGCCTCTCTCTTAAATAAATTAATTTTTAACTAATTTGCAATTTAAATTGTATAACTTGTAATATATATGATAAAATAAGTTCAGCAAGACATTATGTCTTCAAGAATGTTATACTCGGAAAAGCACGAAAAGCGAGGAAATTCCTTAACTAATTATGAACTTAATTATCTCATGAAACGTAGTTTTTCATTAATTGCTTTCCTATTATATTTTGAAGTACTTCATAAAGCGTAACTTGATTATTATAAGAAAAGGAATGTAACAAGAGCTAACGTCATCTAAGTATGTTAATAATATACATTCATTCTTCTATTAATTTCTGTTTCTGCTTTAATTTAGGATTTCACAAGAGTGTAAAATAGCACGTAAATTAATTAAACGTTAAGCTTATACTTATTACAATTTTGATCAAATTAAAACTTTCGAAACAATATACCAAAAATTAATTATACATTAAGGATTGATTTCACTTTATACACATTAGAAATTTATTAACTAATCTTACTTTACAACACAAAAAATTGTGGAAAAGAGAAAAATTGTGAAATATTGAAAAACTGTTTCGATTACGAGTTTAATAAGCTATTTCCCGTGACGGCTGTATTTCAAATGTCAAATGATGGAAAATGGGAATGTTGAAAGTATTTTCATGTTCGAGATGAAAATTTTATGTCATGAAAATTGCAATCCTGTCCATAATTAGGTTTTGCTTTATATTATATTGATAAAAATTATATTTAGAGAATTACTGTAAAAGAATGAGAGGAAAAAAGTTGATTAGATTCATTGACGTAAGTCACTCTATAGATGCCGATCAAAAAGGAAACTCGTGTTTTTGAACAATATGAGTCAATGCATTCTTTTTTGATATAGAACACAAAGTTACGACCGAAGAATTTCATATGCATAAGTGAAAAATGGAATATAGATATATACAGTATCGATATCGATACCGAACACCGATAAAAGTTGATGGGAAAGATTGCCATCTTCAACTTTCATATCTTCTCGTCAATGTTTCAATTTCAAAAGAGAAAAAAAAATTGTCTACACGTTTAAGTTAAATCTATCTAAAACTTAAAGTTTCTTTTCATAATCACTGCTTTGAAAGACATTAAAGTAAATTGGAGGTAATAAATTAGTAATGCATATCCAGTTAAATGTAAAATGAGATAATGGAATAGAGTAGTACGTACTTCAGGTCTGGTAATCAAATTTGTCTACTGCTTCATTTAACAACTATATTATTCATATCTCTTAAAATGGCTTGGTAATGCATGAGTTTAAAAAAAGTTACGTATACATTTTGATGTTTTAAATAATAAATTTATACGGGTAATAAGTTGAAAAAGCCACTATCAATAAGGTGATATCAGTGCAATTCTACGTATCTCCATTTTCCTTAAAAATAAAAATTTCTGTGCAATCTGCTTAAAATATTCAATATGCATTGACAGACGCCTCTGTTTGGTCGATACGACAGAGTTCCGCAAACTCCGCCATTTTTATACAAAAATCAACGCGGCAAATTCAAAAGTTCAAGTTTGAGCAATCAACACTTACATTCTCACTAATGGGCTGGTAAATTGCAAACACTTTTTTACACATTCCTTTACGTGTAGAGAAATGCATTGAAAAAAAATGGAGAAATTTGTATTAAAGGAATGTAATTCTCTAACAAAAACGCTGAACACATCTATTGGAATTTATTTTAAAGTTTTAACAAGTACGCGCATTGCAACACTTTTAAATGATTTTGCCGATGACTTGACAATTTTGTTTTTATTATGGTCACACACTGAACTGTAACTACATATAAGTACAGTTCAGTGTGGTCTTGGGGTATAAGTTATCTGTGGTGTGGCACAAGTAATATAACTAGGTGATGTTCAAAGGTGGGATGTGTCTAAAGTTACGTTTCCGCTATATTTATACAAAAGTAGTGGCTACAAGCAATTGCGGATCTCTGTCAATATAGGAACACTAGATAAGTTTAACCCTTTCGGTACGAATTTTAATTTTTTTGAAGTTCAACATTTTTTGTTCAAATTTGTATCCTGTTTTAAAGATTCTAAATGAATTTTGATTTTTTTATTTTTGTAGTTTTTGAAAAAAGTAAGTGGGATATATATGACCCACCAGGATTTCATCGGGAATATACATGTCCCAGCAGTAAAAAATAGGTAATTTGAAAAAATGTATTGAGCTCAAAGCATTTACATTTAGCTTATAAAAGCAACAAAATAAGTTTTTAGTCTATTTTACTTTTGGTAAGGTAAAAAGCAAGATTTACACAAAGCAACATCGCAGGCCACGCAAATAGTTTTGGTCCTTTTTTCAACTTTCTTTTTGCGCAGTAACAGCATCTGCGACGAGATTTACCTTCTGTTGGTAGATGATCGCCGATATTGAACATGGCTTTAGCCCTTAGCGATGGTCTACCTAGAAATAAAAATACATTCTGTAGCAACCAAACATTATATTGTATCTGTTTTTAGAACTTACCTGAAGTAATTCTTCTCTGAAATATGGCTCTTTCTTTTCCATATCCTGTTAGTTGTTCAGCAAGTGTAACCAAGAAATCAATGAAAGGCACCTTCTTATGCTGCAGCTCTTGGTAAACTATCCAGCTATTTGATGCAACTGGCATCAAAAGTTTCTGAAATACTTTTTTCCACCATTTATTTGATTTACGGTTTGGGTCATAGAAAGCTGAAAATTGATCTGCGAGATCTACGCCTCCCATGTAGGTGTTATAAAATGAAATGGCTTCTGGGCAAAGAAAGGTTTTCTTTGAGCCATCTTTGGCAGTTCTAGAAACTAGAACCAGGACCTCCTTAGTATCTTGCCAAATCATTGCCAAAGAACCAAAGTTTGTCAGGGTATTTTGAACACCCTGTATACGTATTGGGTAATTTTTTTGTAATTTTATTCACTTAGTTAGATTCCGTATGTATTTTTTTTGTTTGTTTAAGAGCTTACTGTAGATAATGAATGTTTTGCTTGAATGGGTCACGTTGTATGTATAGGAATTTTAGGAATGTGTAATGTGCATTAAGGAATTTCGTTTTTTTTTTGGTGTAGTTACGTAATTTTCATTAAGAAAAGTCAGTGTAGTTTTTTTTTTAATTTTAACTACAATCTTTAGTTTATTGCCCGAATCATATGTGAAGTTCTATTGAGATAAATTCATTTGATTTTTTTTTTAAGTTTCATTACGAAGAAGCGTTGTTATCGCATTGGTGCCGTACTGTCGCATTCGTGTAGAGGAACAGTTAGAGAGTCGGAATGTTGGTTTTCATCCATGTAAGTAATATGGGTGGGCGATTGGTTGTACCTTTGCAGTAACATTTCTGTGTCGGGTCGAAGGAAAGTGCAGACGGGCAGCTTCTTCGCCTTAAGTCGGAAGTTCATCGTAAATTTAGGGGGGTAGAAATTTTAAAATTAAAATGGTTGATTGGTTTGTTTGAATGAATTTGTATGGAAGGGAGTGTTTTTTTAATATGGCGAGAAAGTAATTTTGAATGGGAGAGAGTGGGTCTTAAGCTTTTGAAGCGTAAAGTCGTGCGTGTAGGTGAAGTCGTCGAATTATCGGAATTGGGGTTTCATCATTGTGCGAGCTCCTAGTGAAAGTTAAGGGAGTAGTGTTGAGGACTTGAAAGAATAGTCGATTATAACCAAGTTTGGGATATTTTTCGTGAAGTAACATTTCAACCGGGCTCGCTCATAAAGTTAGTTTAGTGGAGAAGAACGGCATCTTCGAGTGCGTTGATGATAGAAATTTGGTTCGTGTTTATTGTAGTGCGAACCTGAGGACTATTGAATTTTCGTTAGTAACGAGATATAATTAAAGAACCCCTTTCCTAAAATTTAAGTGTACGTAGTGAACAATCGCCCACACACACACACATGCCGTTTAGGATTGTTCTGTTCGTAATTGAACCTATTAACGTAAGCTGTGCAAAATGATTTGTTGAGTGTTTTATTTTGTTTGTCGAACTTTAACAACCTTGAATTAAAAGAAATTATTAAAGTGATTTAAGTTAGTTTATGCTGCTTCAATAAGTTACGAGGCATTATGTTGAAAAGCAAGTTGAATGCGTGGTAGAGACCTGGGGGAGGCAGCTTCGTGTCATCGACTAGCAGTAACACAGTGGACTGCACGAGTCGTACCCGACGCTTTCGCCGAGCAACGATTATCGCCTATTTGCCTGTGTGACCTGGGTAATGTAATTTATATTTTGTTTGTTAATCTTGCGACTTGAAAGAATAAAGTTTGATTGTGTTTTTATGTAATGTGTGTTAACGAAGGAACCTGTTGGAAGTAATTTTTTTTTCTTTAATTTATTGTGTCATTTTGTTAACGTTCTCGGACAGTTTCCTTTGTCTATTTAGTAGCTATTTAAGGTGTTTTGATACCATTAATATTTTATGCAGGGAGGTAAGTAAAACCTTACCTTCATTATTCAGTTTATATAAGATTTACGTGCTGACGCAATTCAAGTTTATAGAATTACTTTGAATACAATTTAGTTTAAGGTAGTTTTGCTACTGGCCAGAATTCAATGAGGTAACAGTTAGGAAGATACGATTACCATTGTATTCAAATTGACCTGTTTAAATTTTAATTGTTTTATTTATTTATTTTGATTTAATAGATGTTTAACTTAGTTACTATTTTGGAGTAATTATTTTAATATTAAGCCTTGACAAAGGGTGATGATATATTGCTTAAATAGAAAAGCGTCGCCGAGTTCTATTAAGAGAAGTTGGAGTTTTGTTTTTTTTTTTGTTCTGTTTTATTGCCAGATTAAGTTAACGTAACGTAATTCACAAGTTTAGACAAGAGTTGTAACTGAATTGAAGTCAGTTTAGTATGTGTTATTTGGATTAGTTTAAGGGAGTTTAGTAATTTAACGTAAGGGGAACATTAGATTTGTATTGAATTTGAATATTGCTGCACGGTGGTAAGTTGATCAGATTAAGGTGCAGATTTTGAAGCCTTTTCAGGTGAAGCTGTATTGCGGAGCCTGAGCTACGAGCGTTACGATTTGGTAAGTGTGGTAAATTGGGTGTTCGGTCCACTGCGTACCGTCGTTTAATTCGCGTTTTAAAACACCCTGGTGTGTTCTTTTAGAATATCCTGGCTCCTACCGGAACCTATTGTGTCATTTTCCCGATTTCGACTTTGGTAGAAACGTAAACTACCGAGACGAGACTGCTTTGTCCCAATAGTCCCTCACCCGCACGCCGAGCTAGCCGTGCAAAAACCAGGTTTATCTTTTACCTTGTCCTAGTGAACATTTATACCGTAACAAGTTGTTGCATAACATTTTTGAATCTCCCCTTTGATCAAGCTTGATTTGAAACTTTGGTACATCTCTGCGGTTTCGCATACAGGTTCCTGTACAAGCAAACTCTAATGTGTTTACCAAATTCACTGACATGAAAAATCTATCAAAGCATATCGCCACATCTTTCTTCCTAATAGTTTCACATAGCTTTTTGACAACTCTCTCTCCTAATGTTCCAATGTTTCCGGTTGCAGTCGATTCCTCTCTACCAGCATACACGTTCATATCGTAAATGTATCCTGTCTTAGTGTCGCAACGCTGCCACAGTTTTATGCCGCGTTTGATCGGTTTCAAAGGTAGGTACTGCTTGAGAGAAGACCTACCTTTGAATTTTGCCATCGTCTCGTCAATGCTTTGAAATGTCGAATCTGATCGCACACGTTGAAATGATGTCTTCAAACAAGAAATCAATTCATCCACATAGTATGTCTTACTAGCATCTTTTGGTTTATTGGGTTGATTGAAATAAAGCTTTGAAGATAGTAAAAGAAATCTGTCTCTACTCATAGCTGTTTTGATCGTTACGTTACCTAATGATGTATTTTGAGACCAGTACATATGAACTTTCGGGACACGATTGTAGCACATAGCCAACATGCTACCTACAAGAACTATCATTTCATGAGGATCAGTTTTCTGAATCAATTTCTTTTTGTTTTGTTCCAATATTTCCAACCTCTGATTGGTACAATCCGAAATAAATTTAAAGAGACTTCTAGGAAAAAGTTTAAAAAATTCATCTAGTATTGAGGAGCTACGATCTAGCTCTGCAAGTATAACAAGACTTTGCTCTACTGGTATTTGTTTTCGAGTTAAAAATGAATCAGTTGCCTCTGACCAGATAACAGCTGTAGGTTGTGAAATATCTACCCCTTGATCTTGCTCGATAATCTCTTCTTCTTCTGATTCTGAGTTTTGTTTTCTATTTATTCCTCTTTGCTGATCGTGTTTCCCTGCTAAATCGTCGTCGCTTGACGAAGGCAAATCCTACTCAACATTACTGTCATGAAAAAGAACTTCATTTTCACTTTCCTCGCTGCATAACGCGCCATCTACTGCACCATCAGGAATGTATTCCGAATCGCTATCTGTATCATACTGATTGTCAGGCTCCGATTCAATTTCAGATAAATGCTCACTAAAATATTGCTGTTCTTCTCGCCTTAGAGGCTTATTTCGTCTGAAAAGGATTAAAAAATATATGATTGAAAATTACGGCAGGGATAAAGAAGTCCCGAGTTAAAACACTATAGGGACATATATGTCCCATAACACACGTGACGCAGTTTTTTTTACAACTATGTGCACTCGTGAAATTCTTAGTTTAAACTGGCTGATCAGCTGTTTTATTGCAGGCGGCAAACAAAAGTGCATGTCGCGGATTGAAATTACTACTGGGATAGCGACTAATGCATCGTAGACGGTTTATGAGTCCAATAGTAATTGTTAAACGAGGTGTGGGATAAATAGGTCCCGTCAGTACCGAAAGGGTTAAAGTCTCTAGATCAACAGAGTACCGCAATTCGTTTGTTCCTGAGAATAAAAAACCAAAGGGATGACCCTATGCTGGTTAACAGTGGACCAAGATGAGTAATGCATAAGGCGGGTAATTTCAAAAGGAATTAAACACTATGGTTTTTTAAAAATGTATTGTCCTTTAAACAAAATTAATTTGGTGTATTCTTAGGAAAACTAAAAAAAAATAATTTATGATTTATTTATACTTTAAATATTAATAAATTTTAATATGACTGATATAATATGCAAACAAATTGACATTCTTTGCTAAAGCTGTAATGTAATTAGTGTTAAGCCTATGGTATCACCATGTTAATAAAGCACAACATTTTATGTTTACATTTTAATAGTTTACTAAATTTAGTATAATTTCGTAGCTATATGGCAAACAAATCATAAATGTACTCACTTGTGACACGTTATACCTGAATTCTCATTTTTGGTTATCTGGGAGCACCGAGACACTGCGCAACTTACCATTGTTTAACCATTGTTTATCCTACTTAATCACTAATACCGAGCGTCCCAATAAAATGTATACGCTCTTTAAATGACTATAACACTAACAATTATTATAATACAGAAAACTTTAAAATATGAAAATAATGTTAACAAATGTAGAAACTAGTCAATCATCGAAAATGTTCAAATTGTTGGCCATTGTGGTCCATGCACAGCTGATAACGCTGATTGATTGAATCCAAAACGTTCCTAATCATTTCAATTGGTATTTCGGCACATTCTCTTTCAATAGCTGCTCTCAACTCATCGATTGTAGCTGGTTTTGTGGTGTAAACATTGTGTTTAACATGCCCCCACAGAAAAAAATCCATGGGGTCAAATCCGGTGAGCGTGGAGGGTACTCTTCTCCTCTGCACGTTTTCCTTGGTACCACTCACAAAATTGGATTCTGCGGTCATAACCATCTTCATTGAGAGCGTGCACTAATCTAGGAATAAAACTTCTCCATTTGGCACGCTTTAAAATACGATGGACGCTCGATTTTGAAACTCCTGTCTCACGAGCCGCTTGCCGGACAGATTGGAGGTTGATATACATTATCCCCACCATCTGCATGACGAACACAACGATTATCCGTTTTGTCCTGAAATGATCTGCGCACCACATTCCCAGGAGGAGAAGTTAATCCCGAACTTGTGTGATAAGACCAACTATGTTATACATTACCGCTATTTAAAACAATGTATAGAGCATGGCTTAATTGTTACTCGTATTCATAGGGTTTTACGATTTCGTCAGAGTTCGTGGTTAATACCATACGTAGACCTTAATACAGCTCTCCGCAACACAGCACAGAACAAGTTTGAAAAGGATTTCTATAAAATCATGAATAATGGCGTGTTTGGTAAAACAATGGAAAATGTCGATAAACGAAGAGTTATTAAACTGTTAACACATTGGGAAAATAACGGTCGTCGGGTAGGTCTAGCACGGTACGTTGCAAAACCGCAATTTAAAAATTTTATTCAATTCACTGATAAATTGTTTGCGGCGGAATTGTCGAAACAGGTAGTTACGTACGACAAACCCGTCTATGTCGGATTCAGTATTTTAGATCTTTCCAAAATTATAATGTATCGGTTTTTTTATGATATCTTACGAGCTCATTATGGCAAGAATGTCACGTTGCTCTATACTGACACGGATTCTTTGATTGTTGAGATAGTAACTGATGATATGTATGCACACATGCGAAATAATTTAGACGAATATGATACTTCCAACTATCATAATGAGTTGCATGGTATTCCTACGACTGCTTCCGTCGTTGGACGAATAAAAGATGAGTACGCAGGGAAAGCAATTCATTACTTTTATGGTGCTGGATCGAAGTCATACTGTCTGAAGCTTGCTGATAATGAAGTTGTTAAGAAAGCGAAAGGTATTAAGAAAGTTGTAATTCAGAAAGTGTTGACGGAAGTAGACTACAAAGCGGTTGCGGAGGGGTCTGATAAAACAGTAATGTGTAAAATGCTTGTGTTTCGATCAACCTTACATGATATATATATATATATATATATATATATATATATATATATATATATATATATATATATATATATATATATATATACAATATGATATTTAAACAAAATCGCCTTTAGGTCCCAGGATGACAAACGATATCGACTACGTGATACGTGTTCCACATTGGCGTGGGGACATTGGCGAATACCGGAATTGGAGAATGCTGATCCGTTGAGCGAACTATTACAGGTTGCTAAGCAAATGAATTTATATTAACCGGAAGAAGAATAGTTTGGGTACTGACGCTAGTTTCTTTCCTCTATATTCTCTCCATACTGAAACTAATATTAATAATAAGTTGTATTATTCCTTTAGTTGTTTAACATATATTAATATTATGTACTAATTCGTTATTAAGAGAATATATGCTATACAAATATATATCCATAAATAAAAAATACGAGAATGATTATTTACTATTTTTTTATTAAAAATTTGTACAAGACTTATTGCATTATATATGTATTATAAAGAGAGTATACCGTAGACAAAGCGCAGTGACATAATGATTTACAATGAAAGTAACAAACGGGTTGCATAGCAGGAAGAGGTGGACTTTCCTCAAGTTCAATAACAGGCTGGGTCACAAATTTTCTGATGTAATCTGCTTTCTTTACCCTTGACATAGACGGAATCTGTTGGCTGAATCAATCTCTCGAGCAGCTTCGAAAGTGGTGTGGTGTGATACCTTCTTCCCATTTAATACAGTGTTGGTTTTGCATTAACCAAGTAGCTTGACGACGACTCTCTGCATCCACATCGAGGGATACGGTGATTTAAAACAAAATGGGCAATTTGTTTCCCATTATAAATGGCGAGTTCTTTTTTTTTTTTTCTTTTTCCTTTTCCTCCTCCTCTTCTCTTCCTCCGTCCTCTTCCTCTCTCTCCTCCTTTCTTCTCTTCCTCTCTTCTCGTCTCCTCCTCTCTTTCCCTTCCTCCTCCTCCCTCCTCCTCTCCTCCTTTTTCTTCCTCCGTCCCTCGTCCTTCCTCCTCCGTCCTTTTCCTTCTTCCCTTCTCTCTTCCTCCTTCCCTCCCTTCCCTCCCTTCCCTTTTTTTTCTTCTTCCGTTCTTTTCGTCTTCCTCCTCTCCTCTCCTCTCCTCTCTCCTCCCTCCTCCTCCACCCTTTCCTGTTCGTCTCGCCGTCTCGTTTCTTGTTTCCCTTGTTGTTAATGAGCAATTCGAAGTTCTAAACCATTATTCGGATACAATTGAAAAATTCTGCTCTGATTGAAAAAATCAAAAGCATCAAATTATTAAAGCAGAATGGATGATCTAGCTATCAATTTGTTAATTTTGATAGCAGGCTGAATGAAATGTCTATGTTAAATAACGAGTTTGAACAAAAATTATTAATAAATCAGTTAGAAATTATGGTATTCTATAAGTGAAATTTCAAACTTTCACAATGTTTATTTGAAGTGGTTGGACATGTGGTTGATAATGCTCTGTTTAACGAAGTATATTGTACGAAAGGCAGTATCGCAACAAGAACACCTTTATCGTGGTTAGTTTTCTCAGGAAAATGGATAAGGATATCATTTTGGAGAAGTTGAAGTCTGGACGTAAGATTATTACTAATCGAGACTTGGGTTTTATTGATGGAGAAGCATCTAGGATCTTCATAAATAATCGTCTTACATTCATTAATAGAAAATTATTTAAAGATGTAAAATAATTCAAAATCGAATAATTTAAAATATGTGGTTTAACAAAAACTTTCAGTTATGGTAAGAAAACGTGAAGTCATATAAAAATTATTAAATCGGGAAAGACATTACTGATCTAAAACGCGATTTTAATTTTAAAACTAAATTTTTGTTGATTAAAATGTATTAACATTTCTTATTTTTAATTTTGTTGATTAAAATGTTTTCAGTCATTGAAAAATTAAATCATATGTTCGTTAACGAGAAACATTTAAAAATAGCCATATCAATGTGCAGTCGTTGCCTGCTCATTGGGATGAATTTAAATTTATTTTTGAAGACAGTAATCTAGACGTTATTGAATTACCGAGACTTCTTAAAACCAGCATTAGATTCAGAATTGTTTAGTTTGTTTGGATATAATTTTTTTTAGAAAGGATAGACTTGGGAAAGAAGGAATTGCTTTTATGTTAAGCGGAATCTGATTTCTGAAATAATCCAGGAATCTCCTGTATTCACATATGCAGAATATATAATTTGTAAAATAAGTTCCAAATAATAACAAATGTGTATTAGTGTGGTTTACAGATCAAAAGCGCGTCGTTTAAAAGACTTTTGAAATTATGCAAAGCGTTTCTGTAAGTTTTAATAAAGTTTTAATTGTCATTTAATGCTAATATGAATGCTGATTCGACCAACATATAAGCTTGAATTGAAACAAATTTTAAATGAAATTAATTTCGTATACGCTAAACTAGAACCTACTTTTCATTTTAAAAATGGAAACTCGACTTTAGACCTAATAATTACCAATGATATGAGTAATATACATACTACTGGTCAATGTGTAGCATGGAATATCTCCATGATATAATCTGTTGTCTTAATATATGTCCGCCAGAAAAGACTAATATACTTATAAAACGTCGAATTTTCAAAAACTTTAATATTGAAAAATTAGAGATGAGATTAGGCGATTGAATTTAATAAAATTTACAACTTGCTTTTAGTAAACGATAAGGTAATGGAATTTACTAGATTGTGTCAATTGATAACTAATAAATATTTTCCTGTAAAAGAATTTAAAAGTAGAAAACGACCTTCTCCGTGGTTTAACGATAATGTAAGACCTGATGAAACAACGTAATAAATTACTGCACCATTATAGAAAAGAACGAACTGATGAAAATTGGAATCGGTACAAAGTTTTAAGGAACAAAGTAAAAATCTCAAATGCGAAGTTTAATTATATGAACACTCAGTTTAAAAGTGGTAAATTAAGTAATCAAAATTTGGAGAATGATAGGAAAATTGGTGTAAAAATGCAAAGGATAATACTAATGATCCGTTGTCCCTATTAATGATCTTAATAGTTCTTTTGTAACAAATCCAATTTCGCAGAATTTAGACCTAATAAACTATTATAACACGAACAAATTTAATAATAATATAGACACGTTCAAATTTAGCGAGATTAGTGTTTGGATATTAACAAAATGTTAGTGATTAAAATCAAAATCTGTTGGATATGATGAAATACATATAGACTTTTTAAAAATAGTACAATCTGATATTGTGCAATATTGTGTCACCTGTTCAATGAGTCAATTAAAAGTGGTATTATCCAGACATATGGAAAAAGCGTACATACTACCATTGAAGAAAATAGATCCTCCAACGAGTGTGCTTCATATCGGCCAATTAATATCTTGCCTGTGCTAGGTAAAGTCTTTGACAAAATAGTTTTTCATCAAATATCGCGTATATTAATTCTAACAATATATTAAATAAACACCAGGCAGCATATAGAAGTGGACACAGTACAGAAACCTTATTAATTAGATTAACTGATGATATTCAAGAGCACGATGAAGGCAAAATAACAATTTTAGTATCCTTAGATTTTAGCCAAGCGTTCGTTATGTGGATAATGAAGTATTGTTAAGTATTTTAAAGTCGTTAAATTTCGCAGAACATACTATTAAATGGTTTGATTCGTACACTCTAATAGGTTTCAGTGTATAAGAACCAATTCTGGTAACGTATCGGATTGGAAACCGGTAACTAGAGGAATTCACAGGGATCAACATTATCATCGTTGTTGTTCATATTATATGTGAATAGAATAAAAGATATAATAAAAAGTGTAAACATGTTATGTTCGCAGATGACCTAAGCATATATAAAAGTGCGAAAGTTAAAACCATTAATGATGCTATCCATCAGGTTCAAGAGGATCTAAATACATAAACGCATGGAGCAGAAATCATGGACTTGCTCTAAATCCGGTTAAATGTAAATATATTATCTTTGGACACAACAAGCAGCTTTGTAACTTGAATTATAACGAAATTCATACCTAAAATTAAACACAATAGTGTTAAATCGAGTGGATAGGATAAAGTTGTTAGGAATAACGATCGATAATAATTTGTCGTGGACCCACCAAACGAATATAATTTGTAATAGAGTGAGTGCGAAAATTTACAAACTAAAAAACTGTTTTTCTTACTTGCCTTCAGCAGTTAAAAGTACTGTAATAAACGCATTTGTTCTTCCAAGTTTTATATATTGCATTTCAGTGATGACAGATCTAAACTACACCCAACTTCAGAAACTACAACGATCACAAAACTTGTGTATGAGATACGTATTGAATTTAAAAATTGATGATAGAGTATATGATAAGTACCCTAGACTTTCCATGTTAAAAATAAAGGAGCTACAACATCTTAGAATATTATGCATTCTTCAAACCGCAATAAAAACGAATATACCTGCCTACATAAGTGAAACAATAAATTTTTTTAGTGGCAATACACGGCAAACTAACAAGATTATTATACCTAAACATCAGACTGCAGTTTATGAAAAATCATTTATTATAAAAGCCATTAGGTTATATAATGATTTAGATGATGAAATCAAAATATTACTCAGTAGTTAGTTTTAAAAAAAATTAAGGACTTATTCCTTTCAGATACAGACATGAGTTTTTCTGAAAAGATGATTTATCTAGATTGCTGTATTACAGCCTTACGTAATTATGTAAATATTTTTTTATAGCACTTAGATAATGTTGAGTTCAGATATTTAAGTATTTAGTTTCTGTTTAAAGAATAACCAATTAATTTATTCTAGTTTAAATTAATTTTGTTAGACATTTCAATTAGTATATAGAGTAGTTTTAAGGAACTGTTTTTCTATCTAGAGTTATACTTTGTAAGAGTATCTCGTGAAGATGTAAGAGAGGACTCATGAGACCTAATCTAAGCGAGATTATAAATAAATAATCAATCAATCAATCAATCTCTATATATATATATATATATATATATATATATATATATATATATATATATATATATATATGTGTGTGTGTGTGTGTGTGTGTGTGTGTGTTATGAATTTAACAAATGATTAATTATTCCATCTTTCAATCCAAATTAAATAAATTAATGCGTAACCATGTGGTCGACTTCGAGCAAGGTTATGAGTAAATTTTGAAAATTTTAAAAATTGTAACATCTTGATGTTCAAATTGTAGAATTCTTGTAATGACTTCGCTCGGTTAGCAACTTCATTTAAATTAGATTCCATGTTTAAAACTCGAAATGGGGTTGTGGTAATCGATGGTATATTTAGAAACACATCAATTCGTTGGAAGTTCTACTCTACTGCATCAACGATAGGCTAACAATTTCTACTCTACCAAAGGTCAGAATTTATTATTTTTCGCATGGACTAAATTTACTACAAAAGCTTAAGTAACGTGCTACTCTCTAGAAATTAAAGTCTTTTAATCACTTAATGTAACTACAGTATAATTTACTTATGGGAAATGAACTTCCTCGAGTGAACGGGGTTGGTAGAAATAGCCACTGTTAGAATTTTACTGATGTTTAATAAATCTAGTTAATTATTAGTTTGGTAGAAATTGTGGGCCACACCCACTTGTACTGTAAGATAGCGTTCATGTTTTGTTTTATTAGTGAACAGTAGATCAACTGCGCACAAACCAGTTTGATTGCCGAGTTGCGCACAGTAGCTGCTTCATGTTAAGTTTCATTAAATATTAATTTTTACACGCAGGAACACGTGATTTCCATTCTTTTTTTTTAATTAAATTCTTACAGTTTAACTTTTATGTACATTTAAATTTACTTACAATAAATGTTTTTCTTTTTTTAGTGTCTTGTGCGAATTAACCTATTTACTATATAAAATAAAGAGACAAACTGATCCGTCCTTCCGACAAAATTTTGTAAATAATTTATGAACAACGAATATTTTAACTTTGATATAATGATTTGGGGTATTGTTGTGAAACCACAACAAGTGTATGTTAAATAAGTGTTGGTTATTAAAACGCTTTTCTAGCATAGGTATAGGTTTTTCTTTTAGCTTCGGCGTAATCAAAGATCTTTCATTTCCGAAAGTTAAATGATTAAAGTAGTTAATGTTACATAATAACTTTCTTTTAGGTTTGATGTAAGAACGCCCTCTGTAGTTGGGGACGTTGCGATTAATTTCATTTTGGGTCTATTTGGGTATTAACCGTATTGGTAAGCATTTCACTTTTAGTTAGAGAAAATAAAAATAAACAATGATTTAACTTCATTTAATCTCCTTTGGTTGATTCTGTATCTACCCTTATTTTAACAATTACATTTTTGCATTACACTACAACTTGATTTTCTTATTCTCTCTTCCTCCTTTTTCTCTCCTTTCCCTTAATTCCTTATTCACCTCTTTAGACATAGTTATCCAGAAGTCGGTGTAACGGTGAGTTTAGATTTTGGGGAGCGGCTTCTGGTGCCTAATTTTACCCCGGAATATTTCTCAACCCCCTCTCCCCTCCCAGAACCGTACTTAGCTAGACGGTTTCTGTGCTATCTGTGGGTGAGTAGAGAACCCTCTCCTTTTTCCTCTGCTCCCATTTAAACACGTAACACGACTATGAACATTGAATGTACAAGAACAGAAGTTTTAGGTTGCTATCATAACAACTTTCAAAATTCTGTCATATCCTTTAATCAATTCCTGATTCTTATAAATACCAAGATTGGCAGATTACAGATGCCCAAATTCGCCTCACACAAAATTTTCTCATACAAACTCATCCTCTTTAACCTTGTACGGCATATCCGACAATTTTTCTCTATTGGTATATTACTGGCCATAACTTTTGAGCTTACTACACATAAAATTCAGAATTATTCAATTATTGTTATTTGTAGAAGTTTAACAATGTATGTTGAATGTGAATTAGAATTACAAGACGTTCATATATTAAAAATCTGGCCTGTGTAAATAAAAATTTTACTAAATCATTATACAGTTGCATATAAAGTAACATTACAATTTGTCTCGCAATGTGTCGGCATAGATTAGCTGTTACATCACAACCAGCTTTATCAATCTTTGCTACATTGCAATTAGGCACCCGAAGTGGTGGCGAAACATTAAGTAACACTTTATGCCTTAATTTCTAAGACGAGTAACGTCCTATGCATGATTATGTATGTACACTCATCACTAATAACCGGCCTTTAACGAGGAAACACTGGCCGTTACACTATTAGCGATGACTTAAATGTACTCTTCATTCATTTCCACTTACAAGTGTGTGTCTTTGTCGCGTACGACATCGGAAAATGGAACCAACGCAAAACTTGGGACCAAACTATCAGCCACCTTGAAAAGTTCATAAAAATCTTAATTCTTCGATACATCCAAATTTGGTATTCATGCTCATTCCCCATAACATCCACATCTAGATTCAACTTTTTATGAAAGTCTCTTACACACGGGACATTTTCCTTCGCAAAATTCAGTTAATTTCAACACCATTTGTCCTTGCGCATACATAAAATTTTCCATTGTGCAATATTGTCATTCACACAAGCAAAAAATATATATATATATATATATATATATATATATATATATATATATATATATATATTCTTCCTCCACGCTTTAATACAATATCAACGTATCGTAAACTCACATGCTACACATTTACAATTTAAAATTTATTTATCATTAAAATTTAATACTTCCATATACCATATTTAAATATGCTTTTGTACAATACTCAACTCTTCACTAAAGTTCCAGTGGGGTAGCATTTACACCAACGTTCATACTTTATCTGAAATACATCTTACGCACAACGCAAGACTGTATATACCCAGTGCGTCAAAATAATCTCACAATATTACTACAGAGAATATGAATTTGAAAGTATCCTACTCT
The DNA here is from genome assembly GCA_036346205.1 of Vesta saturnalis. Classification (NCBI taxonomy): domain Eukaryota; kingdom Metazoa; phylum Arthropoda; class Insecta; order Coleoptera; family Lampyridae; genus Vesta; species Vesta saturnalis. The sequence continues at coordinate 501,978 of JARFJB010001540.1, forward strand.
ACCATTGTGTATTAGATAATGGTTTCAACGTGAAGTAGTTCGTATGTTTCTTCAAAACATCCAAACGTTGAGTTGATGCAAAAAATGCGTAATGTTCTTGTACAACACCAAAAAAATTACCAGTTTCGAAATTTCTATTAGCTGCATCATTTACGATCAAATTTAAACTGTAAGATACGCATGGAAGAAAAACCGCTCTTGGGTTAGAGTCAAAAATCTTATTTTGCAGCCTATCGTACTTCCCTTTTATGTTTGAGCCCACTATCATATTCCTAACCACCAATATTTCTTGTGCCTAGATCTGGAGATTCTAAATGTTTATGAAACTCTTGAATTAAATTTTCGGATGTTCACCTGAGGTTCGACAAAACGCTAGGAAATGCTTACGAATTTCGGCAGGCTTTGTTTTAAAATTCAAATAAACAAAACGTACTATAGCTATAAATTTGTTCCTGATGACCTTTGCCTCGTGCGCAGTGTAAAAATTATTGCTTTTTCCCGATTAAAAAGCGTTTGTCCTTGATATCAATTGTGGTCCTGCTCTTTATAGCAAGTGCCAAATCTGTAAATGTGTTTAAAACTATTATTGTGCATTTCGCTATTTTTATGGCGCGATAACAGGAGAAATGTTGCCAGTCATTTGTACTAATTTCCGCGAAAGTATTGTTTTTTGAAGTAAATAACTTGCTATAAAAGCAAAATACATAATCTTTAGTCACTGAATATAAAAGAATAAAAATAATCTGAAAATTTTCTGCCCTTCTGATTTTTGGGTATGGGTATCCTTTAATTTGAATAGAACCTTTGTCAACCAAAGTAGATAAGCCATGCCGGTTCTAGGCCAAAATCCCATGTTATTTCTTATGCAGGTTCATTTTGCGAATTACATCCCTAATCTTTTCAACTCATCATCCCCTGATTTTTTAACCTCTTACGCACACACCTCATTTTTCATCCCCTATTTCTTCTCTCACACCTACACGCAGCTACCAACCCCAATGTTTATCCCCCATGTGACGTCATCAGACCAATTATATTGAAAAACCGAGACAACTGCAAGGGTTGCAATCTCGTCTTACCGACACCCCCCGACACTCTGTTGAATATTTACGTATATCAAATTGAGGGAGCCGCTCCTAATATAAAAACTGCCCTTCGAAAACGGACCAGAATATGCCAAAAATAAAAAAATTAAAACCCCTCGAAGGCACTCAGTCGACTTTTTAGCGCATCTAACACATATATCAGATTGGGGCAGCTACCGCTAATGTAAAATCCACCCCTAGTAGGTGATAGAAATATTTTTAAGCAGATTTTTCTAGGTCGTCTTTTCAAACAAAAAACAATTTTTCTCGAAAAAGGGCCAGAATTTGCAAAAATAAATTTAAAAAACACCTCTCTACCACCCGTCGACTTTTCAACGTATCTAACATATGTACCAAATTGGGACAGCTACCCCTAATTGAAAATCTACCCCTATCTATAGGTGATAGACTGGCTTATCTCAGGATGAGGTAGTTTTCCCAAGAACTGGATCCGTCTCTCAAATACAGATTGCCGTTTCCCAAAACAGGTATCTGTTTTTCAAATACAGATAACCGTTTCCCAGAACAAATAGCTGTTTCAGAACACAGGTAGTTGTTTCCCAGCTGATTGGACGCTGGATGTGGGTGATCAAGGTTAGGATTGGCTAAGTCATGGGCATGTACCTAGAAAGCAATTTTGAAGGTCACTAGACCGATTTTGGACCACTCTGAAGTTAATTATGGTCAAAGTACAGCAGCATCATGGTCAAAGCAGTCTGGACCTCTCTGAAGTTAGTCAAGGTCAAAGGGCAGCAGCATCAAGGTCAAAGATATCTGGACCACTTTGAAGCTAGTCAAAGTCAAATGTAAAAATAGAAATTAGAAGGGCAGCAGCATCAACACCAAAGAAGTCATAGCTCGGTTCTGGACCACATTATACGAATTTCTGTGTTGAAGTTAGGTTAGACTGTTCAAGCAATTTGGCTGAGTCAAAGTGTTGGTTCTTAGAAATCAACCTACAGGGGTATCAGCTCGTAGGTCGATTCTGAAAAAATTTATTGCTGGCAAATGTGTCTCAGAACACAATTATGTGTATTAAATTTAAGGAACTGTACAGTATAATTAAAAAATAAAGACTTTAAGTGTTGTGAATTGGTGTTCTGTTTCATATAAGTTAAACACACGTAGATTTCACCAGCGACCCCCACCATTTGCTTTAAATTTCAAGGTCACACCATATTACAATTCAGAGAAACAATACCTTTTATGTAGCCCCATAAAAAAAATAGTCATATCTGGGGATCTTGCCGGCCAATTTTGTGGTCCTCCCCGTCCTATCCATTTATTAGTGAAAGTTCTATTGAAATATTCTTGGAGTTCAGAATGTGCCGGAGCACTATCTAAATGAAGCCACATCGGTCTTCTGATGTATGTTGGAATATATTCTAAAAGATTAGGTAAATTATATTGCAAAAGACTTCTGAACTTTTTACCGTTTAAATTTCCATTAAAAAAGCGAGACTCTATTATGTGCGATCCCAAAATTCCGCCCCACTCGTTAACAGACCATCGGTGCTGATGATCAAGGGTGCGAACTAAATGAAGATTTTTGTCACTGTAGTAATGGAAATTGTGCCTGTTGGCCAATCCGTTATTATGGAACGTAGACTCTTTCTGCTCCATTCTCCAGTCGTTAAAATCGTATCAATTCTTTTGTGTACAGAGTATGTTTTCGTAGAACAAATTTGCTTATTATTACAAAGTGACTATCTTAGAAATACAATATTATGACGTTATATTATTTAACAAATGTCAAATAATAATTAAATACTTAGTGTCAATGCCACCTTGCATCTTCAAGTAAACCTAAGAGTATCGGCATTATTGTAACTTAATTAATGATTTCAAAATAACTCGAAAACTGTTAGAGTTAGTTATAGGGAAACCTAGTATAATTAGAAAGGTTATGAAATTTTGCAACAAATTTTTTTATTAAATACAGGGTATGCTGTTTAAAGTAAGGGAGTTATTTGCAATATTAAGCACCTGCAGTTGACATTTGATTTTTGAGTGCCCTGTATATTTTCTTAACAAAAATTTTATGCTGTCTTATACAAAAACCCTTTTGCAAAGTACTGATATAGGCTACGCTGTTTCCATAATAATAAACGTAGCAAAAATAAATTTTGAGTTCAAGCCTGTAATTGTTAAAAAATCATTAAATATCTTTAAAACGGTAGGTTTTAGGTATAGCGAATTCTATTGCAGCTTGCCTTTATTCATAGATTCCAAAAAATATATAATATACAGGGTTTTCCATTAAAAAATATATAACTTTGATATGGATCCTTTTTTGTGAACACCCTATATAGTTGAAATTATTTTTAAATTATGCTCCTAAACACCCTGTATATGCTCTAAAAAAAAGAAATTAAAAATTCCAATAGACTCGTATAGAAACTCTGTGGCGTATACGGTGTGCCACCCTGTATAAGGAGGGTGCAATCATGAGTACTTTTACGGTAAACCTCTAGTGCTGTAAAGAGCAATTAGATATTAGTTTAAAGTTACAAATAGATGTCTGACACATCAAAGGGAAACTCATGCTTCGAATTGTGTGGTTTAATTAAAATACATATGCGTTCTCGTCCATTTAAAATTCTGAAATTGTGTCCTATTTCCAAGAGATTTTGAAAATTGTGCGTATGTTTTGCGAGTACTTATAAGTAGTTAAAAGTTAGGAGCGCGGTCACGCTACACAGATAATGATCGTAATAGAAGATGTACAGGTATTCAAAACGACAAAGCATGTATTTACACCTAAAGAGCTAACAATATGTAATTGAAATCAAGCTGCTCATTTTGTATTCAAACCACCATTTCCGTGGCACGTCTTAGATTACAACAAGCCACCTGGTTAATCAATAATCACTGCATCAAATGGGGATCTGGATATACCTCTACACATCTCTTTCCACATATACTTCGTGAAATAATATAGGTAGCAGATGATGCGTACGTTAAAAGGAGAGAAAAGCCGATTACACTCGAAAAATATTGAGACAGTCAGTTATAGAAATTGAAGAGCAACCAGCTTTACCCAAAATGAAAACAACTTGTTTCTTTCATACACAAACCGCTTGCAATGGTGCTTTGACAAATGTACACTTTTTGTACAGTAACTATGTATGACAATAGCAGTAAAAGGTGTATGGAATTCTGTGCTGATAGGGGTTACCAGTAAAAAGGAAAAGTTTGTAATATTTACAATAAAATGCAATTATATATTCTTTTAAGTGTTTTATTTCATGTAAGGCTACATCCTCTGATGCAAGCTATTCCTATGATTATACTCCACCCTATTCATCTAGGGAAACAATGTTAAAGAATCAAGTCAAATTTTAGCATTCCTTAGAGGTTAAATTCTTATAAATAGCAAATAAGCGTCCCTATTGCTCAATTCTAACAATAGAATCAGTTCGTGGAAACAAGAAGAACGATGGGATTGTTGTCTGTACTAATATCTAGGTTCTTGTATTGGCTAAATTGTTGTTTGCAATAATAAAAAGATTATGCTTTCGTGGGCTCGTACTACTTTCCTAACCGCCAAGATGAGGTAGTTTTCCCGAGAACCGGATCCAGTTCCCAAAGACAGATAGCCGTTTCCCAAAACAGATTTCTGTTACCGAACACAGGTAACCGTTTCCACCCAGAAAACAAGCCAAATAAGTCATTTATCGTAGCTGAGGCTAAATTGAACTAGGCTGTGCAAGGTCACAATCATTTCTTAAAAATCTATTTTCAAAGTTTATCTCAGAAATCTAAACATAGAATCAGCTCGTTTGGGGTTAAAGTTTATTGGTTCAAAGGGTGTCATATTCTTAGACATGTCAGTTCCTGGGAAGGTTGTTGTTTATGGTAACGTTGAGTGGTGGTTAAATTGAGTCAAGGTTAACTTTTGTTGGTACAATTCTTAGAAATCTGAAAATAGGTGAAAGTAGGTCAAGGTACTGATAGGGGGTAGTTCCTATATTATAGAAAAACCTGAATAATCCGCTTAAATCACCTACTTTCAGGAGGTATTTTTTACATTAAGGGGTAGCTTTTCCAATAGTGATAGATACTGAAATAAGTAGACCCGTTTTATAGAAAAATGAAGTTTTGTGCTTGAAAAAGCTGTACATAGAATGGAAAATTCTGCACCGCTTTCGAAAAGAATGTCTTTCTGTGTTTTGTGTAAAAAGTAATGTAGGAAACGATGATTGAGTGTCAAGGTTAGAATGCGAATGTTTGGTATAAAGGTCTTCATTGTGTGTGCAAGAATCAGTGTACTTTTGGTTAGCAGAAATGACGAAAGTAGTAGTAGTACGTAAGGTAGAAAGAGAAAGTAAAGAAAAATCAGTAAGTGTGGAGGAGCAAAAGAAGCGATTGGAGGCGTTAATAAAGCAAGTAAAAGAAGTAAAACTCGATTTGGAGTGTTATATAATGAAAACAAATATGATGAAGCTGTGTAATGAGGAATATGTAAAAATAGTGTAGTAAAGTAGAAGCATGGGAGCTTGAGGAGTATGGTGAAGGTATAGTGTTGGAAACGGTTGAGTTTAAATGCATATTACCTCAGCGCTTTTACGAGTATTTCAAAGAAGAAAGTCGAATTTAAAACGCTGCTAAACACAAAGGATATGTTCATAAGTAGTTTGGGTGCAGTCGGAAAAGCAACAAACATAACATTTAATAGTTGTGCTCCAAACCATGCTTTAACTAGAATCATTTTACAGAAATGTACAAAGGGTGTGTGAAATGTTGTTATAAGTATTACAACTGTATGTATTAGGTTTAAGGTACTGTATTGTTCAACTAAAAAATAAAGACTTTAGGTGTTGTGAATATGATGTTGTTATAGGTTAAAGGGACGTAGACAGTAATATAACTTCAAAAAGCTTCCCTACTACTGGTTGTCGGTATTTTATCCTCGTGCAGTCACCCCATCAAAGTTAAACGGTTCTTTATTGGCTCTGCGTATCGTGGTTTTTTGACGTTTGGGCACGGCAACTTTTTGACAAACGTGTAGTCATTAGGTTTATATTAGTACGGAGTACTATCGTTCTGGGGTTTTATCCGATGTCAACCTTTTTCCTCCAGATGGTAAGGCAATACTTATCTATTTATGTACTTTAAGATGTCGAAAGCTGAACTACGAAATAAGGTTTAATAGGAATCAGTTTTAAAAAATTTTATGTAAGGATTTTTGGATGTGTACCGTTTTTTATCTGAAAAACATCAAGGTTTCGTATGAATTTAGTACATTGGTGGGATCAAAAGGTTGTACTGCCCCCTTGCATTCTTAAGCTAAAACCAATGCATGCTCTCGTTAAAACAACTAATGTACTCCCCGATAAGGAAATAGTACCCTTTTCCCAAGCCTACATACGTTAGAACTGGCTTTAAAGAAGCGAAATTGGACTATACACAACGTATAAAAGAAGAGTATACGGATTTATTGGTAGAGAACAAACAATGACTTTGCTTTGTATAAAGTGTTACGGGAATTGGAGGAACAATGTATAGAATTAAATTGGATGTACTCAAACATAAAGAAAGAATCGTGTGTGTAATGTTTCCATTAATTAAATAACATTTATAAAAAATGTAGTTATCTGTTTGTTTGCGTAAAAGTGTTGTAAATCTAGTTTCATATTTAAATGGTCCCTAACCTTAAAAAAATCGATTTAGTTATAGATTTATTGGTTTTTGATGTATGTAGATAATATACACTTCCGTAGACCTTGAAAGGATCTAATTTACGTGTAAATGAAAGACAAAGAAACGTGATTGAAACGTTCATTATTGTCTATCAATAAATGGCATTTATTGATAATAAATGTGATTACCAAAAATTTCCGATAACTACTGCCCCTGTTTGTAACCCTGGTATGGAAAAGTTTTTATTCGGTTGCACATGTACAGATTTGTTGGTGTTTAATGTATGCAGATCGCTAGACCTTGAAAGTATCTAATTTGCCATTCTAAGAACAGCTTTTTCAAGCAGAAAACCTCATTTTTCTTGAAAACAGGTCAGAATTTGTCAAAATCCATCCCTGGAGATAATCCCCTGTTGACTTATTTCAGTATCTATCACTATTGGTAAAGCTACTCCTTAATATAAAAAACACCCCCGAAAAGTAGGTTATTTAAGCGGATTATTCAGCTTTTTCCACAATATAGAAACTACCACCTATCAGTACGTTGACCTACTTTCTCCTTTTTTCAGATTTCTAAGAATGGCACCAACAAAAGTTAAGCTTGACTCAATTTAACCACCACTTAACCTTGACCTACTATTTAGCATAAACAACAACCTTCCCACGGAACTGAGATTTCTAAGAATATGACGCCCTCCGAACCAACACGCTTTAACCCCTCACGAGCTAATTCTATTTTTAGATTTCTAAGATAAACTTTGAAAATGCATTTCTAAGAAATGATTGTGACCTTGCACAGCCTAGTTCAGTTTATCCTCAGCTACGATGAATGGGCTATTTGACTTGTTTTCTGGGGGGAAACGGTTACCAGTGTTGGGTAACAGATCCCTGTTTTGGGAAACTACGCCCCTGTTTTGTGAAACCGCTATCTGTCTTTGGGAACCGGATCCGGTTTTCGGGAAAACTACCTCATCCTGGCGGTTAGGAGAGTAGTATAATCTTTTTATTATTGCAAACAATAATTTAGTCAATACAAGAACCTTGATATTAGCATAGATAACCACGCCATCATTCTTCTTGTTTCCACGAGCTGATTCTGTTGTTAGAATTGAGCAATAGGAACGCTTATTTACTATTTCCAAAAATTTTACCTCCAAGGAATACTAAAATTTGATTTGATTCCCTTACATTGTTTCCCTTGATGGATGGTGGCCCAGACTTCTTTGACCATGATGCTACTGTACTGTACTGTACTGTTAACTAACTTCATAGTGGCCCAGAATCGGTCTAATGACCTTGAAAATTCCTTTCTAGGCACATGACCATGATCCATCCAATCCTAAGCTTGATCACCCACATCCAGCTGGGAAACGGCTACCTGTATTGCGAAACTGCTATCTGTTTTAAGAAACATCTTTCTGTATTTGGGAAACGGATCCAGTTCTTGGGGAAACTAGCTCATCCTGAGACAGGCCAGTTTATCACCTACAGATAGGGTTAGCTTTTACATTAGGGGTAGCTGTCCCAATTTGATATATGTGCAAGATACGTTGAAACGTCGACGGGTGGTAGAGGAGGGGGGGGTAATTTATTTTTGGCAAATTCTGGCGCGTTTTCGAGAAAAAATGAATTTTTTGTTTGAAAAGGCTGGACTAATAATAATCCACTTAAAATATTTTATTTACTCATAAGGGCAATTTTTATATTATGTTTATATTCGACAGAGGGTCTCGGGAGGTGTCGGTAAGACGAGCTTGCAACCCTCGTAGTTGTGTCGGTTTTTCAGTATCATTGGTCTTATGACGTCAATTTCACAAGATCTTATTTTGTTTAACGGAATTGATATTTACACTGCAACTAAAATTATTTTGAATATGTATTTCTGATATACACGCGACTTCAAAACGTTCTCTCACCACAGGCCCGTGTCCCTATAGAAACCGCCGCAGAGATCTGAAAACTCTCTTCCGATTCAACCTGAAAACCTTTTCCGATAGCTGACCTTTAACCTGATATACCATAAAGACCAGAGTTCAGAATTCAGTTACAATACTAGTACATGTTCACCCGTCTCCAGTTGTCAAAGCCGTGTAGACGACACATACTTACAAAGTACATGCCGTTTCCAACAGAAACCTACCTAGAAACAAACCCGCTGGTTTTTGAATCGCGTATTCTTGTTATTTCCCTGCAAGCTCTAGTCGACTAACACTTTCCTTTTTAGAGTTGTAGGCGAAAAACCGTATGACTCAAAAATTCTCCTCTTCAGAGCTATAAGTGTAAAACCACACAGCTATAACCCTCTGCTGGCTTAGGCGAAAATTCCAAAGTTATCCCTCAAGCATTTCCATATTATCCAACCAACTACACGGATTTACACAAGACACCGAAGATGTACATTTTGAAACTCATCAATTTCAATTTTCAGTTATACCAATAGAATATTTTATAATTCTTTTGAATTTATAATTTACATTAAATTATATATATATATATATATATATATATATATATATATTTAGTTCCTTTGAAAGTGACTTAAGGATAAAAATTATTTTACCCTAAAACCTGTTCAGCTTCTTTAGATTAAAGTATTAGGTCAACCGGCATACGTTATCCAAACGCAAATATTACGCGAACTCAATCCTTTATAAAGGCTGTTCATATTCTTATAGCCTTGCAAACGAATTTTATGCTAGATAATAAAATTTGCATTCGTTTGAAAATAAAAAAAAATCATCAATTATAATACGTGCTCCTTTGATACGTAGTCAAAACTAGGTCGAACTTGTTTAAATCTTAATTCGCAACGAAAACTTACCTGTTGAATAGAGTCCATATAAAATCTATACTTTCTTCGTTTGATTAATTCAATAGTCAATTAGAAATTGTAATTAATTACCAGATTCTCATACAAAGTGACAGAAAACTATCTTATACTTAGCAACTTAAATAAAGTCACCCACCAACAAGGGTACATATTGTTAACAATATTATATTTACAAAATTTTATACATATATATATATATGTACTAAGTGACACCCAGTAATAATCAATTTATTTGGACAATTTTTGGTATGCAAATGAATTCGAGTTAGACTAGCAAACGACCAAGGTTTGATAAAAATTAAACTCTTAACTTTTTCCACTCCACTCATTAACACGTCTGGACATACTTCTAATGAGGCGATCGATTTCCTCCTGAGGTATCTCATCCCATGCCATATGTAACTCACGCTGCGGAGCTACTAGAGTTTGTGAGAGGTGGCGTAAATTGGGTAACCTTCTTCCCATAATATCCCAGACGTACTCGATGGGTGAAAGATCAGGATATCTTGGTAGCCAAGGCTACAAAGCAACTTAATTGGCCTCAACATTAGCCAAAGAAGCCCATGACATGAGGTCGTGCGTTGTCTAGTTGGAACGTGCTGTTGGGATGCTCTGAACATAAGGTACAATATGGGGGTCTACGATCTCCTAGACGTAGCGCGCAGCGGTCATGTTACCTCTAATGAAGACCAAAGGTGGCCTACTTCCAATAGCAATAGCCCCCCATACCATAACTCCAACTATGTGGTGCACATGCCTTTCCACAGAAAATTTGGGTTCTTGTCTTTCACCACGCTGTCTTCTCACACAATCAATTTATTTCAATTATATATCATTCCTTTATTTCCATTTACCTAAATGTATAATGTTATTCTATCGAAATCACAATACACACATAAATGAGTTCATGACGTTTTACTAAGATACGCGCACATTATTCGTCATCGTCAAAATCACTGTCACTATCACCATTATTAACAGAAATCACTAGAGGATCTACAAGTACTTCAATTGTATTATATAATTCCCAAAATTGGTCTTCCGTTCTAACATGTTCAATACATTTTCTCCAATTTTTCGCTGTTGCATCTTTTAATGCCGTTTGTAATAACATTTTCACAGAATTCATTTTATAATCCGTGTTATTACGAGCCACTTCTGATTTTACTTGAGCCCATACTAATTCAATTGGATTGAGTTCAGAGTGGTATGGCGGAAGACGAAAGATAGTAATACCGTTTTTCTCTGCTAATTCGTCGATTGCATACCTTTTATATTCAGCCTTAACGCTATTAGCTATGGGAATCGATTCTCTTTTCAAGAAGTTTTCCCGAAACGGAACATTTTTGTCACGCAACCAATTAGACATATCTTCTTTCCTCCACGAGATAATTGACAAATGTTCACAAAGTCACGAGTGTTATCCATCACAATAGCAGAGCCCCGAGGAAGTAACGTAATCATTTGTAAAAAAATATCCCTCTAAAACGTCTGCGCTCATGCCTTGATGACAGTTGCCGGAGTTTTGGATTCAAATATTAGATCACCTCGATCAAGAAAACCTTCCAAACTTCCTACGTGTGTTATAATCAGCCGGCGACCTTTGTCACTCGCAGGATGAAGTTCTGTGGACCATCCTTCTTGAACAGCCTAGTGATGAGTTTTCACATGTCGTTCTTGCCACTTTTTCGACACTGTACATCCTTTATTCGCCAGGTTTCATCTAAATAATAGATTGGTTTCCCTTCTGCGCGGAAACTTTTAATTTCTCGAAGATATTCTCTTTCCTAGGCAACAATTTCTGCCTTAGTAATTAAACAGTAGTGTTTGCTAGGCTTTTCGTAACAAAAATTGGGTTCCATCACCATTTTCTAAACAGCTGTGCTACCAATTTCCGGTAACATATCATCTTCCTGAATAACTTGCAACACTTTATTTAACGTTGGTATTTCTTTATTGAAATGAATGTAGCTTGCGCCAAATTGCATTTTTTTGGGCTTAAGAAATCCCAATGTTTTTCCCGTAATTGGTTCTTATACAACATAACGCCTTTCGTCTTTCACTATTTTGTATACAGCAGTTTTTGATACACCTCTCACCTCACAACATATTTCTACACAATCATCCACTATTTCTGACATATGCATGCTTTATTGCTTTATAGCATTATGACGCTATAATTTTTTCGTTAGCTGATAACGCAGAATTTTTCGGCCGTTTAACTGGAACGTAATGAAGGAATAAATCCATTTTCCATTATATCATTATGTCATTATGTCATTATGTCATTATGTCATTATGTCGTTATGTCGTTATGTCGTTATGTCGTTATGTCGTTATGTCGTTATGTCGATATGTCGATATGTCGTTATGTCGTTATGTCGTTATGTCGTTATGTCGTTATGTCGTTATGTCGTTATGTCGTTATGTCGTTATGTCGTTATGTCGTTATGTCGTTATGTCGTTATGTCGTTATGTCGTTATGTCGTTATGTCGTTATGTCGTTATGTCGTTATGTCGTTATGTCGTTATGTCGTTATGTCGTTATGTCGTTATGTCATAATGTCATTATGTCATTATGTCATTATGTCATTATGTCATTATGTCATTATGTCATTATGTCATTATGTCATTATGTCATTATGTCATTATGTCATTATGTCATTATGTCATTGTCATTGTCATTATGTCATTATGTCATTATGTCATTATGTCATTATGTCATTATGTCATTATGTCATTATGTCATTATGTCATTATGTCATTATGTCATTATGTCATTATGTCATTATGTCATTATGTCATTATGTCATTATGTCATTATGTCATTATGTCATTATGTCATTATGTCATTATGTCATTATGTCATTATGTCATTATGTCATTATGTCATTATGTCATTATGTCATTATGTCATTATGTCATTATGTCATTATGTCATTATGTCATTATGTCATTATGTCATTATGTCATTATGTCATTATGTCATTATGTCATTATGTCATTATGTCATTATGTCATTATGTCATTATGTCATTATGTCATTATGTCATTATGTCATTATGTCATTATGTCATTATGTCATTATGTCATTATGTCATTATGTCATTATGTCATTATGTCATTATGTCATTATGTCATTATGTCATTATGTCATTATGTCATTATGTCATTATGTCATTATGTCATTATGTCATTATGTCATTATGTCATTATGTCATTATGTCATTATGTCATTATGTCATTATGTCATTATGTCATTATGTCATTATGTCATTATGTCATTATGTCATTATGTCATTATGTCATTATGTCATTATGTCATTATGTCATTATGTCATTATGTCATTATGTCATTATGTCATTATGTCATTATGTCATTATGTCATTATGTCATTATGTCATTATGTCATTATGTCATTATGTCATTATGTCATTATGTCATTATGTCATTATGTCATTATGTCATTATGTCATTATGTCATTATGTCATTATGTCATTATGTCATTATGTCATTATGTCATTATGTCATTATGTCATTATGTCATTATGTCATTATGTCATTATGTCATTATGTCATTATGTCATTATGTCATTATGTCATTATGTCATTATGTCATTATGTCATTATGTCTTTATGTCATTATGTTATTATGTCATTGTGTCATTATGGCATTATGTCATTATGTCTTTATGTCATTATGTCATTATGTCATTCTGTCATTATATCATAATGTCATTATCATTATTGCTAGAATGTGCTATTAAGTAAGGTGTTAAGTTAGTCATTGTCATTACTTTAAAATTATTGTTATGAGTAATTACTGTAAGACCTGTGCAGAATTTCTTAAAAATAATGTTTTCAGTAACAGTTTTATACATAAAAATAATATTTTGTCACCTATACGAAAAATTAACACCGACGCTCATTAGTTGTGATTGACGGCTTAATTTGCAACTTTGCCTGGTTAGTGAACAAACCTTGATATCGATCATTTGTTTTAATATAGTTCGATATTCAACGTATTCGTTCATTTTGAGCTATAATGGTCCTTGTCCAACAATTTTATTGTCGAACAAAGGAAAAGTTTGTTTATGTATTGCAAAGTAACAGGGTTTTATTAGATTTCTTTGCTTTTTTATGTGTAAAATTACACAAAGAATCACCAACATTGAATGGTTAAATTTGTGTTAGCTTGGTAATTGAGTTCTTCTAGGCAAGCCGATTGCATATGTTAATTGCTTTGTTTTGTTAATTTAGTTAAACAAATAATATTCACCTTAGTTTCGGCGGTTGTTTATTACATTACTTATCACTATTTATTCATTTATATTTGCAAGAATAAAAGTGACAATTTAAATCAAGGTTCAGAGGTTTAAGATAAGGACATAAAAATTTCAAACAATAGTTAGGTAGAACGTAACTTCCAAATTACGCACAGATCGTTACGCTTCTTTTAATTTTGAGATACGAGTTAGTGATTTTGTGGTTAAAAATTAATTGGGTGCTATTTATTTATTCCAGAATACTGATGACAGTTATGAATATTAGTTCGCATTTATACGAGAGTAAATTCAAAAGTCTACAGATAACGTCGTAATACCTTGGTTTTACGAATATACAAGGTGCAATCAGTAATTTTCTGTTAACTTGTATGATTCAAAATTTTCTTAAGCTTTAGGCGATTTTGTTTTTAATATAAATTGAACTTAAAGATCTTCAAAATTGAATTGACGTTTATGCATTTGTTGTTTTGGACTAAGATAAAATTATTAAGGTCATTGGAACGAAAATTAATGTACTCTTACAAAGCGACAGAGTACTCCACGTATTACATATGTACCGTACTCTGTCGCTTTGATGTTGAACTGTGTATCATTTCATCGAGCAAGCTATAATTACACCTTCCACAGTCGGTTACGATTAAATTATGAAGTTGCTAACTCAGACAAATTTCAGACTGTTGTGGCGCCTACATACCATTTGTCCGCACTGAACTTAGTTATTTGTTGCTTTTCTGGCAAGTGTATGGTTTTTGGAAGTAAAATTTTAATTACAATGCGTCTTATACATAACTCGCTCGTTCCCATTGTAGTTAGCTTGGAAACTCGCTTCACGACGGCTTGTGCTGTTTGATCGTGTACACTGGTATAAAGGTTGACGGCTTTCCAATTTTTTTAGACATGCAGGCGATACTGTGATCTTAACAGAAAATTGTGAATAAAATCACGGATGTGAGAGAACAGTTTGGACACTGAATATAATGAAAACGAAATTGATGATAATTACAGGGAAACCATTTGGCATCGTCTACAAAAATTGTGGCCGACAACTCCAAAAAATCATAATCAGAACATAAAAAGCCAAGAGTATCTTCAATAACATGTACCGTATACTGTGTAGTCGAGACTTAAGATTAACGTTCAGAGTACGCATGCTCAAGTGCAATGTTTTCTTGATTCTCTTATATGGGGTGGACTCATACACGTTGGATAGGCATGGAAGCCTTTTAGATATAGGTATATCGAAGAATATTAGTAATCTCATGGATTGCCCAACGAACAAGTGCCAGAAATAATGTGCAAGGAAAGAGATATAATAAATACTGTTAAGTCGAGAAACTTACAGTACCTGGGCCATATCACACGTGGAGAAGGATTGATTATTCAAAGAAAGATCTAGCGAAAACAAAGCATCCGAAGAAGAAGGGTGTCTTGGTTGAGAAACCTTAGCGAAAAAACAAGCAAAAACATCGCATCATTCCCAGTCACACAGCCAGTCAAGCAATTGATTATTTCACGAATAAAACATCGAATTAATGTCTCCTTGCACGTATTCCCGTATTGGTTAACGAATTTTTGTTCCTGAAACAAAAAATGCATAAGCAGCGTGTTACGTGCAGAAACGGGAAGCGGAGGAAAAAAAGAGAAGAAAGAGATGGGTCACTACTCACCTGCGGATGTAAGGAATCGACGGCGTCTGTCGGTTCGGGCGGAGTCAAGAAAGTTCCGATAGAAATAAAAAGGGCGCCAGAAGCCGCTCCCCAAAAGATAACTCACCGTTATCACAGTTCCTAAATAATGATGTCATAAAGAGGCAAGTAGGTAATCGTAAGAAAGCAGAAAGGAGAAACTAATATGAGTGTTGTGAGATAATACAAAACCTATAATTATTGAATCACATAAACAAAATACATATGAAAATAAAACGTTACAAAATAAATAAATTCCAACAAAAGACAAATAAATTGGCAATTAACGTCTAAAATGAGGTAAGTGCGCAATTAAAGAAAAGTAAATTTATGTGTATAACGTAGATAAGTTAGTTAATTTAAAATTTTAAAGAAAACACAATAAAAGGAAAATACCGACAACACAAGTCTAAACAAAATTATTTCATAAAGCGTCAAAAGTGTGAAAAGATAATTTTATAGTAAATTATAATTGTAGATAAATAGGAACCTGATTAAAAGGCCTTCCTAAGGAAAAGCAGTTTTTTTTATCGTAAAAAGTTAAAATGCTAAATGATAATTTAAATTCAGAATACTTGTTATGTCGTAACAAAAATTTAATTTAAGAAATTTGAAAGAGAAAGAGAAAAAAGAAATTTCATAAATTACCAATGTCAAATTAAAATTTAGAGCATACGGAAGATATATCAAACTAAACTACTGTGCGCAGGTTTGTTTGATAGGTAATACGTCACAAACATTGAAAGGTAAGAATATGGCCGGTAACTGTTTACAAAGCGGTTGCCGTTAAAACAACGATTTCCACAAAAATTAAATTAATGATCTGATGAAAAGGTAAGTAATTTAGTGATACAGTAACACACTACTTTTAACAATTATAATTATAGATTGCAAACAAAAAAAATCAAAGAGAAAGGAAGTGGGAAAGGGGATTTCAGATAAGGTTAGAGGTCAATAATATTTTAATAAAAGCAAGTAATTATTCTATTAGTCTTTCGTATTTTGGTATTAAGAAAAGGGACAGAAAGGAACTGAGGTTATAGGTGTGAAAAGTATGATTGAAAACGTATGACTCTGGTTGATTTCTACGATGACGGATGATATTCTACTTAAGTTATTTTTCTACGAGATGAACCAAAGATGTATGAAGATGGACTTTCTAGGTAAGTTACAACATATACAAGTACAAGTCTTAAACTTCTTTTGGTTGTAAAAAAATGGAACAGTCATGACAATAACCAAGCGCAACTACAAGTGCAACTGCGAGTCAAAGGATGGTTCAAGCTGCAAATAGTAATGAGTCATTATAACAGGCCACAGAATAATAGATTCACATACCTCTAAGTTGGAAAGCAAGCTGTTAGTGATAAATCACACGAGTGGTATACTTCAAAACCGCAATATGCGAAGAAAACAATGAATACTCAGCACTCTCAAGTAGAAACTTTATTTTCTTTGTGGAACAATTATTTATAAATGCTTCAACAACCAAGCTTCAAAGTTCACTCAATCAAAAAAATGTTATGTAGAAAGAAATAGTTATATATAAACTAGCCAAATGTGTATAAATTCAAGAGATTAGAAATTTTGAATAGCCAAATCTAAAGTTAAAATGTAAAAGATTATAAATTGTTGAAAACCATTGTAAAAATAAAAGGTGTTTTATATAAAAGTGTAGGCAACCAACTGTACTTCAGTGTATATTTAATTGTATAACATTAAAGTTAATAAAAAAAAAGTAAAATTCAATCCAAATTAAATGAATAATTCAAAACTTGGGAAATTTTTGTTACAAGCTGTTGAAGTGTTTCAAAACCGTATTTTGGAAATACCAACTTTAGAGAAAAAAAATACAGCCAGAAATATTTTGAACTTATACACAAGTGTATAAAACGTAAAGACGAATGTTTTGAAAAGCAATGAAACATTTTGTTCCAAAGAAATTGTTTTTTTTTTCTATTTTTTGCAATTACTCAAAAGGCAGCCCTTGTACCATAACATAACAACTAACTTTATGAACAATTCTGTTTAAATACAGTTTTCATCCCTATCTTACTTTATTTTATTAAACATAATGCCAAACGTGACCTAAATATTGGTTAATCTCGTACTTGTTCACATATACCTTAAATAAATCCTCTTCACACTGAATTTTGTAAATTAATTTAACGTATGTTTATATTAAAATCGAAAATAATTGTGTTAGTACTCGCGTCTGATGTTTAATTTTAGAAATTTACACAGCCAATCGCCGTAATTGTATTTACATGTGGTCATTGCTGTACGAAAATTAAAATCTGAACGTAACATCCGCTTTGAGTTTTAATGTAAATATGAAAATCAATTTAAACTTTATATACAAGGTTTACTTTGTAGTTACATGCTCGCATTATTTCTGATTATATTTTAATTTTTATTATTAGGAAAGTTCTTCTGTATTATGTATTATGCAAGTATTTCTACAATAAGTGTACGTTTCTAAACTCTATACACCAGAGCTCAGAAAATAAGCAAAATTTGATAAATTATTCAAGCAGAAATATCATAGACAATCTTTTGATAGTAAAATAACTGGTGTGAAACAACACACGACATTCCAACCTACAAAGTGAAAATTTAAAAAAATGAGATAATTTAAATTATAATTTTTTTAGGATAACTGTGCATCCTCTTTTTTATACCTTCATAACGAAAACAGGCAACATCGTAAAAGCAAAAACAATAACCTATGTCAGGATGACGTTTATAACTTCATATCAGATAGAGGTTAATACACATATTATCCTCGCCAGGAGTGTTTACCGCAACGTCATCACACAATTATATGGTGTAATATGAAAAAGATGAGTCATAATTATTATCATAACTAGTGTTATGATTATCATCGATGATAGCTCGAGTTAAAACCGATGAAAATTGAACGAGTGCGAAGGTTTTAACGAGCATATAACATAAACTAATTTCGTGCGTGCGTGCGTGCGTGCGTGCGTGCGTGCGTGCGTGTGTGTGTGTGTGTGTGTGTGTGTGTGTGTGTGTGTGTGTGTGTGTGTGTATTTTGTGTGTGTGTGTGTGTGTGTGTGTGTGTGTTGCATTTGAAATTTCCATGATTGTTACATGTATTTCCATTCCTTCCGGACCCATGATCTCGTGTGTTGCGATTCTTGTGAGATTTGGCGACGTTTCAGTGCGTTTCTTGTTAATTATACCTTCGCTGGCTTTAAATTTCTTTCCGTTTCACTGGTTTTTCTATGGACTTCATAAGAGGTCTATTGCGTGTTGTTGGTTAACGCTTGTTGTTTAATACAACTTCCATGTATTAGGCAGTCTCTGCGTGTCATCGCGGGTATTAAGGCTGTATGGACGTTTTTCAATTTCTGCAGCTTCTCTCATTATTCTCTTGGTTAAGTGAATATTCTGTGACGTCGATTTTACATATTGTATTATAGATGAGGTTACGATGTAACCAATTCTTATCTAAAATATGTAAATAAGTAGTCATATAGAGCCTGTTCTGGCTCAGTTCAAGGTCACTCGCCCTCTGGTGATGAGAAATCTAAGCTCTTCAAGGTCAAACTTTTGACGGTAAATTTAAATTTCAATCTCAGTTCTTTAAGGTCAAAATTTAAATCTAAAAATAAAATTTTCAAGGTCAAAGTTTACCGTCCTGCAAGAGTGTTATATTGCAATTCTTAGAAATCTAAAAATACAATTTTTACGGTCAAAGGTTATTGATCTATAGGGGTATCATATTACAACTCTTAGAAATTTAGTATAGAATAGGTCATGACATAGGTCATAGTTAAATGGTTCTCGTATTGGCTAAATTGAGTCAAGGTCAGAATTTATTGGTATCACTTTGGCCTAGTACACATGAGGGCGTTAGACGCCGCGTTTACCAAACGTTAATATAAAGTAGTACTGTACACATGGCAGCGCTAGACGCCGCGGTTTCATCAGTTACACGATGGAGCTCGAAGAGTTAACTTGTGTTTGGTCGTTATACCGTAGATACAAAGCAGGAAGAAGAAGGCAGAGAAGGTGGTGGGTACATCCTATAATAGATGACAGATTAACCATGGGTTCATTTGTGACGTTGTATCCAAAATTAAGAGAGTACCCGACAGTTTTTTAACTACTTTCGTATGAGTGTAACCTCTTTTGATGAGCTTTTATCTTTAGTCAAAGATGATTTATCACCTTGTGGATATGTAGTGAGGGATGGGGTTTCAGCAGAAGAAAAACTTGTCGTAACGTTGAGGTATGTATGTTTATTATTACAATAAATTTATAAAGGCAACATAACATTTAATAGCTATTACTTATTATCATAACTTTATCTGTGAATTTGTGAAAAACATGGTGAATAAAAAACAATACTTAGTTATAAATGTCAGAAAAAATAGATGTCTGAGAAATCTCACTATCGGTGGGCGAGAGGGCTGATTGATGAGATGTTCCCATTGCTCCTTGGCTACTCAAACCAAAACCCCGTTGATTCGTGCCGTAATCAAATTGATTAATGAACAGAGACGTAGAAGAGGTCTGACTCTGAGGTGGAGGATGGAAGTGTGGGGTGTTGTAGTACTCTTGAGCCCTCTGAAGTACCTCCAGCATTTGAATTTTTTTGCGAATTCGTCCATGTTTGGTTACCTTTTCGAGTTCCTTATGCAATGACAAACAAAACATTTTGTCTTCGTCTTCCTTCGGGATTTCTGATGCTCTTTGTTCCCTAAGAGCAACACTTTTATTTAGAATATCAATAAATTTCTTATCCACAGGATTCATCTTTAAACGTTTGTTGCTCTCAGTTTTCCTATTGACAGCACTGGTTCCAGATGGAGCTGACTGTAAATCCTCAAAAGCCATTTCTTCTTCTACTGGACTGTAGCTCTCTAGGTTGCTAGTTGTAGGTTTGTTCCTTAGAGTGCTTTCAAGAAACATAAGCGGTTGAAAGTAAATGTATGGGTTTGATTTACTTGCCCCGGAACCAGATTTAAGCGATTTTTGTTTCTTCAACTCCCTTGAAAAATTGTCTCTAACGTGCTTCCATTTTTTCTGCAATGTATTTCCTAAAAATAAAAATAAAAGTTGAAAAGTTAGACATTATTTTTAAACTTAGTAAAGAATGGACTGGAGGTTATTACAAAAAATACACGTTGGTCGTACTTTTTCAGGTTTTTAGTAACGGGAATTTTATTTGCTGACCTCCACTACAACTATAAATTGGGAAAATCAACTATCTCAAATATAGTGCGACAAGTTTGTTCAGCTATGTGGAGAGTTCTCAAACCTATATGTATGCCTCCAATGTCAGAAGAAAGGTGGGAAGAAACTTCCAAGGAATTCTTAAAATACACCAACTTTCCTAACTGCTTAGGAGCAGTGGACGGAAAACACACAAGAATTGTGCAACCATCTGGTACCGGATCTCTCTATCATAATTATAAACATTTCTTTTCAACTATCCTTCTAGCTGTGTGTGATGCAAATTATTGCTTCCTGTATGTTGACGTTTGGGCTTACGGCAAAAGTAATGACTCGACAATTTTTAAGGAATCGTTGTTCTACAAACGCGTATATGATGAAACATTTGACATCCCTGCACCCATGCCAACAACTGACTTGGATAACACAAGTTTACCCTTCGTATTTGCTGGTGATCACGCGTTCGGTCTGTCAAAACATAATGTGCCCTTACGTAGGACAGCAACTTCCTCATATAACGGTGTTCAACTTATTACGTACCAATAAGGCAGAGGCAACAGATTACAGAATGCCGGAGCTCAGTTCGTCGGAGGCACTGGATGCGTGGGTGTGTCTATTATCAAAGGAGACAGAGAAAGAGTTCACTACCCAGCCGTAGGTCTTTAACTACCGCTTGCTCAGAACGGATCGTGCGTAGGGGAATAAGTTTGCAGTAATTTTGGGCGCCAGGAATCGCCCCTCTACGTTAGGCCACACCGTTATCCCGACTCCTGGATACACGGTGGTACAGTGGATGGGTAAGGAACTAAGGAAGAGAAAAAGGAGGAAGAAAACTCACCAAACAAAACTATCAAAGTCACGTAGTAAAAGTAAATTTAATTGCTATCGTTAATTACTTTTTCAAAACGGTAGAACTTATTCTCACAGAACAAACAAAATTATATTAACATTGTACAAATTTCGATTATCTCACAGGTGTGTCAATTTCTGTTAATAATTAAGAAAAAAAATTATTTGTATTACAATATACTTAATGCAAGAACCGAAGTAGTATTATTGCGGGCCAGAATAACCCCAAATTTGACTCAAATACCCAATAAATAAAACAAAAATGTTTACAGTACTTTAGCAAGTTGCTGGGTAACTATACGCAACCTAAAATCAATTAGTTCTAGAGAAAAGTTTAAATAATTAACTGAAAACGTTTCCTTTGCTTAATGAAAGACCTTTCATTGTGTACACCGAAAGAAAACATAGCTTCTCGCTACAACAAGCGTTTTCGATAACAAGAGAATGAAACACAGAATAATGACTAATACTTGCCGCAGCGTACACGAATAGCAGAAGTATTCCCTAAAATTATTGTATAGATAAGTAATACTTATTGACATTTACATAAAACACATTAATATTTAAATACTTAACCGCCCAATTAAAGCGGTTGCTGAAAGAAAATGGGGACGATTCAATTAACCCAAACTTATTTATTTCTGAGAAAAACTAAGTCAATAACCAAATATTTAAGAAGAAAAGAACCCGAAATAAATAATTGAGTAACCAAATCGTTCTCGTAACCTAATTTTGATAAAGCAAAGAAATCTTTTATGAGAAAAGAAACATTCAACAATGAAAGTAATAAGTTCGGCACAGGTAATTTAGATTCAATGATACTATTTAGACACATCCAGTTACTTAAATTGTGACGCGCATACTTATATAATGAAACTCGTCTGCCGCGCAGCTGACATTTACATTAAACATAACGGTAGTTTTAATCACTAAGTAAAGCTGTAAATTCTAATATTACCCAGATAATGAAACTAATAGTAAAGTATATGCTTAGGAAGGCAGTACGATACTAAATCAATCAATGTTAGCTAGAGGTTGTTGATCATATTTACAGATACAATTAAGGTGAACATTTATAGGGTTATTAATCCTAATTGAAATCTATACCTTCATTCGCAGACAGTAATGGAAGTAGTACATATAATAATACGGATAAACACCCTGACCTTATCTGATGTCGAGAGTTCTTACTCTAGCGATGGGACAGCCACTAAAGCAGGTGCAGCGCTCCCGATATGATATGTCCAATGGCTTAGGTTAGCGTAGCCAATCCAACTTCACATTTAAGTTACCGGAAGGTTACAGATGAGGAAAAGTAGGTTCGCAAGAAAAGTAATTTTTCCTTCTAATTGAAGCTAATACAAAACTAATCCACCGTAAAACCAACACAACACCAACATACAACCAGCGCAGAACCAACACAAAACCGCTAAAAAAAAAAGTAAAGGTAGGTAAGCACAAAGATAGAAAGGTTTATGAACTTACCACTATGTTGTAAGACGTGCAATAAGTTAAGACGAGCCTGATAGGTTCGAATCTAAAGCTTTATATTTGTAGATTGTATGTGTTCCGTTCCCTAAGAAGAAAGATTTTAAATTAGTACCAAATGAGAGAACTGTACTTCTTACCCCTTATTGGACACGACCAAATTTTGTTTGAAATCCGCAAAGCTTGCGATCAATAGGATTAGCAAATTTGGTAGGAAATTGTTTTGAAATCTTTTACCAGAATCCGAAATAATTTCGTTTAGTAGAGAAAGTGTAAAAGAAATCACAAAATTTTCGTAGCGTCACAAAATGGCGGAGAAGAAAGTGAAAATTTTTGTTATCAAAACTGAATTTTTGATCTATTAGATTTATGTTCAATAAAACAATTTCCTATTGGTTATTTGATACCTTAAACCTCGCCCTCTTACGAGAATTTCGTAAACTAACTTAAAGTATTGGTGTTTACAACCATTATGTAGTACAGAGTTTGGCTACACGCCGACAGATGTCATACCTATTTACTTTTGATAGAATTATTAACATGAATCGGATTTTTGTTAAATTACACAAGAGAAGACATGTAAAATTACTGTAATGTGTTACACACGAATCGTACGAATAGTGCGTTTAGTACATATAGAGAAGGAGTTAAAGTAGATAATTTTTTAGTAATTAACAGAATTTACGCAGATAAATTTTTGTACGTTACAAACTATAGACTTTCAAGAGCTCGTCGTTACATTGAATGCACTTTTGGAATAATGGCAAATAAGTGGCGAGTATTCCATAGACCTCTACATGTCAACGTAGACTTTGTTGAGGTAATTATTTTGGCTTGCTGTGTTTTACAAAATTATGTCAGACGCCGAGACGGCTTCAGGGAAGAAGATACTTACTATCAAGCACCATTTGAAACTCTCGGCACAGAGCAAGTACCTCGGGCAAGTAATTATGCAAGGACTGTTAGGGACAAGTTTGCACAGCACTTTGTTCAAAAAGGAAAATTGCCATGGCAAGACCGTATGGTGTAGGTGTCAGTTGAAAATGACAATGTGTTTTTTGTGTGAAATTTGAAATTAACATAAGTGATTCTTCACAATTTTGTTAAAATATAAGTACAGTATTTTATAAATGAAAATGTACAACTTTTTCTAGTTATTATGATATTCTGTAATGTATTGTTTCATGTGGAATATAGAATGTTTTGATTTTTGATTTGATTTATAACATACATCACCAATTTACTGTTACTGTAACAATGATCGAGGTTTGTGACTCACCTAAGGTTAGTTTAGTATAGTTTAGTATGACAAATTATCAAATGTTACGTTATTGGAATTTAAATACATGTTGTAGCTTATAGTAAATTCATGTGTATAATTACCTAATGCTGTCTTCTGTTTCAACGTACTATTTTCTCCAGCAAAAATGTCAACCAACACCTGCCAAGCAGACTTTTTCAACGCCCTGTTTTTGTAATCAGCACACTTCATATCCCAAATGCGTGCGCTCGACTAATCATGTGTACGCTCCAATGCAAACTCTAGTAACTCGAAGCGCGCTGCAAACGTCGCGGTTGTAGTGAAAACTACAAGCGCCGCGGTTGGTGAGCGCTTGACCAAAGCGCTCTCTTGCATGTGAACGCTCCCATTTGATCCCTTTACTAAGCTAACGTACGTTTAGACCAACGCGGCGTCTAACGCCCTCATGTGTACTTGGCCTTTGCAATTCTTAGAAATCTAAAAACATAGAATTGAGTCAAGGTCAAATAGTTGTGTAAAAGTAGGTCAATGTGAGTGTTTCACTCAAAAGTTGAAACTTGTTCCGGTACTCAAAGTCAAGGACACATTTTCCTTGTGTAAACCGCTGTGTGGTGTATCGAAATCAGTCAGCCAGTTAGCAACTTGTAATTATTCAATACGGAATTAGCAGGGTTAAACCAAAGCACCTGTTGCAAACCCTTTAAAAATGTGTGTGACCTTAAGATATCTGGAAAGTATAAAGTGATAGATGAGGCTGTAGTTAATACTAGGTATGGTGAATGTATAGTGATGGAAACAGTCGATTTTAAAAGTGTATTACCTCGGCCTTTTTTTTTAAGCATTTCAAAGAAGCCCGCATTTAAGTGTTTAAAACATTGCTAAACATGTAAGATGTGTTCCCTTACTAGTTTAGGGGCAGCTGGCAAAACAACAAACATAATATATAATAGTAGTGTTACAACCCCACCATATGTAAATTAACCAGAATAACTTCTTAAACAGTGTTTAGTAATAGCTCAATTGTGAGCAAGTAAACGTGAATAATAATAGTAATTTGACATTGTGTTGTTGGCCCTGTCAAAATTCTGATGGTAGTAGTAGTAGTAGTGGTAGTAAAAATTAAAATGAAGAGAAACAAAAGTAAGGTTATTCTTCAAACAACAACACTGACTGATCATCATTTCAGAAAGATGATGATTTCTCAGGAATGTACAAACAAACAGCTAAGGAATACCTATTGTTTATTATAAACTGTCGAATGATACCCATCATGCAAAACATGTAGAAATTGGATACAGTATACACCTCAACCTTGCACCACTAGTGGGTACAGGGTGTAGTAACTGCGATTCGAAACAATAATGGTGAGAGAAATGAACTTCTAAGGTGGCATTTATACGTAGTATTACAAATCTTCCGATCTCAAGAAATTGAAAACCAAATTGGTATACATTACAATTGGGAATTGATATGACAGAATTTTGAAAACTGTTAGGATAGCGAACTACAACTGCTGTTCTTGCACACTCAATGTTCATAGTGTAGAAGAAGTATTCTATTTAAAGTATATAATAAGCTATCGATTGGAATTTCCTAAATCCTACAATCGAGTGTCTTTCTATGAAAAATTTATACAATAAGTTGTTAACTACCGTCGTTTTCGTGAGAAAGATTTCTATGGTAGTGATGATGATGATGACATTTATAAAGACATTGAAGGTGTCCTAAACGCAAAGTATAATATCAAATCGCATAACACTGTATGATTAATGGAAATTTTGTATTATCGTTCTGCCTATCTAATGAACGGCAGTTTCTAAATATTATCTTAATAAAGAAATATTAATAACTACAGTTTGTATTCTTCTTTTTCTTGATTTCAGCTTAAACCCCCTGCTTTATCCATCCAGGTAAACAAAAATGTTAGCTAAGTTCACTTTCTTGCCCATATGGTAAAAGGAATTTGACGCTTAAACTGTTGTCAAATATTAAGAAACTACGAATTCCTCTTTTTGGCCTATTTATGATCTGTTCTGAGCTGATTTTTGGGAAACTGGTCTATTTTTGATCTATTTTGAGTAGTTTTTTGGGAAACTGGTACTAGTTTTTATAAACTGATACCAGTTTGAAGGAAATCAATACCTACTATTTAGGAATCAGCTACATCACCCAAAGGTAAATATCGAGACCCTGGCGACGAAGGTGCCTCATCGACATTGCAATAGTTCAGTTTTATGTCCTGCTTCATGGAATTCAGATCGAACTTCTAGCTTCGTTGTTTTTTTCTGCTTTTCTTAGGACTGTTTTTGTGTTGATTAAATGTCTAAGTGTCATTACCATAAAATCAGAATACGAATGATTGAGGTCTAAACTAAAAATGGAACAATGTAAATTATTTGTCAAGGTTACATGCTTGCCCATGTGTTTTCCTCAAGGTTAGTGGTTTCAAGGATGCACGTTTATAATAAAAGGCTTCCTTGGGTGCGTCAGTAAATGGTAACGTTTTGTTAGCAAAAATGGCAAAAGTAGTACGCACGATACGATCTGAAAGTAAAGAAAAAGTATTAGGTATAGAAGAGAGAAAGAAGAGGTTGAAGGGAATTAAAGGGTTAAAACTAGATTTACAGTTGTTTGAAATTAATAGGAAAATGAAGGAACTTCGGGTTAGCAATGCATCAAAGACAGCATAATAAGGCATGTATAATTTTTAATCTTAATTGTTGATAGATAATGTACGTAAGAAATTGTGTGTTTGGAAGAAAAGGTGCAGGAAATGTGAAATACAAATTTAGTGAAAATTAAGTGGCAATATAAATTATTAATTTGGTATGTACTGTAGTGTCTAGGAAACAAAATTCAAGAAAAAGTGAAAGGTAAATTTAACGAAAGACGTTTAAAAAAACAAATCATTTTAACATGTGTTGTATATGTATGTAATAATAAATGAAGCTTGTAATGTTTAATTAAGCTTGTAATTCTAAAATACATTGTCCATATAGTAATGTATGAGTTGAAACAAAACAAATATTGTAGAGTGATATGAAATTGTGTAATATGTATTGCATAGATGCATGTGTACGCTTCGACCATATGCATCTAAGATAAATCATTTATGTGTAGGTATAGAAGATTACGAAGAAATGTTAAAAGACATACGTGCTAATAAATCAAAAGAGACAGAGCACGAGCCGACGAGGACGTTCTTTTGTGCCGGGTGTGGGGGAGTTGCGGGGGAGGGTAAAGGGTAAGTCTCAATAACGACGCTCTCCTGAATTTTTAAATTTGTTCCTATTGTCAAATCGAAAATAAAATTTTGGAAAACGTGATTGCGTTTTACAAATAAAATTTTGGAAAACGTGATTGCGTTTTACAAATGGCACCATTCAAATTGTTAAAATCGATTGGGAAAACAAAAATTTCCAAATTTCATCATATGTGGACACGCATACTTATTAAACTGCAACGAGAATTTAAAGCATAATGAGATAATTTCACTTCCTCTATGGAAACAGTATGTGCAGATATGAAGGCGGTCTAATTATAGCACTTTATCGCGGATAAGTCTGCATTACTTGCCGAGATCAATCGTAAATTAAAACTACAACACTATAATTTGTTGTTAAATTACATATTCTCTATAATTTGACGTATTCGTACATTCATTATTAGAAACTCGAGATAGCGCATTTCTTTGCTTGTTAAAAACTTTACATAGAATTCGATTGGTAATGCAACATAAAGAAACTCGTTTTATATGAAAATTAAATCTTAGCACATTTACAATGTGTACGTACCATTAAATAATTAATAAAAATTAAATATAATAGGGTTTTTAAAAATCGGTTAATATTCTCAAACAATATATTTCTAGATAAATAATGTGAAGTTAAATAATAGCACATAAAAACAACTTTTTTCAAAAGCACGTAGAAAGTTCACTAAAAAAGAGAAAATATATTTTTTTAATTATTATTAATTTTACTAAATACATAAATAAAAAGTTTACTTCGAGTAGGATTTGAACCTACGACCTGTACTTTGATAGAGTACCACGCTAACCAACTGCGACATCGACATTCAAGTCCCTATCGATGTAAATTTTGTCTTTATGTATTTAGAACTGATGCAAATTCTAAATATAATGAGATTACAATCAAATTACTTATATTAATGAAATGTGAGCCTGCAATATCGCAAGGATTTGTACATACCAAGGCAACTTGACTAATATTAAATTATTATAAGTTTTTGTTATGAACGAATAAGTTCAAAGGCAAATACGTAATTAAAAATTATTACTTATTTTATTAAATACAGAAATAAAAAGTTTACCTCGAGTAGGATTTGAACCTACGACCTGTACTTTGCGAGAGTACCGCGCTAACCAACTGCGCCACCGAGATCCAAGCACCAATCGATGTAAATTTTGTCCTTATGTATGTAGAACTGATGTAAATTCTAAATTTAATGAGATTACAATCAAATTACTTATATTAATGGAATGTGAGCCTGCAATATCGCAAGGATTCGCAGATACCAAAGCAACTTGACCAATATTAATAATAATATTTGTTTTTCTTTGCACCAAAATGTGATCAAAAATTTTTACGACTAAAAATAAAAGCGCGGGGCGCTCATACTAACATGTAACGGAGAGAAATGAATTTTGACGACCACCCCACGCTTTTATTTTTATTCGTAAAAATATTTGATCACATTTTGGTGTAAAGAAATAAATTACTTTCTCCATTTTAGTGCACGTAAATAAAAGCGTGCTTTTGAAAAGTTTCTTTTTTCATAGTATTATTTTCTACATTTAGTCTTGTTAAATATTTAAGTCGATTAATCAACCATGCTGCACCTGTTTTTTTAATCCAAGATCAGTGATTTAATTTATGCATAATTTGTGTAAAGTAATTAGTTATGATTTGATTTATTCCAAATCGTGTAAAAAATGAGTAGTTTATACGATTAACAACGTCAACTGAAGTTTGCGATAGTTAAAAAAAGTATTGGTCGGGAATCGAACCAGCACCGACCGCGTGGCAGGCGGTCATTTTACTATTAGACCATCAGCCAGTTTGACATTGAAACTTATTTAAACTATTGGCAACTGAAATTTATGTCAATTACAGTTTAATTAAGTATTTTTATGAACCTGAAATGCTAAAAGGTTATATTGCTATTGGAAATATGTAGTTTTTTTTTATGGTGGACCTGAACAGGCTAAATTTGGCCTATCGTGCTAAAGCACTCAGGAACACTTAGGAGGATGGATAGAGGGATAATGAATTGCCAATAGATACCTATGAACAGCTACCTTAAATTTTCTCATATCATAAATGAGAGGAAAACAGGAACATTCCAGAGCTTAGAAGCCGTATAGAAAAATGTGGATTGTACCCGTTTGGTACGACAAGTGAAGATTTGTACTGCATACTGATGATGTGAATGAGCGAACCGAGTATTTCTCGCAAAGATAGCCCGAGATGGTATCAAAGAATATAATTCAGCAGCACAATAGCCGTTGTAATAACGATAATACAAAGAAAGAACTGAAACCATCCTTCTATGCTCAAGGGACTGTATGTGAGAAGTTAAGGACGGGTCCTTTATAAGCCTAATCGCTCTCTTTTGAATACGATCAACGATATCGAGAGCGGCGTATTGGGGAGCACTAACCCAGAGGTGAGAATTATATTCCAGATGAGGCCGAATTTGGGCCTTATACAGCAGAAGGAGTTGTCGAGAGGTAAAGTACTGCTTAGATCTGTACAAAAAGCCTATTTTACGAGCAGCTGTTTTGGTAGCTGACAGAAGATGGTCAACCCATGAGAGATTTGAAGATACAGTCATACCCAACAGAGTAATAGAGTCTGAAAACTTAAGAACTGAGCCATTCATACTTACAACAGGAAATGATCGATCTTTTTTGGCGGACATAAGGCAACACTGAGTTTTGTTAGCATTAAATTTAACCAGCTTATTGCTTCCCCATTCGAGAACACGTTGAATGTCTTTGTTGATTGAATTTGCCATTTCAGCTTTAATTTCTTGATTTGACATAGAAGGTGGATTATCACTATGAGTAGACTGAGATGAACTACAGTGAAGAGTGCTATCGTCAGCAAGTCAATGGATGGGGTTAGTTGTTGAAGAAATAAGGTCATTTACGTACAGCAGAAAAAGTGTAGGCCCTATAACGGATCCCTGTGGTCCGTCCGCGTTAATGCTAACTTATTTCGAAAAAAGCCATCAACTACGACACGTATTCGTCTTTTATCAAGGAAACTAGAAACCCAGTTGGTAAGCGTATCATTTAATCCAAACGAGGTAAGTTTGGCAAATAAACACTTATGCCAAACTTGGTCAAATGCCTTTGAGATATCTAAAGCGACTACAACTGTTTCACCGGACTGCTCTACTGTATTGTTACAAACTTGGGTCACATATGAAAGAAGATCGCCTGTTGAACGACTTTGCCTAAACTCATATTGGTGGACACTAAGGAGTTTGTTAGTTTCAAGGAACGTGAGCAGTTGCTGACTGATGGCTTTTTCCATGATTTTAGACAAAATGGAAGTGATGGCAATTGGTCGGTAGTTTGAGGGATCGGTCTTATCAAGTTTAAAATCTATTGGATTGTAGAAGTAGTCGGAAAATCGATTACAAGTTTTGACGCATATAACATCCAAACAATGTGATTTAAATAAAAGCGTGTAAAATTATTGAAAAAAAACTCAGGGTTTAATTTCGTGACACATCTAACACTTAATTCAACATTTTTTCGTGCAGATATTACTCAAGTTAAATGCAATTTTTTCTCAAACAAATAATACGCATAAAGTATAATTCAACATAATTTTACAGTAAGATTTTATTTAGAACTTGTGTTACACTACTACTTAATTCATGGACCTGCGTTGAATTTCAGATGTAATACAACTACATCGCTCAAAAGATAAATATCCAGATTTCAAAATAGCTATTATGTACACATCCTAATGAATTTAGACGAAATATTTCGTTTCATATTTTTAAAAGATATTTCCATCACCTAAGTTAAAAGTCTGGAAAATATTTTAAATTCTTTAAATTGGGTAATTCTTTTGCTTTGCTTCAGACAGAAAAATCTTTATAAATGTTGTATTTCTGTTAGGTAAAGTATAATTCAGGGTGATTTTACAGTAAAATTTTATTTAGAAAGTATCTCTTACTACTACTTAATTGATATACCTCTGTCGAGTTTCAGACATGTAATACAACTACTTCATCCAAAAGCCTAAATATCCACATTTCAAAACAGCTATCATTTACACATCCGAAAATCGTTTAAATTCTATAAATTGGGTGATTCAGGTTTAATTGAGCTCGTTGAGGTGTTGAAATACTTGCTGTGATACGCAGAAGTAAAATTTGCGTATTATTGCACAAACGTATGAGAATTATACTTATTATTGTTATAAAAATTATAATCATTTAACTAACGTTTTATTTCATGTTAAGGGTGAAATTTAGTAACAAAATATTTAAGTGTTTTAAATTATTTTCTTAATGTAGTTACCTCTTCACTTTCAGCATCTTTGAATTCTTGAAGGGTTGAAGGATATTAGGAACATTTTACCACAAATACTAGAAGTAAAAGAGAAATTAAAAAATTAAACATTTTGTTTATTCCAACATTTGGTTACGTACATACATAGATTTAGATTAATATTTTTTTTATTTTAATATTTAGTCACAGTAAAAAATAAATAAACACTACTACTAATAGAAGTAAAAGAGAAATTAAAAAATTAAATATTTTTGTTCCAACATTTTGTTACGTACATCCAGAAGAATTCCCTCAAAAGAACAATTTAGTATCACGAAAAAATAAATACACTGCTTAACATCCAAATATTCTATAGTATGAAGCACGTTTTGCATATTCCTTATATTTTGTCGCACTTTTTACAGAAATATATTAGTCAGCCAATTCAATTGTCATTTTCCTCACTTTTTCACTCCCAATATCTCACGGGTTATGTAGTCATTTGGAATGTTATGCCTCATGCCTCAGACTTTCTTTCTTGAACTGTTGATGGTTGTTGAATCTTGAGCGTAGTGCAGCGAGCCCTGGGGTTCATGTCCCTCTTCCCCGACCAGATCCAAATGTTTGCCCCCCTGTTGAAGTGGAGGTGCTGCTGGTGTGTTGGCGGTGGTACAGTTATTGTTGTTGTTACAAATGTAATTCTAGAAAAATAATAATTGAGAAAATTAGTAATGTATCCATAAGTAATTTGTTATGAAAAACTTTAAGTTATCTTACTTTTCAAATAACCTACCGAAATCTCCCTCGACATATTAAAGTGGAAGTGATGCTGCAGCACGCTGCCGGTGATAATGCCACAGTTGTTGCCGCAGATGTAACGCTAGAAAAACAATAATTGATTAAATTAGTAATCTATCCATAATTAAATTATTATGAAAACTTTAAATTATGTAAAGTGTGCGTACTTTTCACAGAATATACCGAAATTTCCCTTGACATCACTATCACGGATTGATATAATTGGTATATATTCTTGTTGTTCACCAAGCGCGTACATCGCGAGTGAATCTAATGGAAGCGATTGCAGCACAACATACAAAATGTTGCCTTCTTCTGTTGAATGATAATTGTTTGAGAGTTGATTCGATGAGGACATTCAACTTCCGGATGTATGTATATATGTAAATGTTAGAATAAAAATTTTAAGACTATATACATGTAAATCCGTTTACATCAACAAAATTATCAACAAATGGAAGTGGTTGTTGGTATGATGCACTGACTTAATAAAAAAACATTCCCACAGCAATAAAACACCTGTATGAGCAACAAGTCTAGCCTTCAATATATACGAAACTAATTCACAAAATGTCCACTTTGAGAGAGAAATGATAACTTTTTATTTAAAAAAAAGTAGCTAATGTTATTGAGGCAGGTTTTAGAAGTATTTGAAATAAATAATGAAGGAAAAGATTCTACAAAAAAGTAAGTAAATGTATCATTTTCATGTCTTGTATATAATAAATAGTCAAACATATAATTTTTAAAATAAATTGCTCATCGACGTAATATTTCCGTGTAACAACAAAAGGAAGATAGAAACAGTCTAAAACGTTGGGGCTACTTACATAAATTAATATACGTCTTCAACTTTCTATGAAATTTAAAAGCATAATGAGATCATTTCATTAATTTTCAGGTGAGTGAAGATCATTGGCATGCATAAGTATTACGTAATTCAGCATTTTTCTCTCTCAAATTGGTTAGCCATTATTAAAAAAACGATTATTTGTCTATCGAAAGGTGGTAGAGATCCCATTTCCAATTTGATCTCTATCACAATGATGCTGACAGTTTAATGCTCATAGCTTGTGAAAGCACTCCTCAAACATAAGTCACAGATGTAAATGCCATCAGTTATTTAGAATTTTTCTTTTATATTAATGTATCTGTCTTGAAAATGTTATTAACAACTACGTAAAATTAGATTTGTTGCAACATGCAAGATCTCGTTTTGTATGAAAAATAATTAGCTAGAAGTTCGATCTGAATTCCGTAAAGCAGGACATAAAGCTGAACTGTTACAATATTAATTCTGCATTCTTTTCTTGTAGTCAATTTAAATCTGACAGTTTTAAAAATTTGAATTGTTGTTACACGGAAATATTACATCGACTAGTAATGCATTTAAAAATTACAAGTGTGATTGTTTATTACATACAAGACATAAAAATGAAATATTTATTTACTTTTTTTGTAGAATCTTTTTCTTCATGATTCATTTCAAACACTTGTAGTATCTACATTCATAATACTACCAATTTTACCATTTTTTGTTAATAAAAAGTTATCATTTACTCTTTTAAAACGTACATTTTGACAATTAGTTTTGAGCGTAAGCTCAAAAAAATGATAAAAATCATCCAATATGATATATGTTCTCACGGCTAGACTTATTGCTTATACAGTTGTCTTATTCCCGTGGGAAGTTTTTTTTAGTCAGTTCATCGTACCAACGACCACTTCTAATTGTTGATAATTTTGTTAACGTTATCGAATTTACTTGTATATAGCCTTAGAATTTTATTCTAACATTTAGTTACACAGTTAAAACGCCCTATCACATTTAATGACACGTAAACTTTGTAAATGTGATAAGATTTACTTTTCATATAAAATGAGTTTCTGCTTGTTGCATTACCAATCTAATTTTACGTAAAATTTTTAGGAGAGTTAAAGAAATTCGCTTTCTCGAGTTTCCAATGCTGAATTAATGAATACGTCAAATTATAGTAAATATATAATTTAGCAACAAATTATAATTTGGTACTTTTAATATACGATTGGCCTGAGCAAGTAATGCAGAATTATCCGCTATAATTAAACCGTCTTCGTGCCTGCACATATTGTTTGCTTAGAGAATGCGAAATTATCTCATTATTTTTTAAATTCTCGTTGCAATTTAATTAAAATACGCATGCTCTCATGTGTTAAAATTTGGAAATTTTTGTCTTACCAGCAGTTTTTAAAAATTTGAATGTTCCAGCAAATTGTTTTTTGTGAGCGTGCCTAAGTAGGACAAAAAGTAGTGGGTTTCAAATTTGAATGGATCATTTTTCAAATTTTTGGTAAAATAATAAATGCCATAAGTAAAATGCTATTTGTAAAACGCAATCACATTTTCAAGAATTTTAATTTCGATTGGGAACTAGGAATAAATTCAAAATATCAGGAGAGCGTCATTTTTAGGACTGTCCTTTTACCCTTCCCCGCAACCCCCCTATGCCCTGCACAAAATGAAGTCCTCGTCGGCTCATGCTGTCTCTCTTTTGATTTCTTAGCACGTACGTCTTTTAACATTTCTTCGTAATTGTCTACACTTACACATAAAGGGTTTGTCTTAAATTCATATAGTTGAAGCGTACACCATGCATCTATGTAATACACATTACACAATTACACATCATTCTATAACATTAGTTTTATTTTAACTCAAACATTACTATATGGACAATGTATCTTAAAATTACAAGATTATTTTAATATTACAAGCTTCGTTTATTATTACATACAAATACATATTAAAAAGATTTATTTTGTTAAACGTCTTTCTCTAAATTTACCCATCACTTTTTGTTAATTTTTTTTCTTCTAGACATTTGAGTACATATCATATGGACAATTTATATTTCCACTTAATATTCACTAAATTTGTATTACACCTTTCCTCCACATTTTCTTCTAAACACACAATTTCTTACGTACATTATCTATCAACACTAAAGATGCCTTATTATGGTACCTTTGATGCATTGCTAACCCGAAGCTCCTTCATTTTCTTATTAATTTCCAACAACTCTAAATCTAGTTTTAATCCTCTAATTTCCTCCAGCCTCTTCCTTCTCTCTTCTATACTTAATATTTTTTCTTTACTTTCATTTCGTATCGTGCGTACTACTTTTGTCATTACTGCTAATAAAAGGTTACCATTTATAGAATCAGGCGCACCCAAGAAAGCCTTTTATTATAAACCTGCATCCTTGAAACCACTAACCTTAAGAAAAAAATCGAGGGCAAGTATGTAACCTTGACAAATAATTTACATTGTTCCATTTTTAGTTTAGATCACAACCTTGATTCATTTATTTAGTCAATATAAGAACGGTCCAAAGCCTAGCAGAAAAAAAAAATTAGAAAGCTAGAAGTTCGATGAACATCGATGAAGCACCCTTGTCGCCAAGGTCTGGATATTTAGATTCCTACAGAACAGGTACTGATTTCCTTCAAACTGGTATCGGTTTGTAAAAACTTGTACCAGTTTCCCAAAAAACCACTCAAAACAGATCAAAAAAGTAAGCTTAGCTTGTATTATTGTTTACATGGATAATATAATAGAAAAATACTTAAACCGAGATAAAAGAAGAAAACAAATTATAGTTGTTAATATTTCTTTATTGTGATCATATTTAATAAATGCTATACATTAGATAAGTAGGACGATAATACAAAATTTTCATTAAGCATACAGTGTTATGTGAATTAATATGTATGACATCTTCAATGTCTTTATAAATGTCATCATCATCATCACTACCATAGAATTTCTTCTCACCAAAAGGACGGTAGTTAACAAACTGTATAAATTTTCCATAGAAAGACAGTAGTCATATGGGGGGTCTAATCCACTTTGTATAGGATTTACATTACAAGTTCAAGTGAGTTTTATCGTCGTGCATGTACGCGCCCCTCGCTTCAAAGTTACTCAGCCTCTCAAGATCAAATTGGAAAGCTAAAAATAGCAATTGCAAAAATAATCATTATATTCGTATGGTGTCAAGGTCAAAATTAGAAAGCTAAAAATAGAAATTGCAAAAGTAATAATTATATTCTTATGGCGTCATATTACATTCATTATAATTCTAAAAATACAATTTTCAACGTCAAAGATTATTGACCTGCAATGGTTTCATATTACATTTCTCAGAAATCTAAAAATTTTCAAAATCATAGGAAACGACAAGAGTGCTAAGTTGCTGTATATGCTAATAAGTAGATCAAGGTCAAGGTCTAAAAGTAACTCAAGGTGGGTATTTAACAAATTGCGATAGGTACTCAAGGACACATTTTTCTTATATAAACTGCAGTGAGCTGTGTGTTGAGATCAGTCAGTTAGCAAACATGAAGTTAGCAGGGTTAATCCAACACACCTACTGCAAACCCTTTAAAAATGTGTGCGTGCTCGAGATATCGAGAAAGTATAAAGTGACGAATATAGATGTAATTAATACTAAGTACGGTGAACGTATAGTGATGGAAACAGATTATTTTAAATGTGTCTTACCTGAACGCTTTTATTTGTATTTCAAACAATATTGACACTATGAAAAAATATTGTATTATCTAATGTATAGATAGCATTTTTACTAAATAAACATATTAATCTCTATGGTTTTTTTTTTGTGTTAGATATTTTAAATCTAGAAAATGGATAGTGTGAATAGAAAAAGTTAAAAGAAAGACGCTTTTAAAGAGTAAATAGGTCATTTTTTATATTTAATGATGTATAATTTTATATATATAACTTTAAATAAAAATAAATACAGCAGTGATAGTAGTGTTGCCTAAACAAAAAAATTACAGAAAAGTACAATACACAAAAAAATTTGATAGTGCTATATTTTGCGGGTTAATTTGTTATGTATATATATATATATATATATATATATATATATATATATATATATATATATATATATATATATATATATATATATAATTCAATTTTTAGTAAAAACTTAGTGTGGTATGATAAAGAAACAATAATAATTAATAAAGGTACAATGCGTATATCTGTATCCATAATGAAAACTGATGTTTTTTCCTATGGGAAGCGCTTTGCGCATGCGTAGGTCAAGGTTCTGACGTGCATGCTCGGCTATCAACCCATCTATATAAGTTGAAATTTCATTCGCTTCAACATCATATTTTTTCTAAAAGTATATGTAAAGCACTGCACGATCGCTTTAGTTAAATACAACGCGCTAACCACAGCAATCAGAAAGAAGTAATGGTTATTATAATTGATGTGCAAGGATTCAAAAGAGCAAGAAATATATTTACCCCTAAGGAACTAGCGATATATAATAGGAAGCAAGTTGCTCATTACATATTCAAGCCTCCATTTCCATGGCACACCTTAGATAGTGAATTTCCTGCTGCTTTGAATCCTTGCGGATCAATTATAACAACCATTAGTTCTTTCTGGCTGCTTTGGTTAGCGCGTTGTATGTAACTAAAGCGATTGTGCAGTACTTTACATATATTTTTAGAAAAAAATATGATGTTGATGCGAATGAAATTTCAACTTATACAGATGGGTTGATAGCCGAGCATGCACAAAGTCAGAACCTTAACCTACGCATGCGCAAACCGCTTCCCATAGGAGAAAACATCAGTTTTCATTATGCATACAAATATTCGCATTGTACTTTTATTAATTACTGTTGTTTTTTAACATACCACGCTAAGTTTTTACTCAAAAATTGTAAGTTTTGGCATATATATATATATATATATATATATATATATATATATATTGAAAATAAGTTGCAAATTCCTATGATAGCCGATGATACGGTAAGACAGATTTTTCAAACCGCGAAATATTTGCATTTAAGTAAATGTACAAGAAAAACTACCTCAATGTACGGATAGATTGCGAAATGTTCACCCACTTTATGATATATATCGAAGTCGTATGACTTTGGAAACAGCTATGAGTATCGACTACCAGACGATATCCATCAAAGGTCATATGTCAAACGAAAGCCTAGTCCATGGGGTATCAAATTATTTGATTTATGTGGCACAAAAGAATATAAAACTGTACTTTGATAACTGTTTCTCAAATTATAGTATTCTCCAGTTTTTTGAGAAGCAGAAACATGTATGTTGCTGGTCGCGCTACTGCAAGGTAACTTATAAGTGGAGATGGAGAAATTATTCTAACTACATTCTAATTACATAAGTATCGGTTTAACAGATCAGTGCGAAAGATGGGATAAACAATTAAAGAAGTACATAAATGTGTATTAGCAACTACAACGTCAACATGGGTGCTGTCGATAAAGGTTACTTTTTAATAACTATTTACAGAACTACTATTTGGCCACGTAAATAGACCCTTCGAGTGTTTACACACGGTATACACTTGCACGAATGGATGGCACACACGGGCGCGCGCTCGCAAACGCGCACATACGCATGCACACACACACAAACACACATACGCACGCACAAGCACGGAAACACGCACGCATACGCATACACACGCACGCACACACCCACACACACCACACACACACACACACACACACACACACACACACACACACACACACACACACACACACACACACAGGCAGATACCATGGCCGATTTTGGAGAAACTTTTATCAATCGTTGTAAGATGAACTAATAAGTAGATTTAGCGTTAGCGAAAGAAAAAATCGATTGCAAAGCCATACCTACACGTCTGTAGGCTGGAAGGTAAAAATTCACGCAAAGAGTACAAAGTTGCAAATTCTGATTACTATAAGCACCTTAAAAATGGTGTAATGGGGAAAAGTACTAACCTAAATCACTGTTTCGTGCACATATTGAGTAGGTATTTGGTTTTAGGTTTCAGAAAAATCTATTCAAGACATCATAACGGCAAGACATCAAATTTTAAAGTCGCCATATTGCGGTAAACGCGGAAAACCTGAGCTTTGGGAATTTAATTCGAAAAATGTATATTTTACGTTGGACAAATTATGTCATCACTTTAAAGCAGGTGACAATGATCAGAAAATTTTATGTGGAAACGAATCAGTTCTGCAGTTACAATATTCAGACAAAGGTATCAGATTTATGTATCTAGACGAAATCTGGGTGTATCAAAATGCTTCTAGTATCCATCGTTAGGTGCACGATCCCGACATCAAAAATAATTCATCCAAAATTAAAGCGAAAGTAAAAGGTATACCAATTTACACGCGGGGTTTAATTTAGGGTTCTTGGAAAACTACGACTACTTACTGGATTTGGCGAACAAGGACTGGGATTATCATTAAACTATGAACATGGGTCCATTTCAAAATTGGGTGATTGAACAGTAGATTCCTTCTTTATATATCTAACAATTTTAATAATGTTTACATTAACAGTATACAGGAAATTGTGCAATCAATTCCACACATAGATTTTATGCACAAAATGAAAAAAATTTGCTGCTCACAAAGATAATTTGGCAGTTACCCAACAAAGGTAGTCCTGACGATGTCTCAATTAGCATGATTAAAGTGGCGCTAAATCAATTCATTTCACCATTACTCCGTTTAGTAAATATCTTTGGAAATGGGTATCATTCCCGATAAATTAAAAATGGCACCATTCTTCCCATTAGAAACGTTTCAAATACTATCAAGGTTCAAGAATTTAGGCCAATCAACATGCTTCCTGCCATCGCTAAAATATTAGAGAAAGTGTGTAGGTAGCGGACCGCGAAAATTTTATTATTGTAATAAACGTTTGTCAAATCGCCATTGTTATCACGATAGAAAAGATAATTAGTGGATTTTCAATATCTTGATAATACGTCGTAATTTGCTAATGTTTTCAAAATATTTTATTTAGATATTTTATGTAAGGAATGTAAGATTGTTTATAACTGATATTTGTCTAGGGTTGTAAAACACATGTTGGGGGTGAGCAGCAGGTGCACGCTTAAAAATGCTTTACTGAAGAGACGTAACGAATCATTGTAATTTCTTATGCGCGCTCTTGGTGTAAAAATATCATTGATCTATTGATTAATTACGACAGAACGGGCCGCGATCGAAAGATATCTTAGTTGATTACTTGAAACCCGAGAGAGAAATGTAGGGTTGTCACGGACGAACGCATATTTTTATAATTAAGATTTCGTGCAATAATAATATGAAACTGTTCCAACGGAAATTAATGTTTCTTGTTTTTTTTATGTTACTTTTGAAAGATGGGGTGGATTCATTGTAAACAGTTTGTCTTTAAAAATATTTCGTGCGTGTACATTTTCTTTTGAATTAGCCAACACTAATTTGTCCTTTCTTTTGAGTGTTAGTTGTAATGTGTGTTTCAAATATTAATCTGTAAATAAGTCACCCTTTTCGAAGTTAAACCGCGTAGGTTAACGATTTGTGTCTGCGATCAATTAAGGGAATATTTATTCTAGTGTAAGAATGTATTTTTATATAACTGAAAGCTCGCAGAAAATCATTCACCAGCCTAGATAACAGATTAAATACCATACATTGTCTTGCAGAGATATCTTGTTCGTACGCGGACTCATTAAGCTGAAATCTGTTAAAATAAAAAGACAGTACAGGACCTTCTCACTCTGGTATTTGTGCGAATTAGCATTGTTGGTTGTTGTTTATATTTATATTTGTGTAGAGGTGGCTGGTGAATGGGTATAGGATACCGCTGGTTATTAATTGTAAAAGGCAATTGCTAGTAGGTGCACACTCCCAGGCCAGACCATTAAATACCTCGAATTTTTATTTCTATTGTTTTATTTGTTGTATAGATGAATGTGTAACCTGAGAGAGGAGCACTGTAGTTTTCTAACGCACTCAAACTTATATATCAGTCAGGATGTTCGTGATTTATTTATAACTTACCCTTGTTTTTTTTGTCAATTTGTTTAAGTAGAATTATTTGTCTGCGAGCTGACTTCTCTTTGTATCTGCTTAATTGTAATTTGATTTATGTATTCTGTTCTTTAGTGGTCACTAAACAATTGGGTACGTGCAAATTCCCTGTCTACTTTCTTTTGTCCTTTCCTTTACCTTATTATCACCTGTGCAATTTTACTGTTGTTCCATTTTATATGTACCGTAATTTGCTTTATAGTTTTATGAGCTTATTTAGTTGAAGACTGGCATGATTGGTTTTTTAAAGGACCACATGTTTGGTATTACGATTTCAATTATGATTTTTATTTTGATTATTTATGACCCAATTGTGCGTGTGACTACATGTGTTTTTATTATTGTTTCTGTGTAACTAAATTTCTTTTTATTCATTTCCTCTTAATGTTATAATTTTGCACGCACTTGAACCTGATTTAATGGTGTTCGTTATATATTTAACCCTTTCTTTGTTTTTCTGTGTTATTTGATTTATTAATGTACATGTGCAATTACTTATTTATGAATAAAGTGGGTTTTATTGGTGGTTCTTTCCCACAAGAGTATATTAACGGGCTGAACCACCGCTGCGCGACGTCGTTGATTTTAATTTGAGTAGTTTCATTTTTTTTACCTGCCCCTCATGATGCAACACGTACCTCATCCAGCCTATCTAACTTAGCACAACGTACCTACCACTAGACGGCCACTTCGTTTAATCAGATTTGAGGTTTGCGAGTAATTAAATATCAGACTTATAAATAAATTCTAATGTTTTAATTATTGCCCGGTAAGTCAAAGTAAGGCAGGTCATGAAGTTGAGCAATAGTGACACTATTGTCAGTCAAGTCAAGATAAATCACTTAGCGATTGTTTTGTTCTTAAATTTGTGGTATATAATCAATTGATTGACTATACAGGGTATCCGCGGTAGAACTACGAAGAATTCGTATACGTATTCTTTAACAATTTTAAGCAAAAATGATTATGTGCAGTTGAAGAAAAATGTAAAAGTAAGTAAAGAGAATACTCTTAACAGCTGCTTAAGTCCTAAAATTATCATAAAACAAAACTTTTAATAACGGTTTTCATTAACAAATTAACAAGAACACAGCACAGCACAAAAATGTACGTAAAATAACGAGGTGACAAACAAAAATGGTTACAGTTGTTCAAAATGAGATCCACATTGTAAAAATTGTAACAGCAATTTTGGTTGCCTAGCAAGTTTTACTACAATAAACTTAGAAAGTGTGTCTTATTTGACGTTTCATGTCATTTGTATCAAACATTATTTGAATGTAAATACAATTTATCATCTGCTTTGTAATAATTAGAATTAATTTAATTACAATTAAGTCATGCCTTATTAATTTTCAAATGAGAAATACAGTGATATGGTATTCCTGTACGGCTTGTTTAACGGTAATTGTTATGCAGCAGCAGAAGTGTACAAAAATCGTTTTCCAAATCGTTGTTCTCCTACTGACAAAACGATAGCCCGGACTTTTCACTGCCAGCGAGAAACAGGAAGTTTTCTTACACATCGAAGTGATCGAGAGTCTCCGCGACATGCGTTTGCAGAAGAGGGGCTGAGAGAAGTTGAAATCGATAGCCGAACGAGCATTGGAGGAATAAAAGCAGCCACTGGTAGAAGCAGGACTACGATTTCGAAAATTCTTCGCGAAAATGAAATGCATCACCTTCAACCCTTTCAGCACCTTCTTCCCGACGATTTGACCAAGAGTTTTGTGAATGGATGATCACACATGATGACAACATTCCTGTTACACTGTTTTGTGATGAGGCAACTTTTTCTCGGGATGTAGTGAACAATAATCACAATGAACACGTTTGGTCAGATAAAAATCCTCGTGAAATTACTATTACCGGATTTCAACATCGCTTCACGGTAGATGTTTGGGCCGGGATTATCGGGGACGGTCTCATTGGACCCCAAATTTTTAATAGAGACTTAAACTCCGAAATGTACAAACAATACTTTTAAGATTTACCAGTATTGCTTGAAGATATTCCCTTAATTGTACGTCAACACATATGGTATTTGCAAGACGAGTCTCCTGCACACTACGGGCGTGTTGTAACGGAGTTTTTGCACAGAAAATTTCCCAACCGATGGATTGGATCTGTACACTGGCCGCCCAGATCACCAGATCTCACACTTTTAGACCTTTATCTGTGGGGCCATGTTAAGTCGTTAATGTACGGGCGGAGTAAACCATCTTCAAGAGAAGAATAGATTGAACGAATTTTTTATGCATTTACCAACATTCGTCACAATTTCGCAATTATCGAATGGAAAATAGAGCTGCAAAGCATGTGGCATTATGTGTGGGAGTTGGTGGATCTTATTTTGAACAACTGTAACCATTTTTGAGTGTCACGCTCCGTTACTTTTGCTGTGAATTTTGCGGCCATGTTAATGTTCTGTCGGGTAAACCATCTTCAAGAGAAGAATTGTTATTGAACGAAGTTTTGTATTTACCAACATTCGTCATAATTTTAATTATCGAATGGAAAATAGCAGCTGTTAAGCATGTGGCATTCTGTGTTAGTTGGTGGATCTTATTCTTCGAACAACTGTAACCATATCTCCTTGAGGTGGTTACGTCGTTATTTTGGTGAAAAATTGCACATAATCATGTTTGCTTAAAATTGTTCAAAGAAATATTGTTATTACGAAGTTCTTCGTAGTTCCCTGAGACACTGTATATAAGAACTGTACAGCAGTCATGTAAAGAATAAAGTTCTCTATTATTATTACATTTTTAGATATCGACCGCCCATGATCTCCATTTATGTTAGGAATGAAAGAATGTGCACATAATCCTTTTGCATGTAATAGATTGTTCAATGGAATACTTATACGAATTACTTGTAGTTAACCCGCGATCGGT
The DNA here is from genome assembly GCA_036346205.1 of Vesta saturnalis. Lineage (NCBI taxonomy): Eukaryota > Metazoa > Arthropoda > Insecta > Coleoptera > Lampyridae > Vesta > Vesta saturnalis. The sequence continues at coordinate 546,473 of JARFJB010001540.1, forward strand.
ACCGTTATAGGTAAAATTCACAGTCATTGGTAACCGTAAAGTTAGATTATTATCTATTACATATTAATGTCGTACCTTTGTGTCAGTTTCTGTTGGTACCAACGTAATATTTTTATTGGTAATTATGACGTTCATGGAGACTAAAATTTTTTTAACCTGAATCATGTACAGTGAGCGTAAATTTAAATTGGTACCGACATCTTTATCTAACATATTAATGTCGTACCTTTTTAGTTTCTGTTGGTACCAACTATACTAATTGGAAGGAAATAATAATTTAATACTTATGACCTGAATCGATACTAATGAGCGTAATAATACTAACATACATCAATTTAACATTTCAGGAATTCTTATTCTTTGTTGTTGACAACTCGGTGCAGGTCAAAGAGTTTCGCCAGTATGTTACTTATACAGACGGGACTTCAATACATGACATGACATCAGGATGCTAGGTAAATCTATTTTTCCTCTTCGGACAAAAGAAACATCTAGGCTTCGCCTCACTTGATGGCTCCACAGCTTCATGAGGCTTTCCTTCAGATCCCAAAACATTTCTAATTTTTTGTCGCAGTGGAATTGAGAGTGACATTATACTTGATCGACGAATAATATGGGGCTTTGTCAGTTGCTTGGCAAGATCTGTTAGAAACGTTCTCCGCTGTAGCTTTGTGTTTGTATTCCTGTAGTATATAATTTGTGAGCTTATTCCAGCAATATTGAGTAATGAGCAAAACACAGTTAACGGCCACCTGTTGCTAACACTTGTAGTAGAATATTCTGCCTTCATTCTGTCTACGACATCAACAGCTCCTTCTGTGAGATTGTAGAAAGTGATAACCGAAGGTTTCAAGGCACCACCACTTTCTGGATCAATTTCATCGTCTTCATGAAATGATGACAGCATCAAGACATTTTTCTTAGGTTTTGGTACATATGAAGTTAGAAGGCATTTGTTGGAATCCATTCCCCAAGCAAACATGCTACTATGCGTTTTTCGTAATTTAGTGTCTATATCATCAAACCTAATAGCCTGTAAGAGTGAGTGGAATCGACGTTCTGACATAGTAGCAGCAAAAAATTCCGGAGCTGTTCCGTCTGTACACCAAAGTTCTGCGGTATTTAAATGTTGGGCCCTTTTGACTCCGGCAAGGTATAAAAGTCCAATGAATGCGCACATTTCATCAAAATCTGTCGGTGTGTTATGTTTCAGGCTTCCAGTAAGTCTAATTTTTTGGAGTTTTTTATTGGTGCAATCCGTAATATGCTGAATGACTTGATCAGAGATATAAAGCTTCCAGCAATCCAACACTGTTTTGGCTTCTTTGGCAACACCCTTTACACCTGGCAACTGTGTAATTATATTTTGACGTCGGGTTTTTCCAACTGGCTTTTTATCTTTGTGCACTAACCACTTAGTACCGTTGTTGCCAGTATAATGATGACTTCTGTCAATAATTTCCATAGATGCAGGGCTTTGTACAATCTGTTCATGTACTTCGCCACGTGAAGTAGTGGATTTTGAGGAATCGGTGTCCGATTGATTTTTGCCAGTATAAATAGATGCAGGGTTTTGTACAGTCTGTTTATGTGCTTCGCCTCGCGAAGAAGTGGATTCCGTGTCAGATTGATTGGTTTTATCCTGCTGCAGATCATCTTCCTAAGTGTTCCTGAGTGCTTTAGCACGATAGGCCTTATTTAGCCTGTTCAGGTCCACAATCATAAAAAAAAATACTCTCCCAAACTGCTACTAAACGTTGCTGCTCCCTCTAATATGCCATCACAAATACCAAAAATAAGGAAAATCAGTTAAAATTAGAGTCAATTTTTAGTCTCATCCACAAAAAAAAAACCGTCACGGAATGTACCGATATTAGATTTTATCTAACACACTTCAAAATTCGCATCTACGTCGTCCGTACCGCGTTAGAATCTTACTAACATCTCGACATGAACGAATATCATAGCAAACAAAACAACCTTCGGTTGACGCTCGTGTAAATTGATGGTGAGGGCGACTAGAAGAAAGAGTGCGAGAGGCATAGCTTGCCAGGCGTTGAAATACGAGGCGCGAACAAAAAGTTGTACAAAAAAATAGAAAAATGTTAGAAAAAATCTAACACCGGTACTGATCGCGGGTTAAATGGGTTACTCGAGACTCAACAATTTTCATGTAAATAAAGTTTAAATAGTTTGAAAAACTATGTGCAACGCTGCATTAGTTTCATTTACATTAAAAATATAGGCAAATTTAAGCTACGGTAGTCGCTTTTTTTTCTTTTGACAGTGCTAACATACTCTCCCTAGATTTCCATGGCCTACTCTAATGCATGTATAGGTTAAGGTTATTTGTTAATTTAACTAAATTCATACACATCGCAAGGAAATAAAGTTCCAACCCGTTTTACGGCAACGCTAGACAATTAAAAACTATCTATTTAAAGCTTTTAACCGTCTTACAAGTTCCGATTTTTGTGATTAATTTTTAAAGTCTATTAACAGACGTCTCGGATTGTACTAATGGCAATTAAATGAAAATGTTTGAAATATGTAAGCTTAATATATTTTATGAATAACAAAAGCAAAGATTCGTGCCCTTTAGGAAAAATATTGAGCTAATATTTTTATAAAAACTCATAAAGGTCCCCTTGAAAAAAAATTCCATTCAAATTTATCAAAGTTATTCGCTCAAACATTTCAATAGGATGAAGAGAGAGGAATTAGCATATGTAAGAGACATTATGACAAAGGGGGTGAGTGAGAGAGATGGGTGACGACTAGCGATGTGGAAAGAACATAATAATTTACTACAGGATGAGAATATAGAGAATTGATAACAGATTCGCGGAAGAATATCAGGAAACTCGTGCAAAGAATTTATGATAACTATTTTTACGTTTTCAATAATGAATGTTTTTACCTATATAAGCATTTCGAAGGTTTATCGGCGTAAATTTTGTAATAAAACCAAGCATAAAACAAACGACCTTTCATTATAAATGAAAAAAAAAAGCGCAACCAATCAAACCAATTTTTGTCTTTGATGTACCTACCACCTTTTGTTTCGTATGAAAGTCTAAAGTCTTTTGTTTTCACTTATCTCTTGTTTTCAACTTTTAAGTGTTGACGTGAATGATTTCTACTTGCGATTGTTTTCTGGATAATAATTTGTCAGTATAATAGATCTTGCCTTTTAATTAAATTTTATTGTGCTTGCAAGATTAATTATTGTCCACAGTTTTGTTGGATTAATTATTTTTCATTATTGATTAATGACGTTATGCAAACTAAATTACTTTAAATTTGTATGTATTGTGAAAAAGATTTTTAATTTTTCATAAAGAGTAATTAATTATTTTGTGTTATTAAACCCGACGTGGTATCTAAATTATAGCAAATTTATCCTACCGCCATCTTTGAACAAAACGAAACATTAATGTATCAATACAATTCATTCTCGAATAACCAGAACCCGTTCATTTTCAAACACTTCTTTCCGTTTCAAGTTACCAGATGACAACAATAGCATAACGAACTGAAAATCACAAAGCAAATACAGTGCTGAAAACGCTGTAACCTTTCTATACACAAATCCTTTTCTTCCACCCTTGCCCTTTCAACATTATTAATAAGCAAGTTAGTGTTACTAATCACAGATGTTTGTACATCACATGCCCACTACTACTGAATGTATCTATAATCTAAGTACGGCAACTGTAATCTCCAATGCTGTGGTGGTGGTCTTGTATTTGAGTAAGGCTTGATACAGTGGCGGCTCTTTAATGAGAGCAAGTGAGCAGCGGTCTATAACTTATTAGAATCTCACTTAAAAACTACATACATGTTTATGGCGAAATTGATACATACATAATTATACAGAAAGTATTGACCGCATAACAATAATAATTATGCATTTCTTTTTATACGAGGATAATAACAATGGATACTAAACAAAACCGATAACCTACCTATTTATAAATGAAGATGTATTTGAAATTTTAAAGAAACGATCGTTAGGTACTAAAATGACTCTAAATGTTTTATTATATTTTTTTTATTAAAAACTTTATATTCAATTATTCACATAAAGCACATTACTTAACTTAGTACCACATCAAACACTAAAAATCAAAATAACTCGGAAACGCACTGGAATTTCGAAACAGAAGAAGGTACATTATTTTTGTTAAACTGTATGTAGATAATGAAAATAACAGTTTTTTTAAAAAATAGTCATTGGCGTAGAAGTTCTGTTTATGAAAGAGGTTGAGGACCCCCTCCACTCCGCCACTGTGCAAGTTTGTGAACATTCTTATCGCTTGTTTTATGCCCCTTAATTAACAGACATTATTCCCCCAACATGAAAAAAATCTAAGCATTCGTTTATGAGTTATAATGAAAATTTGAAAAAAAAAATTATATTCAACACTCTGTATCTCGGAAGCCTTCTACGACATATGTTTATAGGAACTTTTCTTTTTAGAAACATGTGTTCTATCTCCTGTTAAAGTTTGTCTACAAAAAACTGACTCACCCTGTATATATATATATATATATATATATATATATATATATATATATATATATATATACATACTGGGTGTATCAAAAAACGTTCCGCTAATTTCTAGGACGTTAGTTTGGTTAATAAACATGTGTCCGAAAATGCATCCTTAAGCAGATACGGCCATGCAAAAGTGGCCGACAAAAATCCTTTTTTTTATCTCCGAAACGGTTTAAGATACCTAAATGAAATTTAGATCATAAATACCTTTGATTAGGTCATAAAACATAGTGTTGGCAAATTTTCAATATTTTTCTACAGGATCGTAGCTAAGGGGGGAGGTCGCTACTTATTTTGCCACCAAACTTTTTTTTATGGGGATATTTTGAATTTTGTTGAAAGTAAAAAAAATTACTGGTTTTGGAGTTATTTAAGGTTTTACATGTTTTACCTAAAATAAGAAAATAAAAGAAGTATTGAGTTAATTTGATTTACTTGAATTAAGTAGGCTTAAACTGCAGACTCTCGATTTTTTTAATTGACAAATTCGTTTGACATATTGTTGTTGATAGTTTTGGTTTGTTGAACAAGTAATAACGCTTTTAAAAACTTTGAAATTGAATATGTACACTAATAGTGACTACACCGATATGTTGTTAACATTAGGGGAATGTGATGGAAATGCTAAAACAGCGAAAAGTAGATATGCGGAAAAATGTCCAAGAAGATGTGTTCCGGATTCAAAAACATTTTTGAATTTAGTGAAGCGGTGTCGTGAGACTGGAACCGTTAAACCAAAAAAGGTAAATTCTGGTAGACTACGAGTGGCAAGAATTCCTCAAACAGGAGAAAATGTTTTAAACTTAGTTGTTGCGGAGCCTACGGTAAGTGTAAGAAATGTGACATGGGCAAGTAACGCAAGTATTTCTAGTGTACGTCGTGTATTAAAGGAACAATTACTGCTCCCGTTGCACTACAAGAAAGTACAACAACTATTGCCTGAAGATCTTTTTTGAGAAGAAACTTTTGCAAATTATTACAAGAAAGAATGAGAGAGAACCCTGATTTTTTTCACCGATACATCTACTTTTACTAGACAAGATATATTTAATAGTCATAACAGTCAATTCTGGGCAGAGGAAAATCCAAAGGTTAAACGTGTCACGCATTATCAACATAATTTTAAATTAAACGTATGGGCTACTTCAATGGGCAATCGCCTCGTTGCATACCATATTTTTGATGGAAATTTAAATGATGATGTTTACTATGAATTTTTGGATAACCGTTTATTTCCGCTATTAAAAGATTTGCCTCTTGATCTACGAAGAAGTATGGTTTTTAGGCTTGATGGTGCACCACTTCATTTCATTAAACAAGCTAGAAGATGGCTCAACGAACATTTTCCAAATCGTTAAATTGGTCGATGTGCTCATGCTCCTATCCACTGGCCACCAAGGTCCCCTGACCTAAATCCCTTGGATTTTGATGTATGGAGTTTAGTTAAAGAAAATGTATATTCAAGCGAAATAAACACCATTGAAGAACTTCAAGCGAGAGTTGAAAATAATTTAAGAATATTAATTCAAGAACCACGGCCACTCCAAAGGAGTATGTTTTCACTAGAAAAACGTTTACGATTATGCATTCGTGAAAATGGTGGGCATTTCGAACATCTAATGTAGTTAATTAAATTGTTTTTCTGCTTGTTTTGTGTTTTTCGTTGTTTTTTTTTAATTGTTTCCTTTGTCTGTTCTGTGTTAATGTCATACAATTGAAACCTTTTTTACATTTGCATAATTTACAATATTCTAATCAAAGGTATTTGTGGTCTAAATTTCATTTAGTTATCTTAAATCGTTTCAGAAATAATCAAAAAAAGGGGTCACTTTTACAGGGCCGTATCTTCTTAAGGAGGCATTTTCAGACACATGTTTGTTAACCAAACTAAAGTTATTTTTTATTGTTCCATTTACCCTAGCCATTAGCGGAACGTTTTTTGAAACACCCTGTGTATACAGGATCCGGCAGAGATGTATGGTGTTTTTGAAATGACTGTTACGCGCGCTTGCGTGATCACACTGTTTTCAAAAAGTTTCTACTCGATGACATATGACATTTTAGTAAAAACCTGGTCAAAAGCCCTTGAAAATATCTAAAGCTACTACGACAGTTTCACTGGACTTGTCTGTGTTATTCCAAAGACACGTGCAAGAAGATCGCCAGTTGAACGACTCTGTCTGAACCGACACTGGTGGTTGTTGACTCGTTTATTGGACTCGAGGAACGAAAGTAGTTGGTAGTTGACGACTTTTTCCATGATTTTCGATCGAATGGAAGTGAAAGCTATTGGTCGGTAGTTTGAGGGACCGGTTTTACCGCCCTTTTGAGCAATAGGTTAAACACTCGCCAACTTCCACGATGGGGGAAGCTCTCCAGATGACATGGGATAGAAAAGAGTGTGGACAATATAGGTACTAGCTCTGGGTAGCACTTTTTAAGGACGATAGCTGACGTATCTTCACGTTTTGAGGGTTTCTGAATCCATTTTAGCCATTTTTTGCGTGTCATCTGTGTGTATGCGCGTGTGTGTGTGCGAGTGCGTCTGCGTCGGCGTATGCGTGTACGTATGCGTGTGCGTATGCGTATGCGCGTGCGTATGCGTGTGAATGTGCGTGTGCGTATGCGTGTACGTGTGCGTGGGCGTATGCGTGTGCGTGTGCGTGTGCCTGTGCGTGTGCGTGCGTGTGTGTGTGTGTGTGTCAGACCGGTTGAGTTGGAGTGATAAAATGTGGCATGCGGCTATTATGACTAAATCGTAGATCCGTGTCAACTTTTGGGACATATAGGACCACCGGGAGCATCTGTTAACCTACTCAGTTTTCAAATATTTTCAAGTAAACTAGTCCTTTAGATGGAGCAATTGACATTTCTCACATTCATGGAAGATACTACAAAACTATTAGATATGAAATATCAAGCTGATCGAGGCACTAGAAATGATATTTAACAAAACATCATTTTTATATAAATTAAGACTTTTAACCAAGATTTTCGACTGGGACGCTGCAGAATTAATATAAATTGTTTAAAAAAAATATATATATATATATATATATATATATATATATATTATATACATAGTTTCAGCTTAAATATCACACTTAAAATGCACAAAAATAGTAAAAATTAAAAATCTGTAACAATTTAATAATGTGCTAACATTAAACGTTAAATATAGAACTATCGGTCTAGTGGTCAAATTATCGGACTGGTAATATAAGCAATGAGAAATCTAACCCCCCACCGGAGAAATTACTTTTTTTTGTTAATATTGTTTTTAAATTTTATTTTAATATGCATTAAATTTTAAATCGCGTACTTATTCAAAACGTTGTACATGTACACTGTGTTCCATTTTGGTTGATATTGTAGGGTATCTCGTTTGTGGGCAAAGATGGAAAGACGCGGTTTTCGCGACCCTGTTCTACTTTTTAATGAAACGAAAGTTGCCACAAACAAAATTGTGATAGTCCTATTAGTATTTGAGATACAGGGCGAAATTCGAAATTTGCACATATTAAACACCCCCCCCCCCCCAACTGCTTTGCCTTGTAATTTATCGAAATGGTGGGTTTTATACGGAATATTCCGCAGAATTTAGTGGCGTGCATAGTTTTCCCCACAAGAAGTCAGTTTCTTTGCAATAAACCAAAGTTTTTTTTTTTTTAATGGAACGCCTTGTATATGTTTGATTATATAATGGAGCTTACTCTCAGCTTTCAAAAAATATATATTGTTTGGCACTTGTTTTGCATTATTAACCTCAAAAATGAATGTTTCGTTAATTTAACATTTTGATGATATAGTTGGCCATGAAAAAACAAGGTTAAGGGTTAGGAAGTTTTATGCAAAAACACAAAATTAAAACTAAACATAATACCTACAGCTGACCATTATGTCTTATACATGCTTCACACACTCTTCCAATTCGTTCTATAGCATTAAGCGCAATAATAGAGTGATCTTGTAAATGTCTGAAAGCTTCTCTAACTGCATTTGTCAAACGTTCCTATGTTATTATATTGAGTTTGGTTTATTTTATTTTGCAAATAAAAGTAAATCTAAGACTGACAAGTCCGGAAACCTAGGAGGCCATCTTATCGGCCCATTAGTGCCAAAATTGTTTTCCAAAAACGGGCGTATAATTTGCGCATTGTGAGATCGGGCTCCATCCTATTGGAAATGAATTTGGTCCAATCGAGCTAAAGGAATGCCATCTAATAATTCAGGCACAACCATTTCCAAAATGTCCAAATATCTAGGAGCAGATAAGTTCCCCTCGAAAATTTAAAATGTTATTTTTGATCCTAATATAAAGCAGGAAACGTTTAGTCCAAATCGTCCTTGTTGTCTTCGGAGGAATATTTGGTGTTGATTTTATTGAGACCAGAATCTGGTATTGTGCCTGTTTAAAACAACTGAACTGCTAAAATGTGCCACGTCTAACCATACGACATTTCTTCCCAAGTTAGGTACTATATTTAACATGTTTAAATACCAATTGCAAAATATTACCCTACGTTTAGCGTCGCCAGGATGTAGATGTTGAACAAGCCTAAATTTATGTGGTTTATATTTATGGTGGCATAGTATTCTTTGGATTTTTGTTTTTGAAACTCCAATACTACTTTCTATAGTTCTGCAAGAACTTATCGGATTTCCCTCCACACTGGCTAGAACGGTAACCTCATCATTCTCTCGATTTTCTTTATTATATTTTTTTGAGCTGTGTTTAGAAAATGATCCATAACTAATTAAATTTCTTTTTAATCTGCAAAACGTGATTTTACTAGGTTGTCTCCGTTCTGGAAACCTACATAGATGTAAAGTTACTTAATTATCAAAATTAATACCAAGGAGACATTTACCTGTTAAAATACAAATTTATTGCCTCATCAGCGTTTTCATTGCTGTGACCAAAGCACATCCGCATATCATATTTTTCAAAGTTTTCAAAATTTTTATCTCCTGCCATATTTTGCACAATGAACACACAATACGATTGTTGCACAAAAATAACATTTTACAGGTCAATTACGTTTAGATCAGACTAGACCCCGCCTACTTACAAATTTAGATATAAAGTATTCTTTATAAGTTTTATTGCCATTAATATAGTTTTCTGAAGCTGTAAGATGCATTTTACCCAATTAAAAAAAATGTGCCGGTTTGAGTGTTTGGAAGCTTCGCTATCGCTCAGCCTCCAAACATGTCCGTCGACCGGTTAACGTCCCTTACTGTTATTAATACTCAATATACTATAAAGGAGGTGCTCAAATTGATTCCCATTGCTTCAAGTACATAGTGCATACCTTCATCATATATATGCTACATAAAGCATTACAATACGATATTTATATGAGCAACATGTATTTCCTTTTAATTCCTGATTTTGTTCGAATAATGGCAATTTCAGTTTCTAAATAAGCGTCTGCTGCATCATTACCTTTTTTATTTGAACAAAGATACCACACCTAACAGGCAAATCGTGAGCGTCTGGCTAAGGTAGCAATGAGGCCTGCCAAAGCTGACGTTAGCTCTGAGCTTACACCGCACGGTATTAATCTGTTCTCTTGTTTCAGGATGAAGCAGCGAGGTCGAGCGATCCCCTAGCGTTGGTACACCTGAGAGGTGGAGTACGACGCCCGCCTCCGCGTTGCGGTAGGAGACTTGCGACGGAAATCCGCATTGGGCAGTGTCACCGGTGCCAAGGTTTCCGTCACGCACAGGATTGCTGCAAGGCGACGGCACGCTGTGTAAAGTGCGCCGGAGATCACTCCAGTTAATGTAGTAAATCCCACACAGACCGGGCAACGTGTGTTAACTGTGGTGGGGACCACCCCGCTAGCTACAGGGGATCCCCGAAGTTCCCTCGAACTCCACAACGGAAGAATAGGGAGGGACCACAGCGACAGAAGAGTACACCACCGACAGCTGCGCCTTTTTTAACTCGTCAGTTACGCCCGAGCGACGGCAGGCGTAGTTTAGAAAGAGTACCGATATCGTTGCCCCGCCTACCCAACCCACCTTAGGGTTCGACACCACATTGGCCCTACTCGGAGGTCTCAATATGGAGAAGGCCCCACCTGTCATCCGGAAGGTGGCAGAGCCACTCGCTCAGACGATAACTGCGACTGACCTGTGTGGGGTGGTTATTACGCATGGTCAGGAGCTGCTTGACCTTTTTGGTCACACGATCCGATGCGAATATTGGTGCCCAAGGTTAAGTATACAGTATCGACTTCATGTGTTCTGTCTAACATTACCGTTTTTCCTTCGGGCTTCAGGCTTAGGAATACTAACCCGACAACTGTGCTGTGGTGACCTAGTAACTACAACATGACTCGTATTGCGATAAACTACCACTTGTTTCTCTCTTTTACAGATACATTGGGTATCAACAGACACACTGATATAACACCCAACCACAGGACACAACCACATCCATCCACAACCAACAAGAACCCCCAACAATCACTTCACAGCACCTGCAATTCACAACACGCAGCATCCAAGTGCTGACGGAGGAAAAGCAGCACACGAATACAAATACACTATATATATATATATATATATATATATATATATATATATATATATATATATATATATATATATATATATATATATAGCTGCAAGAAATAATTTGACCCACTTCGTTTGAAATACAATAATATAAGGGCAGAACTTTGAGTATAGGGTCTAAAACGGACTAATTATTTAAAAACATTTAAAATTGCATTATTATAGTCGATATTTTGAAATAACTTCATTTCTTCATAGGGACTAAATAATATTAATGAAAAGTGTGTATTTACTAAGAAGTATCATGGAACAAATGTTAATTAAATATGACTAAAATGTAAGAATTGATCTTAACAAGATATGAATTAATGTAAACTGGACAAAATGAAAGACCACAACCACAATTTCGTCGTAAATAATTTAATTAACTACGTACATAAAGAGTGTTAAGGAGTTGATTATCAGACATCACATTATATTCTGAATGACAATATCTTTGAATATTACTCGTTCTTCTTTTAGTGCTAATTATCGCATCCACAGGGGCTGAAAACATGTCCTCTCAAATCCGTGCATGATCTTTATTTTCCAAGAGCGTAAAGTTCAACTTGTCCGCATGTAAAGTCGCGGAAAAAGGCTACCATACGCGGACAATTTCAACTCTACGTTATTACATGCAGAAACGGAAAGAGGAGAAAAAAAGGAGAAAAATGAGATGGGTTCGGGCGAGGTCAAGAAAGTTCAGGTAGAGATAGAAAGGGCGCCAGGTGGCGGCGGTCCCCAAAAGAAGAACTCACCGTTATCACAGCTCCTGAATAACGATGTCAGAAAGAGGCGAATAGGTAACCGTAGCAAATGAGAAAGGAGAAACTAAGAGGGAAAAAGAAACGCGTGTTGTGGGATAAAACATAATAAAATACCGGCAACACAAGTTTAAACAAAATTATTTCGTAAAACATTAAGTGTGAAAGGATAATGTTATAGTAAATTATTATTATAGATAAATAGGGACCTGTTTAATTTCGAAAGGCCTTCCTGAGGTAAAGCTGTTTTTTTTTAATCGTGAAAAGTTAATATTATGCTAAATGATCAACTAAATTTAGAAATATTTGTTATGTCCTAACAAAAGTTTAATCTAAATATGTGAAAGAGAACATTAACAAACAAATACAATTTAATAATCACAAACATTAAAAATATGCCCGACAATTGTTTACAAAACGGTCGTCGTTGAAAGAACGATTTACACACAAATTAAATTAAAGGACTAATGAAATAGTAAGTAATTTGATGATACAATAATACACTATTTTTAACAATTATAGTTATAGATTGCAATCAACAAAAACGAAAGAAAAATGAAGTGGAAAAAGGGATTTCAGAATATGTTAAAGGTAAATAGTATTTTAGCGAAAGCAAGAAGTTATCCTAGTAGTTTTTCTTATTTTATCGTTAAGGAAAGCAGCAGAAAGGAACTGAGGTTATAGGGGTGAAAACTATGATCAAAAGCGTCTGACCTTTTTGTTCATTTCTACGATGATTGATGATATTCTATTTAAGTTATTTTTTACGAGATGAACCTAAGATGTATGAAGATGGAATTTCTAGGTAAGTTATAACATATACAAATACATATGGTATACTCTTAAACTTCTTTTAGTTGCAAAAAAGTTGTGGAACAGTAACGACAATAACCAGAACAAAAATAACTGCAAGTGCAACTATGAGGTCAACGGAAAGTGCAATGGAAGGTTCAAGCTGCAAATTGTAATGAGTCGTTAGAAAAGGCTACAGAATAATAGATTCACATACCTTTAAAATGGAAGGCGAGCTGTTGGTGATAAATTGTATGAATGTTATACTCCTAAAACGGCACTATGCGAAGAAAACAATGAATACTCGGCACTCTTGAGTAGAAACTTTATTTTCTTTGTGAAACAAGTCCTTTTTAAATATCCTTCTAGCGAAGATTGAAAATTAATTCAGAAACTTATTTAGGACTGCTTCAGCAACCAAACACCATTAACTCAATAAAAAAAAACTTTTATGTAAAAAGAAAGTGTTACCTATAAACTAGCAAAATGTGTGTTAAAATGCAGAAGATTAAACATTTTGAATAGCCAAACGTAATGTTATATTGTAAGAGACAATAAATTGTTGAAAAAAACCATTACAAAGAGAAAAGGTGTGTTGTATAAAAGTATAGGCAACCAAAAGTACGTAAAGGTATATTTTTTTGTATAACATTAAGGTTAATTAAAAAAATGTAAAATTCAGTTCAAATCAAATGGATATTTTGAGAAATTTTTGTTACAACGTTGGTAGAATAAATATCATATACGGACTTGATCGGACAGAAAGGCCGTCGTTTGCGCAGTCTGTTATAGTTATACTTAATGCTATAATATTTATGCCTAATCAATCAATTCCTAGGGGTTGTCTTATGTTGTGCGTCGGACGTATTTTCGTCAAGGATAGGTAAATTATTCCAGAATAACATTTAGTGTTTCTGTATTATGGACGACGATTTTGCTTTAATATTTAGTTTTCTCTCCTTATCTAATCCTTTTGGAAGTGTACGAAATGTAAAGGCGCATTGGGGATTTTTAAAATGTTTGTCATTTAAAAACTTTAAACATACAAAATCTTCATCAAAGCTGCTCTTATAGACATTAGCAAAATTTACGAGGTCTGTAGACTGCATTGATTTAACATTAACTTTACCATTATTCGCCGAAACCATAGTCTCTTAAAAATCGTTAAAATCATAGATTTTTGTTTTTTTCATAGCCAGTTCCACCTAGTGGTGGAGAAAGCAACCAATTTTTATTTTGTGCTATAAAATTGTCAAACCATAAATTTACAGTTTCGACATCTCTATATTTTAAGAAAAAGCTGTAGAAACGCTAATTATATCTTCCGGTTTACGCCCAACTATACCATCATGCCAAATGACTGCAAGAGGTATTGACTCTAGTTATTTTTCCTACGGGGCGAACGTTTGGTTTTAAGCTGTCAGCCTAGGACAAAATATGACAGCCTTAAAGGTTTCCAATCGATGTAACATTATAACTTTTTCTAAGTCGCTACTAAAAAATATGTTCTGTTTATCTTGTCCTACAGTTTTATGTGAATCATATACCTCTCTGGCCTTTTTATACCTGTCAAAGTGATTATTCCATGATGAACATACATTACAATCCGGCTAATCCTGGGTGCGAACATTATTTTTGGTTTCTAAAATATGAAGTTTGCATGTTTCATACTACTCATTACCGAGGCGAGTGAACAAAATGTTTAAAGTCTTTAAATGATTGCGGTATAATCCGTAGATTATTTTGTTTTCGGGGTGTTTGTCGCAAAAATTATTAAACATAAAGGTAATATTAATGTCGCTGGACAAATACCGTCGATTGGACGATGCTGGCGGCGGTAATAAGTCGCGGAAGGTTGAAACGATTCTATATGATTTAGGGTATTTTCCACGTCTGTCTAAATCATCTTGTCTTTGCTTTTTTCGAACCCTATCGTTGTCAAAAAGAGTTTTGCACACATGTGCTAAAGTGATGTCTTTTTTCGGCAATGTAAAAGTTCATTTAGGGTTTCTCTTAGGCTCAGTTAGATACTTTCGTTTGGAAATAGCTACCGTGTAGTTTGAACGTATAAAAATTCTCATTTCAGAACGTGATATCGGCCAGTACAATGAATTAATATGAAAACGGTCATCCAAAGTAAAAATAGTGCAACACTTTTTTGTACATTTACATCCCATTTTTACCTGATATTTTTTTCGGTGTTAAATTTGTTTTTCAAGCTTTCTTTCCTTTAATGTCTTACTATACTTTCTTCGCTTAGTTTGTGCTTCTAAATGTAGGGGTGTACAATATCTACCGTTCAACTGTAATGCGTTGCTTGCTAGGCAAGCAATTAACTTTCAAGTTTTCTTAAGTTTCTGATACTGAGTGACGTCGCAATGGTGCCTTTATTGGAAAAAAATTATTATATATATATATATATATATATATATATATATATATATATATCCAAACTTAAATTTTGTTTGACTTCGTTGCTCGCGCTTGCGTATAGCCGTTTTCGGTATCCTCACTTGCATAATCGTCATTGGATGGTTGGTAATCCCCATCCTTGACGAAGTCATCCAAGTCGAAATGTACTGTTTCTGTTAACAGAGGGCCTGACGATGCTGGCATTGATTCATGGAACGAAGGGCAGATTGTTTGGTTTGAGTACTACTCGATGAGATAAATTTATTCATAATTTTGACTGTGTGTGTGTGTGTGTGTGTGTGTGTGTGTGTGTGTGTGTGTGTGTGTGTTAAATCGATGGAGGTATTTGAAGTTTGTGTTTCTCTAAATTTGTGGAACACCAGGGACATCATTGAATATGGTTTGGAATACAAATGACCTACAGGATCCTGATGGTTTACATCAAAGTAGGTTGAATTACAGTGCTGGTGGACGGCTTGCAAATTATTGTGCTAGTGGACGGCTTGCAAATCACTGTATTGTTAGACGGCTTACGAATCACTGACCTGGTGGATAGCGAGTCTTGAACTGGCGGCTTAGTAATTTCAAGATCCTTGCTTGTACATGGAGAATCCAGTTCCAACGCCACCACATGGTTAATCACACTCATCATATTTCTAATTCTTTTAGGAACGCTACAACATCTGCAAGAAAGGTTTAGCAGGTAAGTCAAAGTATTCAGAGGGATCAGAATAAGAAAAAGAATACACCAAAATATTAGTTGTGCTTCAGAAATCATATTCATGGATTCAACTGGCACTGTTGATCATGGTGGTAGTAAAGTATTTATTATTTAAACACAAAGTGAATGTGGTGGAATACCTACCTCTTGGTCTTATTAGAACGTCTTTTGGATGTGCTCAAAATATAGCTGTGGAACTTGAAATTTTAAAAAGTATGTTAGGAAACACAATTTTTATGGAAAAAGTTCTTTATGGCCCTTTTCAAAATGTTTACTGTGTGTATTTCATGTTTTACAATCTGTATATAGATGGTTAGTTAGTGCAAGAAACGGCATACCAAAGGACGCTGCAATGCAATTTTTTTAACAATTTAGATCCATCATGTATTCTCAAACAGTTTTCGAATGTTAAAAACTATACAACTCAGCAGTTGAGACAGCTAAAGAGTATAAAAATTACATTCAATATTTACATACCTACTAGCAGAGAAGAGATATGTGGGCAGTTAGTTACAGATCTTGACTTCTTGTCAGAGACAACCACACTAATAATATTTCAGAAGCTACTATGCGTTTATTGAAAAAGAACATTTTTAATCGAGTGAAAGCATTTAATAATATACAACTGGTAGAATTTTATTAACAAAGTTTGTAGATTACTATAAACGATGGTTACTTGACGCTGCCCACGATAGATTGATAAAGAATAAACTGCTTCAGACGGTTTCGTTGCCACCAACAAATTACAGAAAATTCAGAAAATAACGGACTTTTTTTTTGTGGAAGT
Organism: Vesta saturnalis; assembly: GCA_036346205.1. Taxonomy (NCBI): domain Eukaryota; kingdom Metazoa; phylum Arthropoda; class Insecta; order Coleoptera; family Lampyridae; genus Vesta; species Vesta saturnalis. Next base: position 563,080 of record JARFJB010001540.1, read on the forward strand.
ACTGCAGATTTATATTACATGGTCTACAAAAACGTTTTAATATTACTTGTTTTCGTGCCAATACAGGAATTATATGTAAACATATAGACTGGCTTCATATGTTGTATCATTCTGAAGTATATCGGAAAATAATAGATAATATGTCAACTAGAAATACTTTTTTTTAAAATTGCTACTGGCAATATGCCATCACAGAACTGACTGTTGCCATTGAACAAAATGGAATTAGAAAACAATAAATCAAATGTACCCGAGGATGAACGACAAAAGGCTGAAGAATTTAGTGGGTCCATTGTCGACCTAAACACAAACTAAGTCGACTGTACACACGCAGAATGGAACTGATGCACTAACATCTGCTGTAGACGAAGGACAAAAATTAGTTAGTGACTTTTCGGAACATCTAATTAGTTTTTTTTTAACTAGTCCCCATTAGAAATTTTGGTAGCCCTAAGAAACTGTGGAACATTTGGTTCATGTCGTTCCATACCAATCTAATAAGTAGGTAATTTAATTTAATTAATTGAAAACTTTCAGATTTCATCGAAAGAATCTTGGTGCGCGAATTCCTGTGCAACCAACAGCAGTTGCACGGCGAAAAACCAATGTAACAAGAAAAAAATCTCATGTGTGCAACACATGACCTCACAATACAATGTAATTGATAATTTAAACAAGCACAAGTAAGATTGAAAGAATTTAATGTGTTTTATAACTAGTGTAGTTTTTTTTTTTTTTTTCTATTAAACATTTTGTATTTTTTTCATATTAAATTGTTAAATTGTTTATTAAAGTAATAGTAAGACTTCCCCAGAAACAATGAAATATGACGACTCAAAACGAGTCAAATGAAAGAAAAATATTTGACCTAAGGGCCAAAAATTTTTTTTTCCAAAATTCAACTGAAATGGTCAGAAATTGCTCAAAACGTGTAAAATTGCAAAAAAAAATTTCGAAAATTATTGATCTGTGGCAAAAAATTTTTTTTAAAAAATCATCTGACTAAATGGTCAGAAATTACTCAAAACGCGTAAAAATGCAAAAATCGTTTCAAATGACCAGAAATGCCTTAACACGTCTAATAAGATAAGATCATACATTATGCGTCTTGAACCCAAGAAGTCGAGACAGCAATCAAATGTGCTGCCACTGCGCTACCGGAGGAGTTCACAAACAAACGAAAAACTTGGTAGATATTCAATTCTAGGATGGTTCACTTAGTGAAAAGTACTACTTAAAGTTTACTACGAATAACCGTTCGTATTTATACACTATGTAGTCGAAATCTGGAATTTCACCATTTTGACTGGACAGATCTCGCTCATCATTCCGTCTACACATGGATCCGAACCTGTACCAAATTTCATGACGATCGGATTATCTTTGTGGACGCTATCGCACTGACAGACAGACATACAATTTGAAACTTGGATGTTTGAACCTATTTTTTTCCAACTTCCGGTAGAGCAATTTTTAAGTATGGTAGCTCATTTTGAAGTATCTTTAATAATGCGCGGGATCTACTTCATCTATTTTCTATTTTGCGATAACTTGCAAAACTAAAGTGCTGCACTGTTGTGAGGTAAAAGTAGTTATGTCGGAGGAAGTCCACGTCAAGGCAGCAAAATTAAGAAGAAAGTACCACGTGAAATTTTCCTTATTACATAGTTAGGAATCAATAATTATATCAAATAAAATATATTGAAAATAGTTTTTTTTGAGAGGCTGAAATATTTCTGTTATATATTTAAGAACGCGTAACGTAGGTAAGCACATAATCTAAGAAAAATTACTCATTCTCCTATTGTATTGTTTTGTTTAAAATCTGTCAAAATTCCATATATTTAACAAGGTAATGATATAATAAGTAAGTACATAAATAGTATGTAGTGTTATTCTGTAACTGAAATAACGCTATACTACGTTTGCCGAACAGATATAGTAGATCTGAACTTAGAATGGTGTGTGGGTAGGTGACAACGGCGTCCGCGTGCGTGTGCGTGTGTGTGCGTGTACATGTCGTGTGCGTGTGCGTTGCGTTGCCGGCGTGTGCGTGTGTGCGTGCGTGCGTGCGTGCGTGCGTGCTGTGGTGCTGTGTGTGTGTGGATGTATGTTAGTTTCCACGATAAGTCCAGAAAGAAAATACCTACGTACTTAAAATTTTGTATTTAAGCTTATTTTCGTTTGGCTTAGATTTTGTGATAAATCCAGCGGAGTGTTATTAGGTGTTTATTAGGTTTATTAGGTTTTTGGTTTTATCAAATATATCTAAAACAGCTGCATATTTCACAGATATAAAATACCCAAACATAGACATTTAACGTATCGATTCATTATGTTCTATGCAATTTTTGATAGGTCGCATAATTTAGCGGTAAAAAATTCATAAAGTGAATAAGTGTTAAAATTTTTCATTACCTGAATAACGATTAATTTATAAAATGTACACATATTTTTAAGGAAAACTTAATTTTACATAAATTTCCTTTATAACGTTTTTTTTAATGTAAATCGAAAAAAAATATAAAAATTAAATAAATATGATTGAAAAAGCTGAAGCTCTATTATCGATACTTTTATGGAAGCCGGCGGCTATGGGCTATGTAACTTTTTTTTACCTTACATGTATTTATGTCTATGAAAGTCTATCTGACATGATGCTTTAAACGTCATCTGACATAGATTATTGTTTTTGTTTTAACAATGTTGCCTGTTTTAGTTATGAACGTGTAAAAAAGAGGTTGCATAGTTATTTAAAAATATCTGGTGTGGAACACCACACGACCTTCCAACCTACAAAATGGAAATTAAAAGAAATGAAATAATTTTAATAACATTTTTTAGAATAATTCTATCTTTATATAATTATTATAAGTTTTTGTTATGAATGAATAAGTTCAAAAGTAAATTTGTAATTGAAAATTATACCTTTATATACTTTTATAATAAGCTCATCACGTAAATATGCAACATTTTATAAAGCAAAAACAATAATCTATTTCACACAAACGTTTAAAACATCTGGACAGAGAGAGATTAGTAGACATCTAGACTTAAAAATTAAAGAAATGAAATAATTTTAATTATAATGTATCTTAGCACAACTATGCAACCTGTTTCATACGTTCATAACGAAAACTGGCAACATTGTAAAAACCAAAACAGTAATCTATGTCAGAATGACGTTTAAAACTTCATTCCAGATAGACATAAATAATACGTTAACTTAAAAAAAAATTCCAAAGCCACCCGCTTATATAACATATCAATGATACATTTTAACCATTTTCATTCATATTTAATTATCTTTTAATCTTACCTTGCATTATATTAAGAAACTTTATAAAGAAAGGCTATGTAAAATTAAATTTTCTTTAAAAAGTATGTCTTCACTTTTTCTTATAAACTGAATCGTTATTCAGATATTGAAACAAATTGAACTAATACAACACTCACACTGTAAGGTCCTTTCTTACAATTTTTATATTTGCCGCGGCTAAACTGCAATCGGTCTTTGTATTTAAACTAAAGAGGGGGGGGTTCGTCGGTAACTTTAATCTTAGCTCTACACTGTCCACATAAAATAATTAAAATAAAAGGTTTAAAATATATATTTTCCTATATTTACAAATCTAAATATAGCTTATTCTAAATCAACTAACCTAAACGTTAATAATAAACAAACAACTGGACGTTCTGCTGAGACGGCGGCGTCGCGTCCTTCCTTCCACTCGCTCAATGCGGTTATTTTGTCGAAGTCGTTTCTGGAAAATAGATTTTAATGCTCCCTAGTTACACTCAATAATGACCGTAATATTTAAATGATTAATAACGTAATGTTTAATTAATTATTTAGCTGGATACGGCCCTGTCTATAAAAGAAAAGAATTTATAAACAAACTACTGGTTATTCAAAACGAGGGTTGCGCGAATCTAGGTCACTAGTGAAAATCGATATCCCGAGTTCACTGTGGTACGCATGACGGTTGTACCGGTCTAATGCGTGCGGCTCTTTACCTTTAGTAATTTCTGGAAGACGGACAAGCGCGTATGCTTCGTGAAGCAATTTACTTTCGCGATGTATTATGCTTGAAAATATGACTTCTTCAGAGGTTTACTTTGCATTAAATTTAGACTAGGCGGATTATACACGTTTGGTTGTATAATTAATATTCGCACGTTATCTACTGGGCGGTAATTTTATGGTGGTGATTTCTTTATGCAATGAAAGAAATCTCACGTAGATACAATCGACGTTACTTAATGGTATACACACAAAACGCGTATTTATTAAAGGCGGTTTTATACTTGCGGAATAAGCTGGTGGAAAACAATTAATTGATTGCTTTCTGAAATTCGTTTACTAAGCGCGTGGGTATCGGGGACGGTTTCTTCTACTACAGGTCTTTGACGGATACTCTACGTTTAATTCGTTTGTGATTACAGGCACTTCGGTCTTCTCCAGCGAGCTGGTGAATTCAGGTGTTTAGAATGTAAGTGAGCGTAAATGATGAAAGCTGCAGGTCTATACAGTCCTACTTAGCTCTCGTCGTCAGGTATATGTTAACGTGGTGGGTGTATACTCCCGACTACCTCGTGGCTTTTGCCCGTAGCGGTCTGGGGGTTTGTGTGCTGGTGTTATTACTCCCGACTACCTCGTGGCTTTTGCCCGTGGCTGTCTGGGGTTGTGTGTGTTGCGTGAGCACTCCAACTACCTCGTGGCTTTGCCCGTGGTTGTCTGGGGGTTGGTGTGGTGTGTTGGTTACTCGACTGCTCGGGCCTAGCCCATCGCTTCTGGGGTTTGGTGTGTTTGTGTTTATGTTGGTGTTCTGAATTACTCTACAGACTTACGTGTCGTTAATCACAAAGATCGAGGATAGCTTATTTACAAAGGTTCGCGATGCGCGTTCGCAAATACAGGAGCTAAACTCGCGGTGGCTATCACTAGGTCTGCGGCGATTTACTTTCAAACAACCGTCACGTGCAGGTTTTCTGGAATCGGAGTTAGTCAAACGGACTAACTAATACAGGAGCTGGTGAAACCAACTAATAATTCTCGGCGGCGGATGCGTTCAAGTGGCGCGACGGAACTCTTCTACGGCTGCTGGTCGGTTACGGTTACGGCTATACTTCTCGGCGGCGGGATGCGTTTACGGCGCGTTTTAAATACCGATAGATAGAGATCTCAGATAGATATAATACTATAATTATTCTTAAGGTGCCGACGCGGTTTTTATAGAGGACCCTCAGTAGGCGGTGGCGGCTTCTGTTTGGGGAATCCTATTTGTAATTGGCGGAGATTACTCTGACGTATAAAACTTTCGATGTTTTATGAAATCTACGTTGGAGTGGAAACAAATTAATTATTGTTGTGCAATCAAACGAAATAATGAGCAATATATGTAAGTGACTGAGTAATACGGAATACTAAGAAATATTAGATTAAGTTTTGCAGGTGTTTGAATACTAAGAAAGCTTACATCATTTCGCCAATGGTTAAGTGCTTTCAAGGAAACAGAAGTGTTTTAAAACAAAAGTCAACGGTAGGCCGGTGTGTCACAAGTAAATGAGGACAGAATCCGAGCTTCATGCCTTCGAAGCCTTAAGAAATCGTTAACAAGACGCAGTCTGGAGTTGGGGTCACCGAGATCAACGGTTCATAAGGTAATTCATAAAATACTTCGTTTAACTGCTTACAAGATCCAACTGTTACACCACATTAAACCGGCAGACAAGATGACGAGATTTGACTTTGCTGTTTCTATGCTACACAAAATTGAAGAAAATAATTATTTTTTGAAAACTGTTATTTTCAGTGATGAAGCTACTTTTCATGTGAACGGGACTGTAAACAAACATAATTGCAGAATATGGGGTTCGCAGCCGCCCCATGAGTTCATTGAGTATGAACGTGGCACGCCCAAAGTGAATGTTTGGTGTGGCCTTATGCACGATAGAGTCATAGGTCCTTTCATTTTTGTTGAAAGGAATATCAATGGTGATGTCTATTGTGACATGTTAGAGGAGTATGTTTTTCATCAGTTAGATTACATTGAGGTGGAGAAGGGTTTAGTCCACTTCCGTAAAGATGGGACACCGCCACACTTCAGTATGCGTGTGCGTGAGGCACTTGACGGTCGACTAGGCAACATATGGATTGGAAGAGAAGGACCTATCCATGGCCTCCAAGGAGCCCTGACATGACTCCGTTGGACTTTTTCTTCTGGGGGTATATCAAGAAACTTATGTATGCGGAGAAAATCCGTGATGTTGGCCATCTCAGGAAACGAATAATCAATTGCGTGGCAACCGTCCCCCCAGACATGCTGGCCAGGACATGGGAAGAGATTGAATACCGTTACGATGTGTGCCGCGCCACTAACAGGGCTCACATTGAACTGTATTAATACGTAAAAAAACTTGAAAATGCAACCTTTCCAATAATGTATAAAACATTTACATACGTTTTTTTCTTCATTAAAATATTATGCCTCAAAACCCAGGAGTTCTTTTATAGAAATCCTGTATTTATTTAAATTTGTACAAGTATAAAGCTATACAATATACTTCCACTGCCATGGAAGTGCAGCTGCCGGAGTTATGAAGTAGTTAGATCAATAATTCCTTAAATTGTATGCGGATGACCGAACACTTATTTGAAGATTTTGTAGCTCTAAATCGAGATTTCGGCTGGTCTAATGTTTTCTTCAAATTGGTCTGGATTATATGGTAGACATTCCCGTTTTCGAACAGAATTATGCAGAATACAAGCAGATCTTATTATTTTAATAATTTTTTCCGGCGTATGACATTTTATTGGAGTATCTAAAACTTGAAATTTTTCTGCCATCATTCCAAATGAACATTCGATGGTACGTCTGTCCCAACTTAATCGGTAATTGAAGATTCTTTTTACATTATCCAATCTACGCTTTGATTATGCCATCATTAGGTAATGTAGTAAAGGAAATGCTTCGTCACCAGCAAAATAGTAAGGAAATTGATTAGTGCTCTCGTCGGTGGTTAATTTTGAAGATAGGGGAAACTTTGGGGCTTCACTTTTAATCCAATGCTTAATGGCTGAAGCACGAAAAATCCCACCATCGCTATTTCTGCCAGCATAACCGGTTTCAATTAACGTAAATAGACCATCAGCATCGCAACATGCCAACAGTACGATAGAATGGTACGATTCGTACTTAAAATTAGTTGATCCGGAATGTGGAATATGTTTCTCGTTGATGGCGCCTATGCAGATAAATTCCATAATAAATAGAAACGTTCTGCAATTTTTTTCCATTTGTCTATGTTTGGAATGGGGATATGTGGTTTTCTTAATATATCCCATGTAATAGATGTAGTTTCGGCTACAATTTGTGAAATCGTATTGTCCCCGCTTGCAAAATATAAAGCAAGGCTAACGAATGTGCCTCCAGTTACAAGGTGTCTGAAACAAAAACAAGGAAGTATTTAAAAGAGTTCTAATTGTAAATGTGTATGTATTTAATATACACTGCCTAAACTATATCTTTCAGGAGATGATTTCTCTAAACAATGACGATTAATATAAATGTTTTATTATTCCAGGAAGTGAATGTAAAAAGAAATGGAAAAATTTAAGAACAGTGTTTGTGCGGCATATGTGGTTCTTCAACTAAATTAAAAAAGCTTTACTACCTAACATCTTCAATGCAGTTTTCTTTGCCATTTATAAAAGCATCAAATACTGTGACTTCAGGAAATTTGCCAAGGGAATCAGAAGAAGAAGTACGTGATGATTACGAAGAAGAAAACTCGGATACATTAAATTCGCAGACAGCACTGCCTCTTCCATCTCGGCAGTCTGTTTTCCTGCCAGCACTATCTCCACAATTAATTTCATTGCCTAGGCCATCTCCTGAATCGCACTCGTTACCGCCGAAGTCGCACAACTATCCGTTCCGAACACCAAATCATCTTCAAAGTTGAAACGTAATAAAAAGTTACAAGATACTACGGATGAAAACTTTGATGAATATCTAAAAGCAAAAAGAAATAAACTTGAAGCTAACATGGATCACCTACAGAATGCCAATAAAATGTTTTTATTGAGCCTATTACCCGATTTAGTCAGATGTCTTCCCACCAAATAAGAATGTTTAAACGAAAAGTCATTAACTTAATTGATGATATATTGCAGAATACTCCAACGATTCCCAGTCGAAGATCAAGTATTTCGACAGAAACTTCACCGTCGTCGTCGGGCTATCAACCTATTTGCCCAACAATTCAAAGAGGGGAATCAAATACCTTGACGCTTCATAGTACAGAACATAATTCACAAATAACGTCGTCATATTACGAATTTATGGGAAATATATTAAATCCCGATGCTGAGGATATTTCTTAATTCATTTTTCATTTTTTGTTTATAGAAGAAATAAAATAAATGTTATTTCCTTACCTGAGAGTTATTAAAATCCTTTCTTCTGCTACAACACATTCTCGCATTTGAGTATTTTTCTTTGAATAGCAGGAACAAGCAATTGCACTAAATAAATATATGATTTTGGACATTCTATAAAATGCCTGAAACTTAGCATCAGATTCTTGAAGTTCTTTTGCAGCAACAAATTCTCTGCAATTTAAATTTTTTTCAATGTAGGGGTGAACCCAATACCTTCCTTTCTTCTGCCAGTTTCTTCGTCTTTTATTATAATAATAAAGGATAATATCTTCATCACTTGAATCACTAGACATGTTGAACGCCCAGTTTCACAATAGGAACAATAGCTTAACCGCCATAATAACATAATTTAAAAAGAACATATTTTAAACAGAGTTGCGAAAATCGAAAAATCTGTCCTGATATTAGAAACTTCAGTAGCGTGGTGTGCGATTCACAGTTCGCAACTAGTTTGTGATTTAAGTTTATAATTAGTTTAGCTTTTTTTTAGTCGCCTAATGTGCGGAGGGTCTAAGCGTACAATCCAAGAAAGAGAGATGAGCATAATGTCACTTACGATTTGCTGCGCAAACGCGCAATATAATTTAAATTAAAAATTATTATTAATTTTATTAAATACATAAATATAAAGTTTACCTCGAATAGGGTTTGAACCTACGACCTGTACTTTACTAGAGAACCGCGCTAACCAACTGCGCCATCGAGATTCAAGCCTCATCGATTTAAATTTTGTCTTTACGTATGTAGAATTGATGTATTCAGAATTTACATCAGTTCTACATATAGCAAATTTACATCGATAGTTAATCTCGATGGCGAGGTATCAATATAGTCATGGTGTTCAAATACCGAATAAACTTATGTATTTCATAAAATTAATAATAACTTATACATAATTACCTTTGAACTTATTCGTTCATAACAAAAACAATAATAATTTAAATTAGTTTATAACCTCAACAAAGTGAGTTTAAA
>JARFJB010001540.1:577500-592500 GCA_036346205.1 Vesta saturnalis
ACTGTGTACTTTGCCACGGTGTTTCAGAGTGTACTTCTAACGAATTTTGCAAAAGGTTTTACCGAAACCGAGACCGAAACTTAACACATTATTTAAAAGAAGTAACTTATAGGTAAGGTTAACAAATAATCCAGGCTGCCGATAAAATATTAAAACAATGATTTAGTAAGAAGATGCATTTTAAATATGTATGATTGAAACTGTGACCTCTAGAAAACAAATTACCTTAAAATTGCCACTGGTTCTCACTACAACTTATACCCGCAGTTTTAATGGAAAACATCAACCAGCTACTGAAAGCTGTTGCTCGGGTGACTGTTACCAACCTACCAAAACTGCAATACGGCGGCATATTTAAAAATTAAATTGATTGTTACACTGTGGCCCACTCTACCCTACACTTAAAATAGTGTGTAATTCAGATGAGCACATTTGGTCCACAAAAGGATTTTTTACAAAGAGTGAAACTATATGTAAGACTAGTATTATGTCATGAATATCCACTTATGCACCTCAGAATTTCATGAATCATCTAATATTTTCTGAAGTGAATTTAGGCTTTTAAATGTAAAACATCTACTGCCAGTGCTACAATCCACTGCTTTAAAATAATTCATAAAAATTTATTGGACTACTAGTGCAGGAGTGCTAAAAGTCACACTTTTGCCGAAATTACAACAGTTACATAAGATGTTACTGAATCTGAAATGTTTATTTCAGTAATATCACTCAAAACTCTAAAATGATGACAAATTCCTTAACAAGCTATACATTAATCCACAAACACAGTGAATAAACATACATTAGGTACTTTTTCGCAACACTTTGTCTAATTTAAGGAAATGGCTTATTGAAATATTTATAAGAGTATGGAATACATTCATCTTCAGAACCTGTTGATAATTTTGCGATATGAATAATAGGATTAAATATAATGAGGAAATGTCCGTTCATTTCGTAAAGCTAGATAATGTTAATTTTGATGTGCATTTGTCCTCGTTATCGAAATATCGGGTAATTTAACCTCAACTGACGTACCACGTCAATTTAAAATTGATATAACTCTAGCTTCTGCTACAACTTCTCTGCATGTTTCTTAGTATATTTCCTAAAAATAACAGTAACAAATGTCTAAGAGATGTATATGATTAACCACAATGATAGAAGAAAACAATGTTATTTAACACAGTAGGCAGGCCACCAACTACTAGGGTATGAGGGCCATTTCCTTCTTGTCTCCTATATCAGTTTGAATCTCTCTATCACACATGTCTCCCCTATCTTCAATATAATTTCCAGAATTCTCTATATTGGAATTACTCTTAAAACTGAATGTTTTTGAAAACGTTCTAAAAATTCTTTGCTTTCTTCGTATTAATTAAAGTGCTGCTACCAGGCCATGATGCCATATCGTAATACAAAGCTTCACATTAACTAGACGTTCATCTAATTCTGATGTTTCAATATTTAAGTCATGAATAACACTATGATTCAATTGTTTCCCATGTATATCTAATGATTTGCCTCGAAGAAGCGCATCATAAAATTTATTTCTGCTTTTAACTTATTTTTCTGAATGTATTTAATATTCGATAAATTTCTTAAAATTCTTCAAGTCATTTCAGTCTTTCCTTAGAATATAGTACTACTCTATATTCTAAGCATTGTTTATATATACACCTTTCCTTGTCAAAGGTATAAACAATGATTCTAGGTTTTTTCTCAAAATTTGTGTGTCTAATCTACCGTAGAATAAGATTTTAGTTGTGATTCTTATAACATAATTTATCAGTTATTTTGGATTAACATAATCAAGCACTGTTATGTTCTTAATATTTTGTAACACTTTACCAGTATTCGTAAATACATAAACAATGACTCTGATTAAAGCTTTGACAAGGAATTCCTTGTCCAAGGGGTAAAGCATTGATTAAAAAATTTTAAAACAATGGTTGAATCCTTATTTATATACAGCAAATTCCAACCAAAATGTCTGCTGAGGGATTAACACTGAATTATAACAAATATAATCAGTGGCGATTTAACACAGTTTCAAGATCTAACTAAAAGATACTCCGACTTTTTTTGACTACTTTGTTTAACTTATTACGTATTAACCACATGTACGTGTGTTAAATATAAGTGCTTACTTACGTTGAATGCATGCATGAAAATTTAACAAAAGCGAAATATTTTAAACAGTAAATGGAGTGCGGGTTTAAAACAACATTATCTAATACATATTAGCAGTAATGAATCCAAATGTCAACAAAGTGAATATTGAACAAAGTTGAAAAGTAGCATTATATATCACAATTGCTAATACAGCCACACAAATCTAAATAAGCACCTACTACAAAAACATAGATAACATCTATGAAATTGCTAAAATATTACGTTGTGTGTGATATGATGGAATTAAAATTTAAATAAATGAAAACATTTGCGGGGGCATAGGGATTATTGCTAGTTGCTAGACGCAAGTTTACTTTTAGTGCACGCGCTTTTTGAAGACGGTAAACAAAGGAACATGGGATGAAGGATGAAGACGTTGACGATGTGTGACGTCATCTAGTTTAGATAAGAAAAACAAACTACTGTAACCTAACAAAACTAGATAAGATAAACAAAACTACAATAACGTAACAAAAGTAGATTAGGTAAACAAAACTGATGTAAACTAAGAGAAAAAAAAGTGCACGGCCGGGAATCGAACGCGCACCAAAAGCGTAGAAAATGACACCACCAGTGCTCTAGCAGTTTGGAAGGATGAAGATGGTGCCGATGTATGACGTCATCTAGCTTAGATAAGAAAAACAAAACTACTGTAAAAGCGTGGAAGATGACTCCTACCATTACACCACCAGCGCTCTAGCAGTTTGACATTGAAAGTGATATTTAAACTATTTAAAAAAGAAAGTGTCTACGTCCACGACCGACGGGTTTTTCAGAAATCTTAAATCTACGGCCTGTATAAACCACTTTAACTACCCGGTAAATACTGTTTTTCATGCGGTAATATCAAGAAAGATCAGGAATAATTACATAAAATACAAACTTCAATTCTGACATTTACATTAAAATTCTTACAAACAAACAAGATTAAACAATTCCAACATCCTCCCACCTTGAGGAACAATCGTGACGAAACATATTATTGCCCATATCTATCGGTGCTTTAACTTTTCTACCACTTCTTGTAGTAACCTCCTGTTTACTAGTAGATACCTTTTCTATTGACTTCATTGAAGATTTGGCTTTCTTCCGTTCAGATTTAGCTTGTCGTCCTGGGACTTTCAATTTTGTGCCATCTAGAACACCACACTTAAGTTCTAAAGGATATAATCTTTGTATAGGTCTAGTCAGTTGTCCTGAAGAAGTTTTCAGCTGCGCAACTCTACTTCTACCGTCTCTTCCGGGTAGCAATTCAATCACGTACGCTATGGGCCAATCATTTCTTTTTTGCTCATCGCTACCAATTAACACTATATCTCTTTCTTGTACTGTTTCTTGACTACTTCACTTTAAAAATAATAGTAACTAACCCAAGTACTCATTCCTGAACCTCTTTCTTAAATCTGTCTTAAGTTTTTGTCTATATCTCCAATGCCTTCTAATACTTTCGGCTTCACAATTATCAATATCTACAACACCCATATCTTTGATGTCATTAAGAAACATAGCTGGAGTTAAAGTAATCAAATCTTTACTATCTTCAGACATGTAAGTAAGTGGTCTAGGGTTAATTACAGATTCAAAATCACAAATAACTTCATATGTTAAACAAGCTTTTCCCAATATTTTTCTTAGCATGTCTTTAACAATTCGGATTCATCTCTCCCAAAAGCCGCCCCACCAACGTGTTGTAGGCGGATTAAGTCTCTGTTCTATCGTTTTACTCACACTATATTCAGAAATTTTATTCCCATCAAGTTACGAAAAGTAATTGTATGTACCAACAAAGTTTGACCCATTGTCACTTATAAATTAAAGTGGGTCTTCCCCTTATAATCTTCTTAGTGCTTGTAAAAATGAATCAGTTGATAGAGATGTAACTAATTCCATGTGGATCGCACAATACACAGCACATGTAAACAAACAAATCCAAACCTTTTCGCCAGTTCGAGCATACGAAGGTCCGGCTAAATCCACTCCACTAACTTCAGATATCGCAGCATTACAAACTATGGATTCTGGTAATGGCACAGCTTCCAAATTTATATTTTTTGCGTTAAATCTTTTACAAGTAATACATTTCGACGTATCTGATTTAATGTAATTTCTGCCTCGCAAAATCCAAAATTGTTCTCTCAACAAACTAAGTAGTCCCCGGGTTCCTACGTGATTCAATTGCATGTGTTTTTCGAAAATAAGTCTCTCAACAACAGGATGATTCGAAAGCATAACAGGGTAAAGAAAATCATTAGTGTCTAATCGATCCGAAATTTTAGTTTTGATTCTCATTATTCTATTAGTGTCATAAAATGGACATAAATTTGTAATGTAATGTTGTAAATAGCAAAATGTAAAAAATAAAAAATATACAAACTATGTTTATTAACAGTTAAATTTAGAATTACATAAAATATATCTTAAAAACTAATTGTAATAGCCTTAAATTTCTAAATTATGGATATTAATACCTGTTCGTAAAATTTTGTACACAAACTTTTTAATAACCTCTGGTATCTGAACGATTACGGAAATGTAAACCAAAGGTGATGTCATCTTTGCACCAATATTGCGCAATATCTCGAAATAACAATGCTGTTCGTTGTAAACCACCAAAATGGAATTTTACATCTTGTAAATTTTTCTTCATGAAATTTTGAATCCAATGTTTATTGCATTTTCTTGAACGTTCAAATAAAAAATTGTGATCAAAATTTACATCAGCATTGAATGCAAAATTGCAATCATAAAATGAAAGCGTACGTAAAAGTAAAATTAAATGCGTACTTAAAAGGTAATTAAAGTAAAAAAGTAAAAGTAATAAAAGTGCCTGCAAAAAGCAAATGTTTTAGATTTTAATATAATCCGTTAAATATATATTACCATTAAATGAATGGTACTTTTCACAAAATTTAGGTGGAAACCATTTTTACAAGTATGAATAAATCGGTGAATCCAAGCTAAAAATCGTACAATTTTTTTACAATACTTTGAGAAATACTTATAATACCAGTTCTTGCCCTTAGCATCTCTAGTCCAGAAAAATGAAGAAGCGATGCTTAGTTTCTTCTCCGCTAATATCTCATCCTCGTTGAAAATGTAATTTTGTTGTGACCAGGTCTCCCGAGGCTTACGTAACCATAATGGTCCTTCATACCATTTTGACTTGATTAAATGTTTGGCTGAGCAACCTCGAAATGGGAGGTCGGCAGGGTTTAAGCTTCTGGTACATAAAACCGTAAATTCTTGTTACTCAAATTACGAATTTCTTGTACTCAATTCCAGACATAAGGTTTCCAGTTGTCATCATTTTTGACCCAACTTTAAACGGTTGTAGAATCTGTTCAAAAATTACTGTTATGTTAGGGTCCAAATTTTCAATAATATTGTGATACAATCTAGAACCTGCAGCTAGCAGGTAAAGTCTAGGAATTGTCATTTTTAATAGGAGATAACCTACTTTTAGCCAATCAATTGAATATTCACTCCATCGATGGTTTCAGAACATAAAAATTCAACAGTCGAACATGCATCCTTACACGGATCGCAAAACACATGCAAACTTAAAGATTTGTTCCAATTAGTAAAGCCTAATAGCCATCGAGGTATCTTAAGATTCAGCAATAATGGTAAATCTCTAACCCAATTGATAAATTATTGTTTTGTTACATCTTCACACTTCGACAGCCCAGTCAACTCTAGAAATCCATATCCTCTGCAATAATAATTTCGGAACAGTATCAAAAATTTTATTAGGCACAGACAAAATTACTCTTTTAGTAACAGCATCTATTCTAAGACTTTTAAGCCAATCTCCACAATTTCAAGGAATAATTAAGTGGTTGAAGAGATTTAAAAAATTTAATAAATTATGGTGTTAAAATAAATGGGTGTTAAAATAAATGGGTGTAAAAATGTTCTCATAACAAATCGTTAAACTAACTCGAGATACACCCCATTCACCAAAAATAATGCCGTTGGCTCAGTCGTAAGATTAAAGTGGGTCGATTCAATCTTTTAGTTTGCTTAACTACCACAATTTATGCTGTTATTTCCACTTAACATCAATAGAAAACAAAACTATAATGTAACACTAATAAAAATGATCTCGGACACCAAGTTATTTTTTAATTATGCTCGGAATAACTAAACCGAGGTTTACAATAAAAATTCTTACCAAAATGTAAAAAATAAAAAATATACAAACTATGTTTATTAACTAAAAATTATTATTAATTTTATTAAATACATAAATAAAGTTTACCTCAGTAGATTCGAACCTACGACCTGTACTTTGCTAAATCCGGTAACCAACTGGCACCAAGGTTCAATCAATCGATCAAATTTTGTCTTTATGTATGTAGAACTGATGTAAATTCTAAATATAATGAGATTACAGTCAAATTACTTATATTAATGGAATGTGAGCCTGTAATATCGCAAGGATTCACACACACCAAAGCAACTTGACTAATATTAAATTATTATAAGTTTTTGTTATGAACGAATAATTATTAACAGTTAAACTAGGGTTATATAAAATATATCTTAAAAATAGCCTTAAATTACTAAAAAATCATTAAACATAAATACCTGTTCGAAAAATTTTTGTACACAAACTTTTTAATAACGTCTGGTATCTAAACGATTACGGAAATGTAAACCGAAGGTGACGTCATCTTTGCACCAATTTTGCGCAATATCTCGAAATAACAATGCTTTACGTTGTAAACCACCAAAATGGAATTTTACTTCTTATAAATTCCTCTTCGTGAAATTTTGAATCTCATATTTATTGCATTTTCTCGAAAGTTCATATAAAAAATTGTAATCAAAATTTAGATCAGCATTAAAGCAAAACGCAATCATAAAATGAAATCGTACGCAAAAGTAGAATAAATGTGCAATTAAAAGTGGTAAAAGTAAAAATAAAATAAAAGTGCCTGTAAAAAGCAAATCGATAATTAAAAACTTTTCTCTTATATTTACAACTAAATGAACTCAAAATGGGTTGTTACAAAGGTTATCTAAATTTCTATTCCAATTCAACCCTAAAATTGGTGACAACGTTGGAGACTGAGCAGCTTCATTATTTAAAAGAGAGTTCTCCCAAGATCTTAAATCAAATTTACCCTTAGCCATTAATGAAGTAGCTTGCTTAATAAATTCGTGCAATTCTTCCTCAATATCTGCACTTGTAATGCAATTATTCACGTAGAAACTTTTTAATAATTTCAAAACAAGTGCTATGTTGTACTGTGAGCTTTCTTGTTCAAGTACATTGCGTATATGGTAACCGATCACGGCTCCTAATAAAAACGGGCTGCAAGTAACACCAAAGTATGTCTAAACACTTTTAAATTACCATCTTTGTCATACCATAAGATAAGTATAAGTTCAATACGATTTATGCGTTGTTTCAGAGAAGGTTGATTTCTTGCTCTAGCAGAAGCATCAAATGCTGGTCTTATCTTTGTAGTAACCTACTCAATTTTACAACATGATGGTGAGGTAGGTAACGACCTAAATTAAAATCAGATTCGGGGGGAACTTCTTCTGTGATGTTCTCCTCCAGCCACTCATAAAAGACCTTCTCATAGTCTAAATAATAGCCTCGCTGGTTAACTTTTCTTCAAATTATCGAGTCTTTTATTAGCCATTTCAAAATTACTAGGTAGCGGTGGATGACCTTCAATCCATGGAATATGGATAACATATCTACCGTCATCTTGTCTATCAACAGTATTTAAGAAATGAGACCTAACTGCTTCTTCTGTATCCGCTCTTTTTTCACAAGGGCATTAATACCTAATATGTCGAGACTCCATAAATTAGAAATGTCACTTCTAGTCAATATGGAAGCCATTAACAAGGAGCTAATTCTAGGCGCAGTAGGAAGTGTTATCTTACCCATGAGTGTCCATCCTAGAAGCGTCTCCATCGCTACTAACCCACAATCTAACTCGTAACGCTTTCTAGTTAACAATTTTTCTGCAACATCTACTCCAATCAGGGCATCTACGGACCTCTTTTTACCGAAGTAATAGTACTGTAAATGATCTCTTGATCCATAGCTTCAAAATTACAGAAAAAAGTATTGTTTAAATCACTTAATAATGCGTGTTTCAATTCCACTTGTTTTGTCGGATCGTACTACATCTCACTAAGCAAAGATTTAGTACTATCATTGAGATCCCGTATCAAAAGTAACTAGAATTTTTCGAGATTTATTTATACCATTGATATTAACTAAAAGTATCTGTAAAAATACCTCTGATTAGACAAGTTACTTTCTACTACCGATTCAGTACAACTTTGCTTCTTACTATTATTTACCTGATCCTCAATTTTCTTACACAAAATTCTGATATGCCTCCCATTGAAATGGGAACATTTCAAGGATACTCTACATCGGCGAGCAATGTGTCCAAAACGACTACACAAATGGCAGCATCTAGATTTTATTAACTTCTTTTTCTTTCCGTCAAAGTCCACTTCGTTGATTCTAAACAATCTCCGGTGGCATGATCACCCTTGCAGAATGAACACCTTTTCTGAACTGTTTTATTCATAAGATCAGACGCAGTAGGAACAGGGAAGGTTTTTTTCAACTTTCTGAAAATTATCATTTTTCTTCTTAGATTTAGGATGTAATTCAAAACGTGAAATTGCGAGTCTAACGTGTTCTTCAGTTTCAACTTCTTTTCTTAAGAAGGCCATCAAGTTATCCAACTGTACCTTAAGTGTTACGTCAGTATCATAGAAACTACTTCTGTGCCATGCTCTAATCAACTCCTGGGGGAGACAAGATTCAATAAGCGTATGGAGCATTGCGGAGCAGGTATCTGAAGTGACACCCAAAGTCTCCAAAGCTCTTAATTGAGATTATTTTGTCATAGAGATAGCTAAGATTAACTTTCGTATGTAAATTCCCTAATATTAATTCGAGTAACTCACGTACATAGACTGCCACAAGAAGATCATCACGGCCAAATTTGTTTTTAAGACTATCTATTACCTTACAATAGTTATTAGCACTGGGAGGGTAGCTGTCAACAAGTGGGCGGGCTCTCGAGTTAGGAATGGATAGCTTGGATGATATTGAAATTTATCCTCGTTCGGCATCTCTTTGTCTTCATGGATACGTGTAAACTGACTCCAGAAACTGAGCCACTCCTTAATATCACCCCCAAATGGCTTAAATTCAATTTTTGGCAACTTGAATTTTCGTTTAGACTGACTAGAACTAAACCTACAACTTAAGACTTCATCAGAATTTTGTACAATACGTTCAATACCCAATTTGATTGTGTGGTACCTTTTAACATAATTGGCTGCTTCTAAACGTACAGCAGTAAGATCGCTATCGGTACTCTTTTCTGGTTTAACATAAGCTCTACCATTTGACCATCTAAATCACCAAGGATTTCAATTTTATCTTATAAAATACAGAGTTCACCTTGAAGTACAACATTGTCAATCTCCGGTTGCTTCAATAGATCAGTCGTCGTCTTGTACATCTGTCAAAACCAGCTCTATGCAAACGGAGCGCCTTCTGTAACTTCTCCATAATCAAATCAAAAACTGAAATTGAAAACTTTCTTCGGAATTACGTCCTGTCACGGTCTCCAAATTATGTAAAAACCCCTTTAACTACCCGTTAAAGACTGTTTATCATGCAATAATACCAAGAAAGATCAGAAATAATTACATAAAATACAAGACTTCAATTCTAACATTTATATTAAAATTCTTACATTGACAACATGTACATTGATTAAAATAACTAAAAGCATAAACAAATGGTGAAACAAACAAAAAATATAACAGTTCCAACACGGCCGACGTGAATTTTAATTGTAATACGGGCACGGCCGACGGGGATTTTCATCTTCACATTTGTTCACTTTCAATGTGAAACTGATAGAGCGCTGGAGGTGTAGTGGTTGCGCTCGCCTTCCTTCCACGCTGTTGGTGCGAGTTCCGGCCCATGCAATTTTTTGTAGGTTGCTGTAGTTTGTTTATCTAATATAATTATGTTACGTTACAGTAGTTTTGTTTATCTTATCTAAAATAGATATGGCCTATATAGTAATATACGTCGGACGACGGACATACTATCGCGCTCAAAAAATACGGGTACAGCAACATTCTAGTTGTGTGCATTTGGTTTGACGGTACATAATGAGTTGCGTTAGCAGGCTATGACCATTAAATATCAAGGTGACAGTTTCTAAGAGTCTATAATCCATCATATTTGCCAGTTTGACCTACTTGAAATATCGTGGGGTGTCCGATTTACATACAACAAATGTGTCTACATCAAAATTTGAATTTTGGAAGTGTCTACAGTAACAAGCTGTACCAGAATTCTAAGCACGATAGTACAAATATTATAACAAAAATGCCCGTCGGACGTGGACGTAGACACTGCCTTTAAAAAAATACCTATTTATGTTGATAACGCATGCACAATTTGTCATCGGCAGCACACTACTATGTCTTCCTTCATTTCCTATGTTCCCTTATTTACAGCCTCATCGCTTTTTGTGCTTATAGACCATAGTGTGGCGCCCAAATGTGTGGGAAATTTGAAATTCTGGACTGTTAAAGTTTGTTGCTTAGAACTTGACCCTTATGTGCACCTTACTTAAGGTTCAATATTTTAACACCTACCGTTTAAATTTAATGCACTGCAAAGAGAAATAAGACTTATTATCTCTCAATTCATCAACGCTAACCCGCGCATTACATTAAGCTGCGCGGTGCAGGCCGCGGTGCGTTTATTGTTTATGAAAATATAACCTCTACTTAATTTCTTTTGTACTTCTAACACTAACCGTTCATTTTATTAATTGAGTACTCTTGTAATCATATTAAGTGATCTATTTCCACATTTTTACATTTTTTTACGTACGTGCAACTTACCACTTTGTTAATTACGACAGCTCGATAAAATTACACAATACACGTACGACTGAGCTTAGTGCAATGAGCCATAGAAACAGCTCCATGTACAAAATCAATTTAAACCTCTGCGCTGATACAGCATTATTTAGATGATGCTTATTTCGTTTGTTTAAATATTAAATGTTAAGTCGAGAGGTGGGAAGTCATTTCTTTTTTATAGTAAATGCAATTGTTTTAAACTGCTAAATAATCAAATAATCTGCGTGTCTGTCAAGGTCAAGGCCACGTCCCTGTTGGTGGAAAATATAAAACTCAGTCAGAGTTCTATTACAATTTTTCCAAATCTAAACATAGACCCAGTTCATGGAAACCCCGATGGTTTATCGATGTTTTCAAAACTAACGTGCATTGGCCACATTAAAATTCTTAGAAAATTAAAAATAGAACCAGTTTCGCTTATTTGACAGCCACGAAACAGACTGAAAAGTTTATTACCTTCTTCAAGGTCACTGAAACAAACCAAAAGGTGTCGCATTACAATTTCTAGAAATCTAAAAATATAACCAAGGTATTTTGACCTCTTCAAGGTCATTGACATAAGCTTATTTAATTAGATCAGACGTTGGTTTATCAGAAATCTCAAAATAGCACTAGTTCGTGGAAATGGGATGTGCATGAAGTTCATTGACCCCTGAACCCTGAAGTTGGTGGATTCTTGAAACCAAAAAAACTAAAGTTTATTGACTTCTGAAAGGTCATTCACTTAGAGCAAAGTTCATTAACCTCTTCAAGGCCACTGGATTAGCAAACCGGGAGTTAACCAATTCATAAAAACCTGAATATAGATCCAAAGTATATTGACTTGAGCCCGAAAGTAAGGGTTAATTATATTTTCGACAGAAATCAATATTCTTCTAAAAATCAATAATCCACTGGGTAGTTCACCCCTTGTTTTACATGGTCGCGATGCACTGTCTCTCTCTCCCCCTCTCTCTCTGCCCCCTCTCCCTTTATCCCCCCCTCTCTGCCCCTCTGTCTCTCCCTCTCTCCATCTCTCCATCTCACCTCTCTCCTCTCTCCTCCACCCTCTCCCCCTCTCATACTGCTATTTGTTTTCAGTGGGATGGTAAACTTTCTGAATAGTGTGATGGTTGTAAAACTGGAAGCCGTCTTATTCCGGTTGTGCCTAATTTTATATTGAAAAATTGAAAACATTAACTTTACAAAATGCACCAAAAACCTTTAGTTTTCGATGCGTAGATGGCACTTATTATTCAAACATGGAGAAATTGCAGTACATGATTTTTTTTATTTTATAAACGGTATGCATGCAAGCATTTAGTTTAGTAAAGAAATATTAATCTATCACCCATGTTAAATAAATGATGTACTTAATCTAATCTGTAGTGTATCGATGCAAACGAATTTTGGTACTCATAGCTTTAAAATAGATATTTCCCGATTACTCCCGATGCACCGAAAACTTGTTTTCCCGCACTGCGATGTTTTTTTTTATTTTTCAACATAAACTAGGGTTATTACGTTGTATGGTTGGTAGCAGAATTAAATGTTGCTGATATAATGGCTAATGGCTGCTTATTTAACATCAGATGGCGTCAGAATTTGTTCGGAATCACCCATTTTTCACAAATTTAACAAAAATAATTTTATAGAAAATGGTGACTCAACGTTTGAATTTTTGTTGACATGTAATAATGCAATATTACAATCCCGGCTATGCTACCAATCCATTTAGAATAAAAAATCAAGCAATGTTAAATTATTTGTTTTTAATTTTATCAATTTATTCGTGACAAAAAACCTTGTACCTAACTTGTTCGGAATATACTCTCTGCGGTCGTGCTGCAAACAAAGTGCTCGTCCGGGAAAATTAACTTTCCGAACAAATTAAGTACATAACTATTGTGAAGTTTTGAAAGATGAGACTAACCATTGAAAAGAATCACTCCAAGCTAATGGTTACTTTTTTTTGTAATAATATTATTACACTTGCTAGACATATTCATAAAGAAAAACTTGTGCGTAATGTTGGTAATGCTTTTAGTCCATTTATAACTAACGTTATAGAATTGCATTAGGCTCGTTTTTAAACTTTTAAGAAAGATGTCGGAACATTGAAGATCAACTAAATATGCGTCAAATCCATTGTTTGCATTCGTAATTTATAAGTCATCTTGTACTTGTGGGAAAGTATACATAAAAAACCCCAACCATAGTTTTGGTACCAGGCTTAAAAGATTTCAATCATAGCTTCAGTTTGATAATTTTGACATTTTAACAAACACTCATTAATATATTCGCTATTGGAATGTTTGAAAATTCAAATAACTTCAACAAACACGAAAGAAGTCTACAATTAAACAGGTTATTCGATACCGTGTACTTATGTAACAGCAGCAAGGATGGTTCGTTTTAATTGTCGCAACGTTGCACTGATTTCAGGTATACAGTTAAAATTAAATTAAATGTAGACATTTTCTTTTCAGCATTCTGTACTCAAGTTATCTTAACAATTACAGTCTTCAGGTAGTAACGAAAAATTATTAATTTTTTGTTGACTCTCTTACGATTTCACTATTAACGCATGTAACAGTTATTATATTGTGATTAAATGACGTTAAATCTGTTTATTGTCAACTTCGACCGTAGCGGGTGTTATTGAATGTCATTTTCTGTTTTATTTAAGAGAGGTATTTAGCTTTTTAAATTGTTATGTAGTTACCTTCACCAAACGTTTAAGTTAATTAAAGTTTTAAAGATTTATGGTTTTTTTGCAGACTCAACTCAAAAATGCCTTGCGAGGTAAAATTTTGGACCACTCTGTGTTAAGAGAACTATAGTTTGATGATACATGAACCCGGTTTCTTAAAGTCACGTTAGAATTTTAGTCACATCCATAAAATGCAACTAACGGATTTACAATATAAAAATGAATCCCCAAAATATGCTTAAAAGTTTTTCTGGAATTAGATACATTTATGAAAGAGATTCAGAAGGAGAAATAAATCTGAGTAAATTTTTTGATGCAGTCGTTAATGGAATAGAATTAGACATAAATAGAAAACAATTACAGTTTATTCTCAGTAATGATTTAAGTATTGATACAAAAGACTTAGATGAACGCTTATTTAAAGTATTATGTGAGGCTTTAGTTTATTATATGAGTGTATGGCCTGGTTGGCAACGTAATAATGAGTGTAGTGGAGGAGAATTACAAGGAAAAGAATTGTTAGAACGTTTTCGCCAGTACCTCATTTTTAAAAGTAACTTCATTATAAAGAATTCTGTAACGTATATTGAAGAAGAAAAGGAACCTCCACCGCCTGAAAAATGTGATAAGGATACACAAACAGTATTAGAAGGCAAAAAAGAAATTGCGCCGTATACTCTTGAAGTAGGAGGCCCCCCTTCAGTACTGAACAACATTGTTTTTATCGACCACGGCGGTACTTTTTTACAATATTGTAATGCTGGTTTTCACTGTTTTATTGTAGGAAACATTTTAATAAAACAACATATGGAGAAGCAGTGGCAAAATCTCGATATTCATCAATTCATAAATTGGCCTAACGTGGCAGTAGAAGTTAAATTACCTGATGTCTCAATTACCCGATCGAACGTACATCACATAGAGCGCTATATTGCATTACAAGGTGATAAGGCATCTTGTCCAGAAGTTAATCATATTATACACATTACCAAAATGTCGGATGTACACGAACATGAAATTTTACCATATTCTTACAAATTTTTCTTTTATTACTTTCTTCAACTCAACATAGTTCTACAAAAAATACCAAATGTATGTATGTAAACAATATGTCAGCTTTTAAACCTCTTCTTTTAGCTTAATAAACCACGTCTTAATGAAATTGCAATAATTTTGGCAGAATTTTT